>WNWK01001351.1:0-291546 GCA_009830355.1 Cherax destructor
GACAGTGTACTAGTATACATGTATTTATCTTTGTTAACAGGAGAATTTCAACAAGTACGAAGAAGAGAGTAGTGACTCTGTGACCAGCCCATTAATGATGCCTATGAAGAGCAAATCCTTTATGCTATCCAATTGTCATAAAAGGGAGATGTTACACCAGAGGGAGATAGAATCAGCTAGATCTCTCTCAACAGCAGCAACAGCAGCAAGAAGAGGAAGAATGGAGTTTGGAGCTGGCAAGAAATCTCCAAAGCAGAGAAATTGAGTTGGCAGAAAGACGTTTGACAGACTGTGATCCATCATGGCACCAGATTCTTCAGAAAGAATCTGCACCACTCTTTAAGAGTCACAATACAAAATGTGTAGAATCAGATGCAGCAGTTGGTAACTGCATAGTTCCATTTTCTCATAGAGAAGAGGACAGTTACTTCGGTGCACAGATGCTTGAGGACCAGACACTAAGTATGGACACTCCATGCTCACATGATAAAAGTGATTGCTATAATAAGAAAACATCGAGTTTCACAGATGAGGCACTTCCTGGCATTAACTCTCAACTGCAGCAGCAGGAAGAAGAAAGAATAAGTCTGGAGTTGGCAAAAGTTCTCCAAGAGAGAGAAATTGAGTGGGCAAGATCTTTTGTAGATAAAGAAAAATCATGGTATGGGCCACATCAGGAAGACACTAAACTACTTTTTAACAGCCAAGATAGAAAATGTAGCGTGGAATCAGAGATAACAGGTGGTAACTGCGCAGCTCCATTTTCTTGTAAATATGAAGACAGACACTTCAGCACACAGAAATTGGAGGAAGACACACTGTGCATGAAGGCTTCATCCACAGGAGATGAAAGGTGTTACATTGGTGAGACAGTGACCAGTTTCACAGATGAGATTATTCATAGCAATGAGCCAAATTTAATAGCATCAGGCAATGAACAAATAAAGAATGAAACCATAGGTTGGCAGTACTCTCAGGTTGAACAGGAAACCCCATTCAGGTCAAGAACTGATGAAAGTGAAGACGCTTGTATGCAAGACCAAGAATTTGAGAGTTGTAAAAAAAGAAGAAATTCACACCATTGGAAAAAATTGAAAGAACAAGAGGATCTGGAATTAGCCTTTGCTCTCTCTCTGTCGGTATGTAATTTTATATTTTTTTACTGTCTCGCATTAACATCTGCTATCCATCAATTAGATTATTACATGTATATCTCTCATGATGTACACCCATACCCATATTGGTCATTCACTGAACCCATATTGGTCATTCACTAAACCCATATTGGTCATTCACTGAACCCATATTGGTCATTCACTGAACCCATATTGGTCATTCACTGAACCCATATTGGTCATTCACTGAACCCATATTGGTCATTCACTGAACCCATATTGGTCATTCACAGAACCCATATTGGTCATTCACGGAACCTATATTGGTCATTCAGTGCAAGTTGTGGAGGCTTGATCCTCCATCTGTAAAGACTGAGACACAGTACTGATTATTCCAGAATTACTGTGTATCTGATGATAATATTGCAAGTTTCTCCATATCTCCAGTGTATTTGCACTGTATGGTTCTTATGAGTTTAGCGCTTCCCTATGATTATACTAATAATAATAATGCAATGTCTATCATGTTCTAGATTTTTTTACAGGCTTAAATAGAGCAATATTTGGTATATTCTATGTGGACAATTCACAAATAACCTACATAAAGTGACTAATTAATGATCCAAGTCAGACCAAAATGTCATTATGTCGAATCACTCGAATTTTATTTTTTTGTGTGTATTATACAAAATGTAGGTCACATGTAATAAAATACTGTTAAGCACAAAGATAGCCACTAACATGCATGTGCATTTTGGGCATAAGTTTCTTTCTATGTGCAGGTTAATCGAGTATTGTTCCCGTCTCGGTATTGTGCCTGTTTCTTTATAATATGTGGACTTTTCTTATATTGATAACTAATAAATGTTTTTCAGCTTCAGGATCATAACGGAAAAGAAAATGGCCACACATCTGAAGAAAGCGAGTAATGAGGGAACAATCCGTATAATTGGAAGATATGCGCTTGTTTTAAAAATAGAGATGTTAATAACCCAAGTAGCTGAAGCATTTTAAGAAGGAAATAAGAAGAGGAAAGTGAGAAGCCTGTCCAGATTCCTTAGTCAGACACCCCTGTAGTAGTTGAGTTGTTAAAAGCTCATCATTGGTTACCTTACTTCACACTTTGGTGGTTGAGAGATTCACCCAGGATGAATTGAGAAGCACTATAAGCGAAGGTGTAAATTAACCAAACCACAGAACAGGTGGGGTTTGAACCCACAGCAAGTGAGCCCTAAAACTCCAGTCCATGACTTGTTTACAGTTGTGTTATGATTTCCTGAGTCATGAAGGTGTAAGAAAAATTTTAGATTTTTTAAATAGAATACAGTACTCTAATAAGGATGATGAATTCAGTATCAGATTTAAATATGCTAATGAATAATAAGCATTTTAAGTACAATTTTTTTCCATACCAAGTTACCATATTAACCCTTAACCCTTAAACTGTCCACACGTAGATCTACGTTCACTCGCGCACTGCTCCGAATATTTTGAAAAAAAAAAAAATAGTTTTTTTTAAAAATGAAGAGCGCATTTTTATAAACAGGATAGGCTAAAAAAAAAAAATTTTAGGGCCAGTACTTACCGAGATATAAGCCCTACAAGTTGGTGCTGGATGCTCACCTGACGGCAACAACAAGTCCTGCCGCTTGCAGAAGTAATGCGATATACTTTTTTTTCTAGTTTTTATTTTATTTTATACAATTTTTATGTTCTGGTAATTACAATTTATAATAGTTCTTGTGATTTCATAGCCAATCTTTGTTCTAACACTAATATTAGGTACTGAAATAGTACTCAAATAGTCACAATGACACCAACAGGTGAACAATTTCACCTGCCTTGGTCATTTACTATTGTCTATAAATATATACAAAGTATTTATAGGTCCCAGCAATGTTTTAGACATCCTGGAGTATATATGAAACTCCTTGAAGAATGGTGTTATGACAATTGTCAGATAACTACTGATAAGACAGTGACATTGATGAATGAATGTGTGCCAGGAACCCTTGCTTTGTTTTCACTGTCTGTATCTGTCTATCTATCTATCTGTCTATCTATCTATCTGTCTATCTGTCTATCTATCTATCTGTCTATCTATCTATCTGTCTATCTATCTGTCTGTCTATCTGTCTATCTATCTGTTTGTCTATCTATCTGTCTATATGTTTCTCTATCTATCTGTCTATCTGTCTATCTATCTGTCTATCTGTCTATCTATGTTTCTATCTATCTGTCTAGCTCGGCTTATCTGTCTTTGTTGCCTGCCTATGTGTGCCTGGAGTATAATATGAAACTCCTTGACTAATGGTGTTATGACAAGTGTCAGATAACACTGACAGCCCAATGACATTGATGAATGAATGTGCGCAGGAACCCTCGCTTTGTTTTCACTGTATCTGTCTATCTATCTGTTCATCTGTCTATCTGTCTGTGTCTCTGTCTAGCTCTGCTTATCTGTCTTTCTGTCTGCCTGTGTGTGCCTGGAGTATATGAAACTCCTTGAAGAATGGTGTTATGACAAGTGTCAGATAACACTGACAGCCCAATGACATTGATGAATGGGAGCAGGAACCCTCTCCTTGTTTCCACTGTCTATCTGTCTGTCTGTCTAGCTCTGCTTATCTGTCTTTCCGTCTGCCTGTGTGTGTATCTTTCCGTCTGCCTGTGTGTGTGTGTGTCTTTCCGTCTGCTTGTCTCAGTCTGAGTGCGGCTCGTAAGCCAACAGGTATTATACGCGATGCAGAAGTGACAATGTGACAATGCGTATTACTTGCCAGTCATGTGTATTATGTCTTATATATACAAGTATTGTATAGGACTTTGCCTGGATTTTTAGGTTATCCTAAATAATTTACACTATGTATAATAACTGTACTTATGTACATGTGAGAGAGATATTACAGATATATATAGATAGACAGATATAGACAGATACAGAGATATAGGACAGATAGATATAGACAGATATAGACAGAGATATAGACAGATATAGACAGATATAGACAGAGATATAGACAGATATAGACACAGAGACAGCCAGAGACAGCCAAAGCCAGCCTGCCGAATATATAGAACGTAAAAGAAGGAACACTGCTGAAGGCCTACTGGCCCATGCAAGGCAAGTCCATGTCACCCCCAGCTTAGACCAATGACCCACCTAGTCAGGTCACATCCTCTGAAGGAAGGAGCACAGCATCAGACCACAAGCTAGTCAGGTCCAACTCACACCACCCACAGCCACTCATGTATTTATCGAACCTATTTTTACTTTCCTCTTATAAGGGGAGTGTTAATGCGACATGACATCAGTGAATCCATGGTGTTTGCCACATTATTTGCTCCAGCTGGCACTCAATTAAACTAGTGCTCCCACAAGGTACTAATTGGTCCCAGATTTTTTTAATACTGCGCACACTGAGGGCGCAGACCCATTCTCTCATGTCTAGGCGACTCAGGCCAATTGCACTAAATTTGAAGGAATGAAAAATAAAACGTTGATCTACGTTCGGAGCAGTACGCGTACAAACGTATATCTACGTTTGGACAGTTTAAGGGTTAAACGGTCCAAACGTATATTTACGTTACCTCGCGCAGTGCGCCGAATTTTTTGAAAAAAAAAAAAATATTTTTTTTATAGAGAAATAAAGAGCACATTTTTTTAAGTGTTATAGGATAAAAAAAAAAGAATTTGGGTCAGTAGTTACCGAGATATGAGGCGGAGAAGTTGGCACTGGATGCTCGCCTGACAGCAACAGGAGTCCTGCCACTTGCAGAATCGTTGCCGATATACCTTTTTTTTTTTCACTTTTTTATTATTTTATATAATTTTTATGTTCTCATAATCACAATTTACAGTAGTTCTTGTGATTTCATAGCTAATATTTGTTCTGACACTAATATTAGGTACTGAAATTGTACTCAAATAATAATAATAATGATAGTGCATAAAAATAATAATAATAATAATAATGATAGTGAATAATAATAATGATAGTGAATAATAATAATAATAGTGAATAATAATAATAATAATAATAATTATAGTGCATAATAATACTAATAATAATAATAATAATAATAATAAGTGCATAATAAAAATAATAATAATAATAATAATAAAAGATTTGTGTCGCTGCCTTATCTCATCTGATCTCCACTAATGACTCTGGTGACATTTCAGAGAAGGGTGAGCTGTAGTCTTATCTCTTCTTATCAGTCCAGTAATTACCATGATGACATTTGATAGCTTACATTGCTTCCCTTTATTTGTTATGCAAACCTGTCTGTCTGTATCTGTCTGTCTGTGTGTCTGTCTTTCTGTCTGCCTGTGTGTCGTCTCCTTTCTGTCTGTTTGTCTCAGAGAGTAGCTCAAGAACCAACTGGTATTACACAGATTACAAGCACATTATAACACTTTGTCTTGATTTTTTTAGTTATCCTAGGTAATTTACACTATGTATAATTGTATTTACGTATGTGTTCCTGTGAGATAGAGACAGATAGAGACAGAGACAGATAGATACAGACAGACAGACAGAGATAGACAGCCAATCAGGTATCCAGCTGACCAGCCAGCTGCTAGCCAACCAGCTGTTTGCCAGCCAGGTCCCCATGCAGGGAGGCAGCCAGCTAGCCTGCCAGCCTGCTGACATCACTTTCCACTTCAAAGGGGAGTGTTAATAGGATATGACATCAGTGAATCTATAGTGTATGCCGCAGTGTTTGCTCTAGCTGGCCCTCAAATTAACTGGTGCTCCCACAAGGTACTAAGTGGTCCCAGATTTTTTTAATATGGCGCACACCGAGTGTTAAGACCCATTCTATGCTGACAAGGCATCTCAGGCCAATCGTGCCAAATTTGGAGGCAGGAAAAATAAAACGTAAAATTACGTTTGGGGCACTAGCAGTGCTAACGTAAATATACGTGTGGACCGTTTAAGGGTTAATTTTCACAGCATCTATGACAAGTAGCCGAGTGCAACACTCAAATGAGGAATTTGTCTCTGGGAAATTTCCAGTTCATGAATTATTATTATATTTATGAGAGTGCCTTAGAAGTAGGGATGTGCCGAAGTATTGGTATTAGTTAAAAAAAGAGATGACACTTTCTAAACTATTAATATGACATGTGTGCTTAAAAATATCAACATTAATACTCTACCTCATGTCTTTGAGAGTTGCACACACAGGAGCTATGATTCGACCCCTGCAATCACATATGTAGGTGAGTATACACAGACATGTGTTCACACACTATCAATAAGTGCCTTTGACAACCAGTAAGTAACAACAGGCCAAGTAATGAGTTAAGACATTATCATCCCAGATAAATTATTTAATATTTAAACTTCCTATGTTATTTAATACTCATTGTGCAATAAGCATTCCCTTATATTTTAAAATTAAAAAATCTAGGAAAAGTATAGGTATCAGCCGAAAACTGGGTATCAATACTGGTACGTATCAGCTGAAAACTGAGTACAGTGGACCCTCGGTTAACGAATACCCCGGAAATCGTGCAATTATGTAAGTATAATTTTGTAAGTTCTTGTGGAAGTGTATTTTTGGGGGTCTGAAATAGACTAACCTACGTAAAATTTTTCCTTAAGGGAGTAAATTCGTTCGGTAATGGCACTTGAGCAGACTTCAGGAGTGAAGTTTTTACGAAACTCGGGGGTCCACTGTATATGTATCTGCAAAAATTTTGGTATCCCATCCCTAATTAGAAGTCTTAATTAGCTAGTAAAAGATTGTGATTTGTATGGTCTTGCTCTTTTCCATTAGCAGCTTTCAGATATTGTTACATTTTTGTGTATGGTATTTAACACTTTCACTGTCAGTCATGTACATTTGTTATTGATGCCAAGGTCTGTCATGTAGATCTACGTTATTGATGCCAAGGGGTATCATGTAGATCTACGTTATTGATGCCAAGGGGTATCATGTAGATCTACGTTATTGATGCCAAGGGGTATCATGTAGATCTACGTTATTGATGCCAAGGGGTATCATGTAGATCTACATTTATGAATAAACCAAATATACGAAATTAGATTAAGCATAGTGTGATATAATAATAATAATAATAATAATTTTATTTCATTGCAAGTTTACATCGAGATTTTGTAATTACAATCATGAACTGAAGTGCCAGGAGTGCCACTAACATGCCATGGCATTAAGGACAGATTAATCTAATGGCTTATAGACTACTTAATACTAGAGAAATTGATTGAGTTTCTTTTAGTTAAACATTAGCTTAAATTTACTCAAATTACAATCTGAGGATATTACATTGTGACAAGTGTTTTGTAGGATGGCTACAGCAATAGTAAATATTGAAATTATATTATAGGAAAATAACTGAGCATTGTTGAAAGTAATTTACAGTATGAGTATTTAGTTTAGGGTGAGTAGGTGGTTTTTGAGAAGTGTTTTAAATTGATGTTCAGACCAGGTTATTTTAGTATTTACTGGTAATGAATTCCAGATTTTGGGGCCCTTTATGTGCATAGAATTTTTACACAGGGTGATATGGACACAGGTTATAGTGAGTAGTTTTAGGCTTTTGAATATTGGGGAAGTATGCTGTCTAGAGTGGAAATTTGTTATCATTCTGACAGTAAATAAAATAAATTGATTTAATACACAAATAACCTGCAATTGAAGAAATTTTGTGTATTGTTCCAGTCACGGTAATGTGCCTTTTTTGTTATAAATTGATTTAAATTCCAAACAAATATTTATATATAAATTTTATATTGGAATCATAAATATTTGATCTTTTTTGCTTGTTTTATCCATGTATTTTTTTTTTATTGTCGATAGAAATACGTACAGTACATCATTGTTGACAGATGTTTACCCAACACTGATACTTCCAGCAGGAGAGTCCCACTTTACAGTGCTTTGCTTTACAGTTTTGCTAATACCTACAGCGGTTTTCAGTTATAGCCATTCATCATTTAGTATTCAGACTTCCTACAATAAATATATTCAGTAATCACTTCTAAGCTAAGGATGAAAGTAATGTGAATACAGTGGTACCTCGGGTTACGAGCTTAATTCGTTCCAGAAGGCTGTTCGAGTGCCGATACCGAACGAATTTGTTCCCATAAGGAATAATTTAAATTAGATTAATCCGTTTCAGGCCCCCAAAAATACACGTACAAAAGAACTTACAGAAATACACTTACATAATTGTTCGATTTGGGAGCTGCTCGTATGTCGAGGTACCACTGTACTGTATATGCATTTTTTAGGCCTAGCTCTATTGCTCACTTAATATATGATAGTATAAACATATCAGGTTTATATTCCCTCGGGAGGTTCCTTGACGCTGGTGAGGGGCTCTTGATCTAGGGAATTGGATCTGTGCTCCAGTTCCCTGAATTGAGCCTGAATACCTTACAACCCCCCCCCACGTGCGCCATATAATCCTACGGGTTTAGCGCTCCCCCATTATAATTATTGTAATATAATAATAATAATAATAATAATAATATTTTTATTTCGATGCAAGTTACAAGTACGTATACATAGTTATTGGTAGTTACAATTATAAAACTGTAATGCAAGGAGAGCCACTGGCATGCCATGGCATTAGGGGCAGCTTATTCTAAAGACTTATTCACTAAGTACTTAATACTAGAGAAATTGATTGAGTTTATTCTAGTTATATATTATTTCAAATTACAATATGATTATACATACTATTAAACGACAATACTAGAGAAATTGGTTGAGTTTATTCTAGTTGTATATTTTATTTCAAGTTACAATATGTTGATGCTATACTAGTAAAATAACAATACTAGAGAAATTTATTGAGTTTCTTCTAGTTATATATTTTATTTCAAATTAACAAAATGATGATACTATACTATTTTAAATGACAATATGATGATATGAAATTGCAACAAGTGTTAAGGAGGATGACAACATAAAACTGAGATTATCTTAAGTAAAATAACATTGGGTTTGAAAGTTTGTTACAGTATGAGTATTTAGTATAGGGTGAGTAGGTGATTTTTGAGAAGAGTCTTGAATTGATTTTCCGACAAGGTTAACTTAATATTTACTGGTAATGAATTCCAGATTCTGGGGCCCTTTATGTGCATAGAATTTTTACATTGGTTAGTATGGACTTGGGGTATGTCAAATAGTGATCTGTGTCTTGTGTCGTGGTCGTGGGACCTATTAAAGTTGTTGAGGAGAATTTTGAGCGGAGGGGTTATATTAGCATGTAGAGTTTTATGTATGTAGAAGGCACATGAATAGGTATGAATATTTTTTACGGTGAGTAGTTTTAAAGTTTTGAATATAGGTGGAGTATGCTGTCTAGAGTGGGAATTTGTTATCATCCTGACTGCAGCCTTTTGCTGGGTTATGAGTGGTCTAAGGTGATTTAATGTTGAGCCCCATGCACAGATTCCATAGGTAAGATAAGGGTAGATAAGAGAATGATATAGTGCAATGAGAGCTGGTTGTGGCACATAATAGCGTATCTTAGATAATATACCTACTGTTTTTGAGATTTTCTTGTAAATTTGTTGTATGTGTGTTTGGAATTTAAGACTACTGTCAAGGTGGATTCCTAGGAATTTTCCCTCTGTGAGTCTTGTGATGGGTGAACCATTGAGCGTTATGTTAAGTGGAACATTTGTAGCTTTGTTTCCAAACTGAATGAAGTAGGTCTTGTCAGTATTGAGAGTAAGCTTATTTGTCTTCATCCATGTTGATATTTTCTGTAATTCGGCATTAACAGTGTTGGCTAGTATGACTGGATTTGGGTGAGAGAAGACATATGTTGTGTCATCTGCAAATAATATGGGTTTGAGTAGTTGTGATGCATTCAGTAGGTCGTTTATGTAAATGAGGAATAGGAGTGGCCCAAACTCACTTTACAGCAATAGCTGTATAAGTGAGGCCCTCCTGTATTGTTTTTTTTTCCCAGGATGCAGCAGGACTGGTGTATCTTGCACTGCAAGTTTTTCATAACATTCCTCTGACATGGGCATTATGTCTTGATGTGAGAGGTAAGCTATCCAACATGAGTGTGGGAAACATCATTTGTGCTTGGTAAATGAACTCAGATGCAACCAATGTGACTTATTGTGGCAACGTTTTGCTTTCTAGGAGATGTCAAGCTGGTAACGGCTTGACAAACCTCCTGGAGAGCGAAACTTTGCCATAATAAAATATAACCTAACATTTTGTCGGTAATTCAACCATTATCTTTTGTTCTAGAGTCCCTTGAGGCCAGTGAGGGGCTCTTGATCCAAGGAACTGGACATCTTCCTTTTCCTTGGACTGAATCTGCATTCCTCCCTATATGACCCCCTCGGGTTTAAAGCTTTCCACTAATTAAAATTAAATAAAAAAGTACTATTGAAACAGATTATCCTTGAAGTTTGGGTGAGTTTAGTTTTACAGTGTACTTTGATTCAGCTTCTCTATTTTACTCAAGTTAAACACTCATTCCCTTCCCCTTTTCCTCATTGAAGGTACCTTAACTCTCAAGAAATTTGACCTATTCTCTCTTGGATAAAACCTCTTTGTCTCTCATTCCCCCTAGGTACTGTATGACCCCTATGGATTTAGTTCTCCCCCCATGAATGTTATTTCTATGTCTCCTTGAACCTTTTGTCTTCTCAGTATTTTTTGAAGCAAAAAGTAATAATTATATTTTTTTTTTTTCAACAAGTCGGCCGTCTCCCACCGAGGCAGGGTGACCCAAAAAGAAAGAAAATCCCCAAAAAGAAAATACTTTCATCATCATTCAACACTTTCACCACACTCGTGCATAATCACTGTCTTTGCAGAGGCGCTCAGATACGACAGCTGAGAAATAGTCCCTCCCAGCTGTCACTATCCCAGACCCCTCCTATAAAGTGCAGGCATTGTACTTCCCATTTCCAGGACTCAAGTCCAACTAAATCAATTAACTGGTTTCCCTGAATCCCTTCACAAAATGTTACCCTGCTCACACTCCAACAGCTCGTCAGGTCCCAAAAACCATTCGTCTCCATTCACTCCTATCTAACACGCTCACACATGCTTGCTGGAAGTCCAAGCCCCTCGCCAACAAAACCTCCTTTACCCCCTCCCTCCAACCTTTTCGAGGACGACCCCTACCCCGCCTTCCTTTCCCTACAGATTTATATGCTCTCCAAGTCATTCTACTTTGATCCATTCTCTAAATGACCAAACCACCTCAACAACCCCTATCCAGCCCTCTGACAAATACTTTTAGTAACTCCACACCTCCTAATTTCCACACTCCGAATTTTCTGCATAATATTTACACCACACATTGCCCTTAGATAGGACATCTCCACTGCCTCCAGCCGCCTCCTCGCTGCAGCATTTGCAACCCATGCTTCACACCCATATAAGAGTGTTGGTACCACTATACTTTCGTATATTCCCTTCTTTGCCTCCATGGATAACGTTTTTTGTCTCCACAGATACCTCAACGCACCACTCACCTTTCCTTCATCAATTCTATGGTTAACCTCATCCTTCATAAACCCATCCACTGACACGTCAACTCTCAAATATATCTGAAAACATTTACTTCTTCCATAATCCCTCTCTCCAATGTGATATCCAATTTTTCTTTATTTAAATCGTTTGATACCCTCATCACCTTACTCTTATCTATGTTCACTTTCAACTTTCTACCTTTACACACCCTCCCAAACTCGTCCACTAACCTTTGCAACTTTTCTTTAGAATCTCCCATAAGCACAGTATCATCAGCAAAAAGTAACTGTGTCAACTCCCATTTTGCATTTAATTCCCCATAATTTAATCCCACCCCTCTCCCCAACACCCTAGCATTTACTTCTTTTACAACCCCATCAATAAATATATTAAACAACCATGGTGACATTACACATCCCTGTCTAAGACCTACTTTTACCGGGAAGTAATCTCCCTCTCTCCTACACACCCTAACCTGAGCCTCACTATCCTCATAAAAACTCTTTACAGCCTTCAGTAACTTACTACCTATTCCATACACTTGCAACATTTGCCACATTGCTCCCCTATCCACTCTGTCATATGCCTTTTCTAAATCCATAAATGCAATGAAAACTTCTCTGCCTTTATCTAAATACTGTTCACATATATGCTTCACTGTAAACACTTGATCTACACATCCCCTTCCCACTCTAAAGCCTCCTTGCTCATATGCAATCCTACTCTCTGTCTTACCTCTAATTCTTTCAATAATAACCCTGCCATACACTTTACCTGGTATATTCAGTAAACTTATTCCCCTATAATTCTTACAATCTCTTTTATCCCCCTTCCCTTTATATAAAGGAACTATACATGCTCTCTGCCAATCCCTAGGTACCTTCCCCTCTTTCACATATTTATTAAGCAAAAATACCAACCACTCCAACACTATATCCCCCCCTGCTTTTAACATTTCTGTCATGATCTCGTCAGTTCCAGCTGCTTTACCCCCTTTCATTCTACGTAATGCCTCACGCACTTCCCCCACACTCACATCCTGCTCTTCTTCACTCCTAAAAGATGTTGTACCTCCCTGGCCAGTGCATGAAATTACCGCCTCCCTTTTTTCATGGACATTTAAAAGTTCCTCAAAATATTCCCACCATCTACCCAATACCTCCAGCTCCCCATCTACTAACTCCCCTACTCTGTTTTTAACTGACAAATCCATTCGTTCCCTAGGCTTTCTTACCTTGTTTATCTCACCAAAAATTTTTTTGTTTTCAGCAAAATTTCTTGACAGAGCCTCTCCCACTCTTTTTCATCTGCTCTCCTTTTGCACTCTCTCACCACTCTCTTCACGTTTCTTTTACTCTCCATATACTCTGCTCTTCTATTAACACTTATGTTTTGTAAAAACCTCTCATAAGCTACCTTTTTCTCTTTCATCACACCCTTTACTTCTTCATTCCACCACTCCTCTTTCCTCCTGCACCCACCCTCCTATAGCCACAAACTTCTGCCCCACATTCTAATACTGCATTTTTAAAACTATCCCAACTCTCTTGAACCCCCCCCCCCACTACTCCTACTTGCACAAGCCCACCTTTCTGCCAATAGTTGCTTATATCTCACCCTAACTTCCTCCTCCCTTAGTTTATACACTTTTACCTCTCTCTTACTTGCTGTTTCCATTTTTTTTCCCATCTACCTTTTACTCTAACTGTAGCTACAACTAAATAATGATCCGATATATCCGTTGCCCCTCTATAAACATGTACATCCTGAAGCCTACCCATCAACCTTTTATCCACCAATACATAATCTAACAAACTACTTTCATTACGTGCTATATCATACCTTGTATACTTATTTATCTTCTTTTTCATAAAATATGTATTACTTATTACCAAACCTCTTTCTACACAGCTCTGTTAACGGTTCCCCATTTACATTTACCCCTGGCACCCCAAATTTACCTACTACTCCCTCCACAACATTTTTACCCACTTTAGCATTAAGATCCCCAACCATAAGTACTCTCATTTGGTTCAAAACTCCCCATGCACTTACTCAACATTTCCCAAAATCTCTCTCTCTCCTCTACACTTCTCTCTTCTCCAGGTGCATAAACACTTACTATAACCCACTTTTCACATCCAACCTTTATTTTACTCCATATAATCCTTGAATTTAAACATTTATACTCCCTCTTTACCTGTCATAACTGATTATTCAACATTACTGCCACTCCTCCTTTAGCTCTAACTCTATTTGAAACTCCTGACCTAATCCCATTTATTTCTCCCCACTGAAACTCTCCTACCCCCTTCATCTTTGTCTCACTTAAAGCCAGGACATCCAGCTTCTTTTCATTCATAACATCTACAATCACCTCTTTCTTATCATATCTTTCATATAGTTATTGTATGATAAAGAACAGAATTATCAAGTTTGGACCATGTCCAGACAGCTATATTCATTCGTGTAAAAAAAAGTCCTTAAAAAATGCATTCACTCAAATTTTGGGTTCTTTTTGTCAACACTCCCCTTCCCTCCCTATTTATTATCAACTATGCTTTCCTAGCTACTCATACATCTGTGTTCCCACCTATTTGTGGATGCAAAGGGTCAAGTCTCAGCTGAAGGCCCTGCTATCCTGGCAGCTATCAGACTTTCCGTCCTAGTCTCGTGGGCCCTATTATGCATACTTAATATTAACGCTATGTATGGGACCTGCCGAGCTGTTGGAGTGTGAGCAGGGTAACATTTTGTGAAGGAATTCAGGGAAACCAGTTAATTGATTTAGTTGGACTTGAGTCCTGGAAATGGGAAGTACAATGCCTGCACTTTAAAGGAGGGGTCTGGGATAGTGACAGCTGGGAGGGACTTATTCTCATCTGTCGTATCTGAGCTCCTCTGCAAAGACAGTGATTATGTATGAGTGGTGAAAATGTTGAATGATGATGAAAGTATTTTCTTTTTTGGTCACCCTGCCTCGGTAGGAGACGGCCGACTTGTTGAAAAAAAAAATGCAGTCCGCCCCCACGATAATTTGCTCAGGTCATTCCAATTCGTGATCTTCAACAGCTCTACATGACCCTTATGGGCTTAGCACTTATAATAATAATAATAATAATCCTGATCTTCAAGGATTGCATTTGCCTGGGGGTATTTTGGTTGTTGCCAATCGAAAACCTGTATGACTCCACAGAAGTCAGTTCCTTAGATTGAGCCCCAGTTTAAGACAGGTAATGGGGACTGCCCTTCACGAGTATAGTTCTGGTCCCGTAGTTACAAATAGGTAATTACATGGGTGCCTTGATGCCGGTGAAGGACATCCAGGGAGTTCCCCGCTGTCCCTTGACGGGACAGCCTAATGCTTTTCATTACGAAGTAGAATATACAACTTTTCTCAATCCCATCATGGTAGATGCCTTGGTAATGGTGAAGAGATCTTAACTGAACTTCCCGGGGAGGTTCCTTCATGCCGGCGAGGGGCTGCTGGATCCAAGAAATGGGACCTGTGTTCCCTTTCCTTGAAGCCAACTTGATTACCTTCCATTCCCCAGGCGCTGTAACAAAAAAAATTATTTCAAAAGAGCAATACAAGTATTATAGTTATATATGCGAAATTATTACATATTGTATTTGACGAAATTAGATGCAATATAAAACTTGAGAAAAACACTAATTATGCAAATGCATGTTTCGCGACAACTAATCACAAAATATATTAAATACTTAAGTCTAGACATATAACAAACCCGGTGGGTTTAGTGCTTTCCCTTCAAAATAAGAATACAATACTAGACTCCAGTAGTGCATTTATATTTTATCCAGAATGTTCACAGAAATGTGCAAGTCATTTTGCGATGTTAGTATTTTAATGAGAGTATATGAGCTCCTTGCTGCGGTGTTTACCACTTTCAAAATGGTGAGTAGCTCTTGATCCAAGGAATCCCAGCTGCCATCCCCTTCCTCGAATCAAGGCTGATTGTCCCAACCCCTCCCATTCCCCACGCTGTAACACCCAAACGGGTTTAGTGCAGTTCCTTCATTATAAATAAAGACTGCCCAAAACTGCTGCATTTTCTGAACTATAATTAAAATATCCTTATTACCTGCCCCTTTTTGTTTATTCTATGATGCATATATTTACCTCATCAGGAAATAAATATATAAAAAATTAATATAAAGCTGTTTCACGTGAAATAAGCACATTTATTGTATGTTGGGTTTCAGGTTAAGTAATGTGATAATGAGGGAAGGTGTGTGAGGGTAGTGTAGAGGAGGTCACCGTTACCCACACATCCTGCTGCCTTCATTATCTTAGTTGTTTCCTCTGTGATGGAAGACAAGAAAATGATGGAGAAAGGAGGGGGAGAGACCCAGATGATGGAGAATGAAGGGGGGAAGACCCACGTGATGGAGAATGAAGGAAGACAGACCCACGTGATGGATAATGAAGGAAGACAGACCCACATGATGGATAATGAAGGAAGACAGACCCACGTGATGGAGAATGTAGGGGTAGAGACCCACGTGATGGAGAATGAAGGAAGACAGACCCACGTGATGGAGAATGAAGGAAGACAGATCCACGTGATGGAGAATGAAGGAAGACAGATCCACGTGATGGAGAATGAAGGAAGGCAGACCCACGTGATGGAGAATGAAGGAAACGAGATAGGAGCGTCAGAGCCTCGTCCAACCTCTAAAAACTCCAATTTAAGACTAGACGGTAAAGAAAGTCTGCTCTTCACTGGCCTTTACCATCATAGTTCTGGTCCCGTAGCTACAAATAGGTAATTACATACATGGGTGTCTTGATGCCGGTGAGGTGAAGGACATTATCCAGGAAATTGGGTTTTTCCTTAAGTAAGTTTATTTACTGAGTCAAGTTTATGTAGGCACAGGTACACATAAGTACATTTATTATACATAGTGTAAATTAGAGAGGATAACCCAGAAATGTCAAAATAAAAACTTATAGTAATAGGTTTGCTCCTTCTTTAGAATCAAACCTATTACTCTCAATTTATCTATTACTTCCCATTTACCCCATGAATACAATAATTTATTTCTTGTACGTTTCGCTCATATTTTAATCTTTATATGAGCGAAATATTGTCGGAATAAATCTGCCTCTACTAATTTAGGGCTGACTTTTTAGGAGCAAAGAATTTTTTTATGGGGATTAAGTAAACTTTTCTTCAGGTTTATTGTACAAGTTTAAATTTTCACGACTTACTTAGTACATTGTATTAACTAACTTAGGATAACCCAATAAACTGAATTATTCCCATTATGGTTGAGCCGGCTTGGTTAAAAACACCCAAAACTGTAACTGTTTTAGACATTTTACTTCTCATAACGGCTGAGAAAATTACAGGGAAGAAGGGTATAATAATAATGGATGAGTTTGAGTAATGTTTTGGAAGTTATGAGGGAAAAAAGTTAAGTTTAAAGGTTGAAGTTGGCGGGTGTGGTTGATTGTGGTCCAGTGTGTGTGTAGCTGCGGGGGGAGGTGCTGCTATTCTCCTGCTGGTCCTCGTCACTCCATTATACACTCCATTATGGCTGCCAACCTTGAGTACTACAAGCAGCAGGCCATCAAGATCCTCCATGACAAGAACAAGTTGTCTGAGATCTTGAGTAAGGTGGAGGCCAAGACGCAGGTCAAGAGGGAGTACCTGGCTCTTGGTATGTACTTATTCATCCCCGCCATATTGCCTTCTCTGCCTTCTCTTCCTTCTTTACCCACACCCCTGGCGATCTATATCCTCAATTAGCCCAGTTATTATTAATTTAAGGTTGAAGGAAGGTAATAAAGGGGGTAATAAATTGTTTAAGGGTGTGGTTTCTAGGTCGGTAATTACGTTATTAACGGCGTTTTTTTCATGGTTATTTTTAAGGTAAGATAACGTAGGTGTTCCTGAGGTGTTAAATAGTACACCTGAGGTATGACAAAGATGTCAGGAATGTTGGCTTCACACTGTGATGCTTAGCGTTATTTTAGTCTGGCTGCCACAGTACCCATCTCAAGGCCAAGTCTGCCAACACCACTGCTGCTCTTGCTTCCCCATATTTCATATATATACTCGAAAGTTTATTTAGGTACACATAAGTACATTTATATTTAAGTAGATTACCAAGGATAACATAAAAAGAAGTTAGCGACATCAATGGAAACGAATCACTGTTTTTTGGGTTATCTTAGGTAATTTACACTCGTGTATGATAATTGTACTTGTGTCTACCTGTGCCTAAATAAACTTGATTATTTCCAATGGAATACTCGTACATGTACATTCTATTTTATGTTTGTTCTTGTGATAAGAGTAATAAGTGTTACTGGACTAGTGTCCTGGCTGGGTGAGTCAACTCAGCTCTGTGGTCACGACTTTCAAAGCTATTTCTGTATAAATTTTAACTAATGTTTTTTTGCCAGCATTCCTTAAATGGAACACTGGAACTTTCAAGCTAATGACTGATTTGAACTATTTCATACTAATTCGAACTACTTCAAATTAATGATTGATGTGATTGTGGGATACTTTAAGTTGCTTGTTTGGCAAAAATGTAACTTAAAATTATCTGAAACTTAAGATTTTACAACTAACTTTTTTAGTAACACTAAAAGAAAATGTTTTAAAATGGTATTTTCTGGCTGAAGACCCTATACTCGAGTCAGTACTATGCCACAGACTTAAAGGCAAACATTCAGCAGTGATATATGGGAAGGCCATAGCAAATATTAAGAATGGTGGAAAGATTGCAATAATGTAGGAGCTTAGGAGCGCATACATCAATCATGGGGATCATCAAACACGTAATACTACCAGTGTCTCGTGGGGTGAGAACATTGCTACAAGAGTCTAACCTACCAGTAACTCGCTTCCATGGTGAGTACTTCACGTTGTTAATTATGGTTAAGATTATATTTACATGAGGCCTGGTCACGGACCAGGCCGCGGGGGCGTTGACCCCTGGAATTCTCTCCAGGTAAACTTTCCAGGTAATAAGCTATCTTACTCTGTAAATGTGATGTTATACAATACTGACAAGTTGGTAAGACGCATGTGCAACAGTTAAGTAGGTTTTGGAATGGATACCTAACTGTTGCACATGTCTTACTTATCATGCTCTAGATCAGTATACTTGTGCTTGGTGTTCCTTGAGTAGTAGAGTGAAGTCAAGACTTGGAATTGTATAAAATTTCAAATTACGATGTGGTACAGGAGGGCCTCTTTTATACAGCTAGTGCTGTAAAACTAAATTTGCTGTAAAGTAAATTGTAGACTCTTTTTTTCACTTTCAAATGCATATAAAAGCCTTATAACATGTTGACACTATCATGTATCAGGTTAGCGATGGAGCTAGGCCTAAAAATGCATGTATAGCCCACACACAGAGTGGTGAATATATTTATTGTAGGAATTCTGAATAAGTGAAGAATGGGTATAATTGAAAAACCACTGTATTAGCAAAGCACTGTAAAGCGGGGCCTGCCTGTATATTGTACTTGTCAAGGACTTGGAAAATGTGGCTTGTGAATCTCTTGCTGAAGGTGTGGTTGTATCGGTTACCCACCTTATTACCGGCTATAAACCATATCCCAGTGGTGCTTAAAATCACTAGATAGGAGCGTAATCTGCCAAGTCAGTCCAGTACTGTATGTCCTTATTGTACATACATATGTTTTAATAAAACTACTAGTTGTGCAAGTGTGCTATATTGGATTAAATTTATGTAAGTACAAGTACACGGGTACAGTTATGAATAGTTTAACGTGTAAATTATCTAGGATAACTCAAAAAATCAATGACTTATTTTCATTGGGATTCTTAAATAATTTTAGGGAAATGGGCGAGCCAAATATTAATCTTGGAGATAGTGAAAATGTTGCTGTTTGGAGTGTTGTCTGAATTGTGGCTGCACACCTTTGGCAAGAGTTATTGAATGAAAAATGGTGAATGTATCTTTTTTGGGTCTCCCTACTTTGGTGAGAGATGGCTGATATGTTTAGATAAAAATTACAGGTAATACAATGGTACCTTGATATTTGAACTTAATCCGTTCCAGGAGGCTGTTCAAATAGTGAGTTGTATGAGTATTGAATCAATTTTTCCCATAAGAAATAATGTAAATTGGATTAATCCGTTCCAGACTCCCCAAAATTACAAATTATAAAACATTTTAAGGTAAAATATTGCTTATATAAACTTGTATAATATCTGAATGCATAAAATCATAATGAGAACTCTAAAAACAATAAATACATGAAATACAGTGGTACCCAGAGTTTCGGCCATAATTCGTTCCAGAGGGCTGTTAGTGCTGTTACTGAACGAATTTGTTCCCATAGGGAATAATGTAAATTAGATTAGTCAGTTTCAGACCCCCAAAAATACTTACAAAAGCACTTACAATAATACACTTACATAATTGTTTGAGTTGAGAGCTGTATGAAACTCTGGGTACCACTGTAAATGAAAATTTACCTGCACTTTACTGAAGAGTGCAAATGGCCTAAGAGTAAGGTGGAGAGATGTTATTGTTTGGAAAGGGTGTCACCTTCCGTTAAAGCATCGGGTAACTGCCAGTCTGATTTTTTTTTTTTCTCTTTTCTGTCTGTACCATAGCACTTAAAGATGGGGATTCACTAGCATTTTTTTTTCTAGTGTTGTCTGCTTTTGACGACTTTTTAAAAATTTTCTAAAGTGGTCAGGAACATTGTCATTGAACAGTTTGATGCACCTATTCACAACCGTAATGTTAGGATGCCATTTTTCTACCAGGCTGTGTTTGAGCCCAATGGTAACAGTTCCTTAATTTCTGCAGTGGAAATGTTGCCCTTACTGCTTCCCTCTAAAGAAATTTCCTCAGCCACTTCTTGCTGCTTCTTGTGCAGGTCTTTAAGTTCTTCTGTGGTGAGCTCATTCTTGTGATCCTACACCAACTCTTCTACATCCTCATTGTCTATTTCCAAATACATAGACTGGTCCAGAGAAACAATATCCTTCACTACAGGCTCTGCCTCAAAGCCTTCAAAATCTGACACACAGTTTGGCTACAATTTCTTCCAGGCAAAGTTCACTATCCTTCCCCCTTCCCCTTCCCCTCCCCCAGGCTTTGACTATTATCTTTAAACCCTGGGGGATATTAAAATGGTTTTTCCAAAATTCCCTAAGGGTAAGCTCTGTTTCAGAGGTCACTATTAAACTGTGCTTTTTGTGTATAGTTTCTTAAAATTGGGAATTACCTGCTGCTTCGTGGGTTGAATAAGAGTAGTGGTGTTAGTGGGGAGGCAAGAACTTAACTTTAATGAAGCTGTATTCAATTCCTCCAAGCCTGAAGGGTGAGCAGGAGCATTGTTCGTTACCAGACATGACCTTAATGGTAATTTTTTTCCTCAAGGTACGGCTTCACACTTGGGGGCAAACACTTCATGTATCCACTCGGTGAAGAACTGCCTTGTTGCCAAAGCTTCACTATCAGACCTCCACCTTACACCGAGTTTACTTTTTATTACGTTTTTCCTAAACACGCTTGGATTTTCAGAGTGGTAGACTAACAACAGTTTAATTTTGCAGTCCCCACTAGCATTACCACACAACAAGTGTTAGCCTGTCTTTCACAGGCTTTTCCTGGTAATGATTTTTCTTCTTGTGTAATGTAGGTTCTCTTTTGCATTCTTTTCCAAAAGAGGCCAGTTTCATCACAATTAAAAACTTTTTTTGAGGAATAAATCCCTTAATGTCAGCTTCATCTGCTAGCACTGGCAGCCTTTCCATGCCTTACTACACTATGAATTTCTCCTCTTTTTAAAACTATTAAACCATCACTTACTTTCCTTAAATTCATCACTTTCAGCATTGTTTCCTGGGGTGTCTCGCCTACGATCACTATACTATTATACTACTGTATTTTGCAGCTTATTAGATGCATGTTTTTTTCCATAAAATTTCTCCAAAAACCACCTTGCGTCCTATAAACTGAAGGTCAGTGATGTGAGCTATAAGTTTGGGGTGTGGGGTGGGCTGTAGCTCTCCCAGTTATGTCCGATGCCGAACCATTGAAACTGAAACAAGTCTTATAAGCCGCGAAATATGGTAACTGCTTTGCTTTTTCACAAATTGTTTCAGAAACACTGTCTCCAGCCAATTTTTTTCATTAATCCACACTAACAAAAGTTTTTCCATTTCTTCAATTATCTGACCTTTTCACAGCAAGAATTTTCACTCCTTTTGCCACATCAGCCCCTTATATTGCCTCTTTTATTTTTTTCACTACAGACAATATGGTGGATTTTACCATACCGTAGAGTGGCCTGGTCCGACACGTGTCCCACTTCGCAGCGAGTTCTTTTTTCACTTTAATTGTTGTTCTCGCTGCTTTATGGTGGCCCGTGGCAAAAGCTCTTGCTTCATGCAGTGAGGGTCTGGGTTCGATTCCCAGCGAAGGTTGAAACATTGGGCGTGTTTCTTTACACTGGTTGTCTATGTTCACCCATCAGTAAAATGGGTACCTGGGTGTTAGTTGACTGGCGTAGGTCGCATCCCAGGACAAAATTGACCTAATTTGCCCGAAATGTTCTGCATAACAAGCGGCTTTCTATATAGTAGTACATGTCATTGATATCAGCTAGGCCTGTATACCTTTTACATGTATTTGTAGAAATAAACATAATGTAATTAAATATAATTAATATAATTAATTTAATTAACTTTTAGGCTTGTTTGGAGAATGTACAGAGAACTTTCACAGCATGTATAAGTACGATAAAGCACCTAAATTACTGGGAACGGTTGAAGTCCCTTGATTGTACTCCCCGGAATGCATGCAAGAAAGATGCATAATAATGTACACTTGTAAAATCCTAGTGGAACTAGTCCCAAATTTGGACACGAAAATCACGAAAGCAGAAGACTGGGCAGGAGATGTCATATCCCTCCGATGAAAAGCAGGGGCGCCACGAGTACACAGATCAACACAATAAGTGTAAGGGGGCCCAAGACTTCAACTGCCTCCCAGCATACATAATGGGGATTACAAATAGACACCTGGCTGTCTTCAAGAAGGTGCTGGACAGGCACCTAAATTCAGTACCTGACCAGCTGGGCTGTAGTTCGTACGTCAATCTGCATATGGCCAACAGTAACAGCCAGGTTGATCAGGCTATGATCCACTGAGGTCTGGTCACACACCAGGTTGCGGGGGCATTAATCCCCGAAACCCTCTCCAGGTATACTTTTTTTTTTTAGGGCCATGATTATTTATTTTCATTGAAAATACAATTGTACCTCGACTTACGATATTTTTTCATTCCAGAATGCTGTTCAAGTGCCATTACCAAACGAATTTATCCCCATAAGGAATGATGTAAAATAGACTAGTCCTTTTAGACCCCAAAATTACACTTACAAAAGCATTTAAAAAAGTAAACTTACATAAAAGGGTGAGTTTGGGGACCATCGTAAGTCGAGGTACCACTGTATTTTAAAAACGCCACAAAATAATGATGAAATACCAAAACGTTTCACAGCTTGTACAAATGATTCTTAACGAACGAAAGCTGGTCCATCTGGACCATTTTGTTTAGGTCAAATATCAGGGCAACGTCCGAATACCTGGTCAAATTTTTCTCAAAAAAGTTGGGCGAATCTAGAGTTGTATGAATATAGGGACGTATGAATATTGAGGTTCCAGTGTACTACATTTGGTTTGCCCTGAATCATTATCAAAGCATAACTGAGCCTCTCCAGGTGCTCAAAGAAAATTTTGAGTACAGTATTGCAGTAGGCCTACTTGTCCATGCTAGTTTAGAAGGAAGTACACAAGCAAAAATTGGAAAGGTAGGAAAGGTGAAGGGTCGAGAAGGCAGGTAAAAATTAGCAAGAAGGCTAATGTCAGGTTATAAGTTTTCTGAAGATTGAAGCATTTGAAAAGTACCAACAGAAACTTCTCAGGCTAAGATTGTTAGGAATGTTGTGTACCTATACATAAGCTGATTCAGCAAGATTGCCTAGAGGCTAGTGACATCTGGTAATTTTAATACAGTAGTATATACAGTGGACCCCCGAGTATCGTAAGGCTCATATATCGTAAAAATCATGTTTCGTAAGGTTTTTTCGATTTCGTGTATCGTAAACTGACTCGTGTTTCGTAACGTATTAGACCTGTCCGCCTGCTCCGCACCTGCGCAGGACGCCCGCCAGTGAAGCGTTTTTTACCATTGAGAGAACATTACCCAGCGCGCTCTTTCAAACATTCACAATACATTTGGTGTCTTTTTTGGTGGTTTAGTGATTGTCACTGTGAAATAATTCACCATGGGTCCAAAGAAGCTTCACAAGTCGATAAAGGCTATAGCACCAGCCAGTGATAAAGTGTAGCAATGGAAATAAGTCACTCTGACTTTTTTGGGTTATCCTAGGTTTTCTACACATATGCTGCTATGTATGATAATCTATGTATAACTGGATTTGTGTATACCTGAATAAACTTAAGTAAGTTAAGCAATTAATCGATAGAAAATGATGACTCAAAACTTAACTTCTACAATGTTTGAGACTATAGGGACACTGACAAGAACGCAGTACTGTGCCACCATCTCCTCCAAGTGTAAGTGTTTCTTATTTATATAAGTGTGAATATTTCTTATTTATAAATTATGCACATTGTTTGTGTGATAGTGGTGGTTGCTTTCTGCTGAAACAGACTACCACCACGGCTTATGGTCAGTGGCCCTATAACCAATAACAACACAAGACACTCCACCAGTTCTTAGATTCGTACTGAAATGTTTTATTCATTCTAGAGTTTATATCATATTTCTATGTTATTAATATTATTTATTATGTCATATTAGATGAATTGAGCTAGATAAATAAGCCGCAGAGTTCATATTAGTGTCGTATTGAAGGGCTATCTTGTCCTGCCTCCAAACAAACTCTCCTGCCTCTCTCATATGCCAACAAGAGTTTTCAGTAAAAGTAAAACTGATTCAAATGTTCATTTATCCATTAAAATTAGTGCTTTATATTTATTTCTCATTGTTTTCTGTATGTAAAACTATAGTATTTATTCTTTAAAAAAATGAATTTTTGGTGAAAATTTTTGGGTGGAAACTGATTAATTGTATTTACATTATTTCTTATGGGAAATAAGGGTTCGAATTTCATAATCTTCATGTTAAGTAATAGCTCCTGGAACGGATTAATTACAATACTCGGGGGTCCACTGTACAGTGGACCCTCGGTTTTCGTTCACCTCCAAACTCTAACAATTATGCAAGTGTATTTTCGTAAGTGCTTTTGAAAGTGTATTTTTGGGGGTCTGAAATGACTAATCTTATTTACATTTTGTCCTTATGGGAACAAATTCGTTCGGTAACGGCACTCGAACAGCATTCTGGAAAGAATTTTCAACGAAAACCGAGGGTCCACTGTATACTTTATATATTCCCTTAAACACACTTAAATACTGGCAGTTTTTTTTTTTTCTAATTTTAATATAACTACAAATAATGCAGAGCAAATAGCTTGGTTCTTCAGCATATCCTCTTCAAATGTATTATTTTATGGCCTTTGAGGTCCTTGCAAATCATTTATAAATCATTCATCTTTGATCAGTGAGGCATTAGTAGCATAATATAGGCATTTTTTTCTTTAAAGTGGAGAATGGTTTGACTGGAACTGCTTCTGACATCTTTCATTGTCCTTTCCCCAAGATGTTGACACTACAGGAAATGTGGTGACATGATGTGTGATAAGTTCTGTATGCTTTCCTCATAAGATAACCAATCTGATAATGGTGCTGATAAGGATCTAGTGTGCTCTACATGAGCTAAAAGTTTCCTGTACAGTAATAAGAAAAAAAGACTAAAGCAAAATTTAATGTGATATCTGGGGTAGGGTTAAAAATAGTGATTACTTTGGGAACTATAATTGGGATGGGTGGATAATAGTAAATTACTATTATTATTATCAAGCAAGACCACAGTTGTGCATTGATAATAAGTGCATTTTGATAAATAAAAAATGGAAATGGTTTAAACTAGGTGGTGGGGGCTAGGCAGTGCTGGTGGAGGGGGAAGGTATGGGCTGGATGGTGGTGGTAGTGGGGGTGGGTGGGTAATCTGCCAGTCACTAGCAAATTAATGTGAGCGAGTTTGTTGCCGTGAAAATTATTTAATGTTTTCCAACGAGTTTGTGTGAGATGTTTACATGATTCATTATTAAGCTTGAGTATCTCTCTCAATGGCAGCAGCTTGCTGACCTTGAAGACTTAAGAGACAATTTACCATGACTTTTGGGGTGTAGTAAATGTTAAAGTGCCATGAAGGGAGAGATTTAGTGTGGCTTGGCCTGCTTGTAGCTCTTAATGCAACTGTAAGCTTGTCAAGTCTTGAAATCATGGTACAGGGCATTACATAAAAATGTAGAGTTGCAGTCATGTGCTGTATATTGATGTAAGGTTGGGTCTCTTAGTACTAGAATGGCTGTAATTTGTTCATTGTTTGTATCTTGCTTTTTGGGTATTTTAAGCAACTAAAACTGCTCAAAGGTGAAAATTTGCCTTTAAAAATGTTCTTGCATATCGCTATGCCACTTTTTTTTTTGTGAATTAAATTTGTATATTTTAGGTTAACCCTACAAATCTTGGATCAGACTAAATTTAGGTAGTATACTATTATATAGTATAACATCAGTGAAATAACCACAGTGGTACCCCGGTTTACGATATTTTTTCGTTCCAGAATGCTGTTCAAGTGCCATTACCAAACGAATTTATCCACATAAGGAATAATGTAAAATAGGCTAGTCCTTTTAGACCCCCAAAAATACACTTACAAAAGCATTTAAAAAAATAAACTTACATAAAAGGGTGAGTTTGGAGACCATCGTAAACTGGGTACCACTGTATGTACATATACATTTTGTGATGTTCAGGCTGATTTTTTTTTCATTTGGTTATTTTAACAATTACATAATGGACATTCTTTTGGCAAAGATTGCTTCATAAATAAGAATTGAAATCGGTGCCTAAAAATAGCAAAACATTGACATTAATAGATATTTGTGCCCATAGTTTTTTGTCTTTTGTCTTTGCTGGGTTAATTTTGGGTTTGCTTAATCTCTTAATTTTCTGGGGGTTGGATGCTTCTTGTATTGGTTAAAAACTGATTTGTTCCAGCACTTGCCATTAATCCAATATTTTTCTTATTTTACGTGTTTTTTGGAATGAAGTTTCCAGGGTTATTTGAAATCTTCACGTTTTAGTTAGTGTGTCTTGTCAAAAAAAAAATTTCTGAATGACTTGTATCCACGTGCATACTGTTTTAACATTTTTATAAAATCTAGATGATTAAATTTTAATTACTAACCTGGAGGGTTAACCCAAGATAACACAAAGGACCCCAATGGAAATAAGTCACTCTGACTTTTTTGGGTTATCCTAGGTTCTCTACACATATGCTTCTATGTATGATAATGTATGTAAATGTATTTGTGTATACCTGAATAAACTTACTTACACAAATCCATGTTATCACTCTGGCTTATTTCTACGGGGGGTTCTTTTAATCCTCTTCCCCAGAATGTGAAACCAGTTGGCTAACACCCAGGTACCTACTTACTGCTAGGTGAACAGGGGAAGCAGGTGTAAGGAAATATGCCCAACGTTTCCACTCGTCCATTGATCCAACTCCAGCCGTACAATGTGAAGAGACCACTACCAATTTGAGCTGCTGTTCATTTTTTTTACCTTTCTGAAGTCATACTTTGTAGCACATTTCAAATAGAACATGGTTGCCTTTACTTAAGTAGATTTATAATAGCTAGGTGCTCATAGGGATCTTCAAATTTAGGAGACTTTTGACATTAAAGTTGAAGGGAAGGTGTGAAGATTGCTTAGTCCTAGGAGCTTGGACACCCAGAAAGTTTGAATGCGAGATAAAGCAAGTGAAGTTCTTGACATGCCATGCTATTGGAGTGTGAGCAGGGTAACACGAAGGGATTCAGGGGAAACCAGTTAACCAGACTTGACTCCTGGAGGTGAGAAGCACAGTGCCTGCCCTCTTAGGAGGGGTGCGGATGTAGCAATTAGGAGGGTCATCTGAATTGTTAATATCAGCACCTTTATGACAGGACTGATTGAACAAGTTTTTTTTTTTTTACCCTACCTTGCCTTCAACTCCTCTGGTGAGTGTTCATACCTATATTAGTAATGTAGCCTGTGTAGTAGCACTGAATACTGTTTTTGGTTTTATTTATTCATATTTTAGGGCACAAATAATTTTCCATTTGAAATTATTTCAGATTATAAATTGGTTTTGTTTTTCTCAGACTGGCATCTTCATTATGCGGTGTTATCTGTTTAGTAACTGTTGCATTTCAAATTAAATAAAATTAGGGATGGAATGGTACCAAAATTTTTGACATTAGGCAGTTACAGTAAAAATTGCCTAATAACCCACTGATACCAATGCCATCAAAACTAGATGTGTACCCTCATACTTTTGCACACCTCTAGATATAATGTACAAAAGTTGGTAGTTTTTTTTTTTTTTTTCTGGGTAAACTTTTGGGACTAAGGAAGATTAGTCTATGGTAAAGTTTTGAATTTTTTTATTGCTTTTTAAACACGAAAAAGTGCAAACGTATTCACAAAAATAGTTGTTGCTATGTGGCGTGCATTTGTAATCTATTTTAAACATTCAGATGGAGGCCTTGGCATGGTGCCAGAGTACATCTGAGGTTGCCGGGCACAGCCTGTCCTGTAGTGTTCATCATGACATAAGCACAAATACTTAAATATTGTAAGGGTTTAGACATTTTCAGTGTTTGCTTTAATGTTGGTGTTTGTGAATGGTTATAGAAATAATGTTTTGGATATTCAGTGCAGTGATTATTTTGAGCAAACAACTTTAACATTTGGTGTGAATAACATGCTGTACAAATAAAAATGTAGTATAAACAGTGAAAATGCAGTGGAACATTTTATAATTAACTTTTTACTGGGTGAGCCCTTAAGCCTCTGGAAGGTCTGGTCAAATTACCATAACTCCACTGAGAAGTCATCCTAAAACCCACGTCAGGAGAAAATTCTCGTGTTTCTTCGCACTCATAATATCCCTCCCCACAGTACTTTATATTCTTGAAAGTAGCTTATTATAGAAGATGGTATGGATGGGGTTGACAGTATTTCTATATTAAGAAAAAAATACTCTGCCCACTGGACATGTATAGAGCACACTACTAAGGACTACTATTAAAGGTATGTACTGTTTTCTTAAACAGCTAGTGCCTGCATCATTAATCATACTGATTTCATTTGACAGACTGATAAGGGGGTGCAGGTAGCTAGTAGCGGTGATTATGATGGATGAGATTGTGTTGCTGCAGTTCCAACAACCAAGTTCTGTAATTAGCTGACAATTGTCAGTTTTTTCAAACTTTATAGTATCTGTAGCCGCGCTGTATAACCCCTGTGGTTTAGCGCTTCTTTTGATTATAATAATAATAATATAGTATCTGTAAAGTGGAGTACAGTATATTATACAATTAGGCAATTGACATTTATAAATACGTACTTATAGAAAGTCCGTTATGTAAATCCTTTCAGACAGTCTTAAAACTAAATTATGAATATGTGAGAATAAGTATAACTAGTTTTTAAAAAATTTAGGTATTCATTAATTCGGTAAAGTATAATTAGTGATATACTATTAAGAATGTAGCTAGGTGCAAGTGATGAAGGAATGATAGACAAGGACAGGGACATGTTGAAAGAATTGTTCAGCATAATTGTTAGGATCACATTAGGGAAAGATGTTTTTTTTTTATCTGTTTAGCATAATTCTTAAGTGATTGACTGTGTTTTGGCCTTATATTGGTAAATGTAAGAAATGTTGTTGGAACCAAGATGTCTTGTAGGAACACTGTATCAACATTCGTGGCCCCAGATTATTCAACATCTTGCCAGAAAATATTAGAAACACAGCTGGAACAAGTATAGAAGCCTTCAAGAGGAAACTGGACAAGTATCTTCACCAGGTGCCAGAACAACCAAGCTGTGATGGATATGTGGGGCAGCAGGCCTTCAGCAGCAACAGCCTGGTTGACCAGACAAGCTTGGCCCATGGCTGGGCTCTGAGAGTAGCGAAACTCTAAAAAGGTATATCAAAGGTAAAGGTAGGAAACTAGTTACAGCAGGAGTCACCTGATAAGCTAGGCTGAGAGCTATGCAGTCGTGCAGGTAACATAAGCCCTGGCTGTGAGAATAGAAAGGCTCTTTAAACCAGTTGTAGGTACATATGTCGAATACAATATAAAGTATACAGTGGTACCTCGGTTAACGATATTTTTTCGTTCCAGAATGCTGTTCAAGTGCCATTACCAAACGAATTTATCCCCATAAGGAATAATGTAAAATAAACTAGTCCTTTTAGACCCCCAAAAATACACTTACAAAAGCATTTAAAAAAATACTTACATAAAAGGGCGAGTTTGGGGACCATCGTTAACCGAGGTACCACTGTATTTAGCTCAAAGGTGGCAAGGGTACCATGAAGCATTAAAGCTGTTTGAAAATCTGCCATCATACAGATTTAAAAAAAAAATTGTCTTGAGGGTGTTGCAAAAAAAAAAAAAAAAGGGTCTGTTTTTTCCTTAATTTGACATCTGTATACTATATTTAAAGTAATTTTTTTCTTTGGCATAACATTCTTCTTCTTGCTGTCTTTTCACTCCTTTTTGTTAACACTTGCTCCTTATTTTGGTTTGCATTTCAAGTCTACTTTTTTAGATGTTTTTATCACCAGCATTGGAATGCTTTTAGACACGACTGAATGTTCTTTGACTTATCTAACTTGCAGGTTGTCAGGACTAATTTAGTACTGGATACATGAGTTAGAGTATGTATTTTATTGGGAGAAGTCAGTAATGTAACTGATAGAATTAAGAGAAGGCTAAAAATGTCTCTAGTTGAGGCACGTGAAGATTATGGTTGCCATGTCCTTTGGTGATTATTGTCGAGAGGGTCAAGGTCCAGGTGATATAATTTTGGATTAGATTAATGTTAGTGATGTGATGTGTCAAGGTTTTTAATAATTTTTAAGTTACATTATATGTACTTGGAGAATGTTCATGTACACACAAATACCAGATTTTTTTTTTAACACGTCGGTCGTCTCCTACCGAGGCAGGGTGACCCAAAAAGAAAGAAAAATACCAGATATCAACTGGATATACAGTGCAGAAGTTAAATTTGACTAGTACTACATGTACAGTGGTACCTCGAGTTACAAGCTTAATTCGTTCCAGACGGCTATTCAAGTGCCGATACCGAAGGAATTTTTTCCCATAAGAAATAAGGAAAATTAGATTAATCCATTTCAGACCACCAAAAATACACTTGCATAATTGTTCGAGTTTGGAGCTGCTCGTAAGTAGAGGTACCACTGTACTTTGATTATTCATATACTACTACTTGAACTGATGCTGTAAAGTTATTACTATGAGTTCTCTAAAAGTGATCAGTCAAAACTCTTAACATGCTTGGTTGATTTGCATGTACTTATGGTAGCCTATTGTTTCATAGAAGGTAGGCTTTGAATAAGTGGTTTTAGCTGTGCCAGAACATGACCCCTTTGAGAGGTATTGGGTTAGTACCAGGTATGACAAGCATTGAAGTAATAAAGTAAGAAGGGCACTTGCCAGGTTTTATATGTATTAGTGCTTATGTTGAGTGTGTGGGATAAACAGTTGATGTGTGTTTGCATTGGTTATGTTTTTATGATGTTTCATTATTTGAAGAGATAGTGTACTTATCTTTGACTATCAGGTTATCACTTTTATCGAGGGGCTGCCAGACAAAGGTTGGATTGTTAGTTAGTAGCTGCTGTGTAACATACCCAACTGCTTCAGGAATTTGGTAATGAGATTGTGCTCTAAGTGAAGAAAAAAATGGGCAAAATGTTGGAGAAGGAAAAAGAGGTGATGACAATTTCCGAAATACTAGATTGGATGTTGAAGGATATTTTAAGCGATCCTCGGTTATCGGCTCTGAAAGAAGAGAAAAATTGGCCCTATGTGAAATATGGTATGGCTGAACAGTGTTATGTATTGTATATGTTTGATAGAAGTGTCAGCATTTTGCATATGTACATGAATGTCTTAAGCTTAACATTCCCTACCTTTTACACCCACATCTGTGAATTATACAACAGATTTTTGCCTTGGACTTTCTAGATATAGTATTATACAGCAACCAGCACCTTACTGACCAAAATTAAAAGTACTATACAGCAAATACTACTAAAGGTATTCTTAATGGTAGAAAATTTTTAAAATCTTCATTTGTGAAGGACCTGCCTAGTATGGGCCAACAGGCCTGCTGCAGTGTTCCTCCTTTCTTATGTTCTTATTTATAACACTAGGTCACTACCATCCTGCCAGGTGACTGTGAAACAGAAACCTGAAACTGTTTTTACATGATGGTAGGATTGCTGGTGTCTTTTTTCTGTCTCATAAACATGCAAGATTTCAGGTACGTCTTGCTACTTATACTTACACTTAGGTCACACTACGCAAACATGTACACGTTTATGTATACACACTCATCTGAGTTTTCTTTGATTTTATCTTAATAGTTCTTGTTCTTATTGCTTTTCCCTTTCATATCCATGGGGAAGTGGAATAAGAATCTTTCCTCCGTAAGCCATGCGTGTTGTAAAAGTCAACTAAAATGCGGGAACAATGGGCTAGTAACCCTTTTCCTGTATAGCTTACAAAAAAGAAGAAGAAAACCGTCAAAGTGGGATGTTTGAATGTGCGTGGATGTTGTGCGAATGATAAGAAAGAGATTATTGTAGATGTTATGAATGAAAAGAAGCTGGATGTCCTGGCTTTAAGTGAGACAAAGCTGAAGGGGGTAGGAGAGTTTCAGTGGGGAGAAATAAATGGGATTAGATCAGGGGTTTCAAATAGAGTTAGAGCTAAAGGAGTGGCAATAATGTTGAATAATCAGTTATGGCAGGTAAAGAAGGAATATAAATGTATAAATTCAAGGATTATGTGGAGTAAAATAAAGGTTGGATGTGAAAAGTGGGTTATAGTAAGTGTTTATGCACCTGGAGAAGAGAGAAGTGTAGAGGAGAGAGAGAGATTTTGGGAAATGTTGAGTGAGTGTGTGGGGAGTTTTGAACCAAGTGAGAGAGTAATTGTGGTTGGGGATCTTAATGCTAAAGTGGGTAAAAATGTTGTGGATGGAGTAGTAGGTAAATTTGGGGTGCCAGGGGTAAATGTAAATGGGGAACCATTAATTGAGCTATGTGTAGAAAGAGGTTTGGTAATAAGTAATACATATTTTATGAAAAAGAGGATAAATAAATATACAGTGGACCCCCGAGTTTCGTAAAAACTTCACTCCTGAAGTCTGCTCAAGTGCCATTACCGAACTAATTTACTCCCTTAACCCTTAAACTGTCCAAACGTAGATATACGTTTGTACGCGTACTGCTCCGAACGTAGATCAACGTTTTATTTTTCATTCCTTCAAATTTAGTGCAATTGGCCTGAGTCGCCTAGACATGAGAGAATCGGTCTGCGCCCTCAGTGTGCGCAGTTTTAAAAAAATCTGGGACCACTTAGTACCTTGTGGGAGCACTAGTTCAATTGAGTGCCAGCTGGAGCAAATAATGTGGCAAACACCAGGGATTCACTGATGTCATGTCGCATTAACACTCCCCTTATAAGAGGAAAGTAAAAATAGGTTCGATAAATACATAAGTGGCTGTGGGTGGGTGTGAGTTGGACCTGACTAGCTTGTGCTACTAGGTCTGATGCTGTGCTCCTTCCTTCAGAGGATGTGACCTGACTAGGTGGGTCATTGGTCTAAGCTGGGGGGTGACATGGACCTGCCTTGCATGGGCCAGTAGGCCTTCAGCAGTGTTCCTTTTTTTTTATGTTCTTATATATTCGGCAGGCTGGCTTTGGCTGTCTGTCTATATCTGTCTATATCTGTCTATATCTCTGTCTATATCTCTGTCTATATCTATCTGTCCTATATCTCTGTCTATATCTATCTGTCCTATATCTCTGTATCTGTCTATATCTGTCTATATCTATCTGTCCTATATCTCTGTATCTGTCTATATCTGTAATATCTCTCTCACATGTACACATAAGTACAGTTATTATACATAGTGTAAATTACCTAGGATAACCCAAAAAATCCAGGCAAAGTCCTATACAATGCTTGTATATATAAGACATAATACGCATGACTGGCAAGTAATACGCATTGTCACTTCTGCATCGCGTATAATACCTGTTGGCTTACGAGCCGCACTCAGACTGAGACAAGCAGATGGAAAGACACACACACACACACACACACACACAGGCAGACGGAAAGATACACACAGGCAGACGGAAAGACAGATAAGCAGAGCTAGACAGACAGATAGACAGTGGAAACAAGGAGAGGGTTCCCTGCTCCCATTCATCAATGTCATTGGGCTGTCAGTGTTATCTGACACTTGTCATAACACCATTATTCAAGGAGTTTCATATACTCAGTACACTGGCAGACAAACAAGATAAGCAGAGCTAGACAGAGATAGACAGACAGATGGACAGACAGATAGACGACAGATAGACAGACACAATAGACGAGCGATGACAGACAGATAGACAGACAATGACAGACAGATAGACGACAGATAGACAGACAGATAGACAGACAATAGCAGCAGATGCAGACAGATAGACAGACAGACACAGAGCAGACATAACAGACAGATAGATAGAGCACAGAGCAGACAGATAGACAGACAGATAGACAGACAGATAGACAGACAGATAGATAGACACAGACAGATAGATAGACACAGACAGATAGATAGACACAGACAGATAGATAGACAGACAGATAGATAGACACAGACAGATAATGACACAGACAGATAGACAGACACAGACAGATATACAGACACAGACAGATAGACAGACACAGACAGATAGACAGACACAGACAGATAGACAGACACAGACAGATAGACAGACACAGACAGATAGACAGACACAGACAGATAGACAGACACAGACAGATAGATAGACACAGACAGATAGATAGACACAGACAGATAGATAGACACAGACAGATAGATAGACACAGACAGATAGATAGACACAGACAGATAGATAGACACAGACAGATAGATAGACACAGACAGATAGACACAGACAGATAGACAGACAGATAGACACAGACAGATAGACACAGACAGATAGACACAGACAGATAGACACAGACAGATAGACACAGACAGATAGACACAGACAGATAGACAGACAGATAGACACGACAGATAGACACAGACAGATAGACACAGACAGATAGCACAGACAGATAGACACAGACAGACAGATAGACAGACAGACAGACAGACACAGACAGACAGATAGATAGACAGATAGATAGACAGACAGATAGATAGACAGACAGATAGACAGACAGATAGACAGACATAGATAGACAGACATAGATAGACAGACAGATATACAGATAGACAGATAGACAGATAGACAGACAGACAGATAGACAGACAGATAGACAGACAGATAGACAGACAGATAGACAGACAGATAGACAGACAGATAGATAGACAGATAGATAGATAGATAGATAGATAGACAGATAGATAGATAGACAGATAGATAGATAGACAGATATAGACAGATAGATAGATAGATAGACAGATAGATAGACAGATAGATAGATAGACAGATAGATAGATAGATAGATAGATAGATAGACAGATAGATAGATAGACAGATAGATAGACAGATAGATAGAAGACAGATAGATAGATAGACAGATGATAGATAGACAGATAGATAGACATAGATAGATAGACAGATAGATAGATAGACAGATAGATAGACAGATAGATAATAGACAGATACAGACAGTGAAAACAAAGCAAGGGTTCCTTGCACACATTCATTCATCAATGTCACTGTCTTATCAGTAGTTATCTGACAATTGTCATAACACCATTCTTCAAGGAGTTTCATATATACTCCAGGATGTCTAAAACATTGCTGGGACCTATAAATACTTTGTATATATTTATAGACAATAGTAAATGACCAAGGCAGGTGAAATTGTTCACCTGTTGGTGTCATTGTGACTATGAGTACTATTTCAGTACCTAATATTAGTGTTAGAACAAAGATTGGCTATGAAATCACAAGAACTATTATAAATTGTAATTACCAGAACATAAAAATTGTATAAAATAAAATAAAAACTAGAAAAAAAAGTATATCAGCATTACTTCTGCAAGCTGCAGGACTTGTTGTTGCCGTCAGGTGAGCATCCAGCACCAACTTGTCGGGCTTATATATGGTAAGTACTGGCCCTAAAATTTTTTTTTTTTAGCCTATCCTGTTTATAAAAATGCACTCTTCATTTTTAAAAAAAAAAACTTTTTTTTTTCAAAATATTCGGAGCAGTGCGCCAGTGAACGTAGATCTACGTGTGGACAGTTTAAGGGTTAAGGAAAAATTTCACGTAGGTTAGTCTATTTCAGACCCCCAAAAATACACTTCCACAAGAACGTACAAAATTATACTTACATAATTGCACGATTTCCGGGGTATTCGTTAACCGAGGGTCCACTGTACAAGGTATGATATAGCATGTAAGGAAAGTAGTTTGTTGGATTATGTATTGGTGGATAAAAGGTTGATGAGTAGGCTTCAGGATGTACATGTTTATAGAGGGGCAACGGATATATCAGATCATTATTTGGTTGTAGCTACAGAGTAAAAGGTAGATGGGACAAAAAGAAAATGGCAACAGCAAGTAAGAGAGAGGTAAAAGTGTATAAACTAAGGGAGGAGGAAGTTAGGGTGAGATATAAGCAACTATTGGCAGAAAGGTGGGCTAGTGCAAGTAGTAGTGGTGGAGGGGTTGAAGAGAGTTGGGATAGTTTTAAAAATGCAGTAGTAGAATGTGGGGCAGAAGTTTGTGGCTATAGGAGGGTGGGTGCAGGAGGAAAGAGGAGTGAGTGGTGGAATGAAGAAGTAAAGGGTGTGATAAAAGAGAAAAAGGTAGCTTATGAGAGGTTTTTACAAAACAGAAGTGTTAATAGAAGAGCAGAGTATATGGAAAGTAAAAGAAAGGTGAAAAGAGTGGTGAGAGAGTGCAAAAGAAGAGCGGATGAAAGAATGGGAGAGGCTCTGTCAAGAAATTTTGCTGAAAACAAGAAAAATTTTTGGAGTGAGATAAACAAGGTAAGAAAGCCTAGGGAACGAATGGATTTGTCAGTTAAAAACAGAGTAGGGGAGTTAGTAGATGGGGAGCTGGAGGTATTGGGTAGATGGCGGAATATTTTGAGGAACTTTTAAATGTCGATGAAAAAGGGAGGCGGTAATTTCATGTACTGGCCAGGGAGGTAGAACATCGTTTAGGAGTGAAGAAGAGCAGGATGTGAGTGTGGGGAGGTGCGTGAGGCATTACGTAGAATGAAAGGGGTAAAGCAGCTGGAATTGACGGAATCATGACAGAAATGTTAAAAGCAGGGGGATATAGTGCTGGAGTGGTTGGTATTTTTGTTTAATAAATGTATGAAAGAGGGAAGGTACCTAGGGATTGGCAGAGAGCATGTATAGTTCCTTTATATAAAGGAAGGGATAAAAGAGTGTAAAAATTATAGGGGAATAAGTTTACTGAGTATACCAGGTAAAGTGTATGGCAGGGTTATTATTGAAAGAATTAGAGGTAAGACAGAGAGTAGGATTGCAGTTGAGCAAGGAGGCTTTAGAGTGGGTAGGGATGTGTAGATCAAGTGTTTACAGTGAAGCATATATGTGAACAGTACTTAGATAAAGGTAGAGAAGTTTTATTGCATTTATGGATTTAGAAAAGGCATATGATAGTGGATAGGGAGCAATGTGGCAAGTGTATGGAATAGGTAGTAAGTTACTGAAGGCTGTAAAGAGTTTTTATGAGGATAGCGAGGCTCAGGTTAGGGTGTGTAGGAGAGAGGGAGATTACTTCCCGGTAAAAGTAGGTCTTAGACAGGGATGTGTAATGTCACCATGGTTGTTTAATATATTTATAGATGGGGTTGTAAAAGAAGTAAATGCTAGGGTGTTGGGGAGAGGGTGGGATTAAATTATGGAGAATTAAATGCAAAATGGGAGTTGACACAGTTACTTTTTGCTGATGATACTGTGCTTATGGGAGATTCTAAAGAAAAGTTGCAAAGGTTAGTGGACGAGTTAGGGAGAGTGTGTAAAGGTAGAAAGTTAAAAGTGAACATAGATAAGAGTAAGGTGATGAGGGTATCAAACGATTTAAATAAAGAAAATTGGATATCACATTGAGAGAGGGATTATGGAAGAAGTAAATGTTTTCAGATATTTGGGTGTTGACGTGTCAGCGGATGGGTTTATGAAGGATGAGGTTAACCATAGAATTGATGAAGGAAAAAGGTGAGTGGTGCATTGAGGTATCTGTGGAGACAAAAACGTTATCCATGGAGGCAAAGAAGGGAATGTACGAAAGTATAGTGGTACCAACACTCTTATATGGGTGTGAAACATGGGTTGCAAATGCTGCAGCGAGGAGGAGGCTGGAGGCAGTGGAGATGTCCTGTCTAAGGGCAATGTGTGGTGTAAATATTATGCAGAAAATTCGAATGTGGAAATTAGGAGAAGGTGTGGAGTTACTAAAAGTATTTGTCAGAGGGCTGAAGAGGGGTTGTTGAGGAGGTTTGGTCATTTAGAGAGAATGGATCAAAGTAGAATGACTTGGAGAGCGTATAAATCTGTAGGGGAAGGAAGGCGGGGTAGGGGTCGTCCTAGAAAAGGTTGGAGGGAAGGGGTAAAGGAGGTTTTGTGGGCGAGGGGCTTGGACTTCCAGCAAGCATGTGTGAGCGTGTTAGATAGGAGTGAATGGAGACGAATGGTTTTTGGGACATGACGATCTGTTGGAGTGTGAGCAGGGTAACATTTTGTGAAGGGATTCAGGGAAACCAGTTAATTGATTTAGTTGGACTTGAGTCCTGGAAATGGGAAGTACAATGCCTGCACTTTAAAGGAGGGGTCTGAGATAGTGACAGCTGGGAGGGACTTTTCTCAGCTGTCGTATCTGAGCTCTGCAAAGACAGTGATTATGTATGAGTGTGGTGAAAGTGTTGAATGATGATGAAAGTATTTTCTTTTTGGGGATTTTCTTTCTTTTTGGGTCACCCTGCCTCGGTGGGAGACGGCCGACTTGTTGAAAAAAAAAAAAAAGTCACTAAGCAAACACAATGACATAACATTACTTAAATTTCTAGTTTCTTCTTTATTACATTAAACGAGACCTGGCTAAAAGATGTTGGTAATGTATTAATTGTACTTGTATTAATAACTAGGCCAAACAAGGTGGTGATAAGATTTACTATGCTGGTGAATTCAGTTGTGTAAATATCGTATATGCTAGTGATGGCTATGGTGACTGTATTTGCTCAATTTAAAATAAGTAATACTGATCCAGTAAAAATTGGTGTAATTTTCAGAATACCCCACACAAACATCTTAGCTTCAGTGACGGCTTAAGAAATGAGATAAAAAGCTTCATAAAAACTGCCTGATAATTGCTGTAGACTTGGACATAAACCTCTGCCATATTGATACAAACCCTCCTCCCTCCCCAAGTGTCAAGTTTCCTAGACAGTAGGCAGTCATGCCTTTGTACTACCATCAATTGCTAAACATACTAGAATTGCTGAAACTTGTGCTTTAGCCGTCTATCACACCTGGATCAGTATAGCAGCACCCCACAGAGTGCAGGTGTAAATCATGGATAGGTCAACAGACGGACCACTTTCCTACTTTTCTAATACAGTGGTACCTCGAGTTACGATATTTTTTCGTTCGAAAATGCTGTTCAAGTGCCATTACCAAACGAATTTATCCCCATAAGGAATAATGTAAAATAGACTTGTCCTTTTACACCCCCAAAAATATACTTACAAAAACATTTAAAAAAAATAAACTTACATAAAAGGGCGATTTTGGGGACCATCGTAACTCGAGGTACCACTGTAATTAGTTTCAAAAAACCCTTTTGAAACTTAAAATTACTGTACTTTTATTATTACATGATTTTTCAGTTGCCAAATTCATTGATTAAACATGCTAATTGGGAAAGGGATCTGAATATCATTCAGGATACAAATTCTGGAGCACAAAAACTCTGTGCTGTTATTAATCATCACTAAGGTATGAAATGGTGCACAGCAGAAAAAAAATGTGCCACCATAGTCAAAATCAGGGTTAGTGAGTGAATATATTCCTTAACATTTCTTCAGTTTGTGAGAATGTGTAACTGTCTGCTGCATCCAAGTTACTCCAAAATCCATAACAGAGTATGGTAATTTAAGCTGCATATGTCCTGTCTTCCCTTCACCTGCATGTTTCTCTGTTGTATGGATCTGGCTTTTATTCTTCTACCATGCAATGCCTTGTGTACACTGCTCACAAGAGATGGAAATAAATAACAAAAAAGCAAAATGACACATGGCACATGTAAGGCTTGCCCAGATCAATCGACAACATGCATGGTACTGAGAAGGATTGATTTGGCCTCTCTTCCAAGGAAATAAAGAAATAATCTGCTACCCTCTCAAGTACAGTGGTACCTCGAGTTACGATATTTTTTCGTTCGAGAATGCTGTTCAAGTGCCATTACCAAACGAATTTATCCCCATAAGGAATAATGTAAAATAGACTAGTCCTTTTACACCCCCAAAAATATACTTACAAAAGCATTTAAAAAAATAAACTTGCATAAAAGGGCGATTTTGGGGACCATCGTAACTCGAGGTACCACTGTATTAGCAGATGCAAACAAAACTATCCTGCACTTAATAATTCCAAATATATAGAACAAACTTGGCCAATACGTTGCAAATTCTAGTACATACGTATAAAAAAAATCTTGGAAATAACTCCTACAGCAAATGAACCTCATCCTCCCTCTTGACTATTCATACTTTGAACAAACTAAACTTAGCTGCAGTAAGAATCAATCTTGAGAGTAACATTCCAAAAGTTCAAACCAACTTGTATAGCTATCTCACAGGCAGTTATCCTAATTCTTTCTACCTGGCTTTTACCCCTACCTCTGCAGAAATAGCTTCACTGAAAACCACTTAAAAATACAGGTACTGTAATAGTGCAATAAGATGCCAACAAGCTACAAAAAAGCTGCATAATTCTTCCGTTATTGTTATACTTTTCAATAAATTGCTTAAACTAACTTTTCCAGATGCTCTTGAGAGAGCCAGGATAACACCATCCACAAAGGTGATTAAACTGATGTTATTAACTACAGACCCATCTTGAATTTAATCCACAAGAATATGTATACATACATAACCAAGCACAATATACTTTTGATCAATTTAGGTTTAGATGGCTAAATGTAGTAATGTAATATTTAGAATTAATATTTAGATTTTTAAATTATCTGCAAAAGGCCTTTGGATACCTTTAACACCAGCATACACCTGCTGAAGCTTAACATGGACTCAAATTTTACCTCTGTAAGAGAACACATAGCCATAAATGACACCTTGTCTAGTACTCTGCCCTTGAATTTTGGCATCACCCAAGGTAACGCTCTGGGCCCACTTCTTTTCCTCGTCTATAACAATAACCTACCTAATGCCACCCAGCATTTGAAACCTGTGCTTTATGATGACTACACAATTTTTTTCTAACTAGGTCTCTTGACCCTTGTCGGTTTAGTTCTTTATTTCAAAGATGGTTGACACAAACCCACTACCATTATAGTTTGTTCCTCATTTAGCAAAGAATTCATTTACTGACGTGGTCTTAGGAACTGAACTCCGTTGTTAAGTGAGGATAGATTTTTAGATTTTGCCACTGAAGTGGCAAAATCTGGATCTTGTCTATAAACACCATAACAAAGAATGAACTTAAAAATGCTCACACATGGATGTTTTTCAACAAACTCTCCATTGATATTGTAGAAACATTCTTTACGTTTTGAAAAATAAACCATGTCCACAATTAGACAATAGAATCAGTGATACTCAAATGGCACACACAAGCAGGGAAAATTCCTAAGTCCTGTAGTAGACAAACTTAAATCTAATGCCCATATCAAATGCATCAACAAGTCTCCAGGTTGGTAAGGATACTCAAAAATTTTTTTTATATTCCACAACCCACACTTTTAACACATCCATTCCATATTAAATGATTTTAGAAATCTTGTCATATGGTTAAGTGAATATTATCATTGGTAATCCATCCCACAGGTACTATTGTTCTCATCAGCTTGTACCTGGTGTTTGGTTATGGTGCCCAGCTCATCTGTAATGTGATTGGCTTTATCTACCCAGCCTACTGCAGTATCAAAGTAAGTGGAACTATTTTATTTTATAAAACTTTGAAATTGTCAATTTTGTACTGTACTGTATACAGTGGTTCCTCGGTTTTCGCCGAAAATTCGTTCCAGAATGCTGCTCAAGTGCCATTACCGAACGAATTTATTTCCTTAAGAAATATTGTCACGTAGGTTAGTCTATTTCAGACCCCCAAAAATACACTTGCAACAGCACTTACGAAAATACACTTACATAAATGTTCGAGTTTGGAGATGCACGAAAACCGAGGAACCACTGTATTCAACCTTTGTCTTGAAGGTTTATAAAATTTAGTAAAGATCCTAAACCTTTACTATTGTGATTTTTTTTATTAGAGGAGATGCATTGTAAATTAAATATGTAGGAAGGTAATATGATACTGTACTATATTCCTATAGCTAAAAGGTAAAAATGCTTCTGGAGCTTAAATGGCTAAGTCCTTCCTTAAACTTTTGTTTCCCGACAGTCTGAAAATAGGTGTAAAATTAGTTAAAAAAAATTGGTACACAGTTTCGGTCAGCAGGTGTAGGTAACTGAAGTTTGCCAGTGGCTATTACGAACCCTGGCATTGCCTGCCCTTGCTTTAAAGGCACTTTTCAAATTAAATATTGTTGGATAGCCCTTTTGATCATATGTTAGTACATAATTTTAAAAATTCTACAACTAAGCTCCATGGCAGTCAGGCCTCAAACATTTCATAATTTTGTCTGAACATTTCTGGTACACAATTTATTATGCAAAGCCTTTAGGTAAACATCAATGTCTAGTTCTTTTTATGTATAGCAATAATAAATTTATTTTTGTAATAGCCCATCTATATATTTTTCTATACCAATTAGCTAATGTTACTATTATAGTTTTCTTGTGCTGTATCCTAAATTTGAGATACCTCTATGTCCAGTACAAGCGTTCACTTCTTGAGATCTTAGTTTGATTTTCTATACTGTAGATGTACTATGTGCAAATAAATAGCTTGTTAAATATCAATAAAAAAAAATTAATTTGAAATGATTTAATGTATATTTGTTTCTAATTTGCCAAATACTGTGTATTACTATCCCTTGCAATATAAACACTACTTTTATTGCCTGGTTGCCTCAGGCTCTGGAATCAACCAAGAAGGAAGATGACACCCGTTGGTTGACCTATTGGGTTGTGTTTGCTCTTTTCTCTGTGTGCGAGTTCTTCTCCGACCTCCTGCTCTCCTGGTTCCCTTTCTACTGGCTAGCAAAGGTGAGCAATTTAACCTGTTGTGCTGTGCATCTGTATTAAAAATTGTATACATGTAATAGTCTTCTTATTTTCAGTACCTTGAAGTAAGTGAAATTTTATGTTTTAAGTAGGGAAAGACATGTAGGAATTATACAAACTTAGATCATTTGGTGTCTTGATCGCTAAGAACCACATAAATGTGAACACAATTGTTCATCTCTTTATCCAGGTCCAATATATCTTTTGTTTTGTGGGTTTAATGGTAAAGTAAGTTTAAGCTGAAATTAAAGCAGAAACAGAATATATGATGTATAAGACTGGGAGGAAAGTAAGATAAAGCTGTGCATATAGTGCCATTTTTACAAAGATAAAAGCTGTACACATTGACAATGCCTTTACATTGACAGAAGCTGATGTACATAAACAGTGTTTAATTAACCATAATCTATTATATTTGTTACAGATTTATTAAGCTACATGAACTAATTTAGCTAAATCAGTTAAAAACCACCAAAGTAAATTACCATGTTAAAAATTATACAAGTTTTTTCTCTAAAACAACCTTTAAAATTATTGAGTGGCAGGGATAACTTATTGTGTTGCACAGACTGAAATTAATCTAGTTTGTAATTTGTTTAACTTTTATTAATGGGGAAAAAAAGGCAACTGAAAATGAAATTAAAAGAGTACAGGGCAGCATTGTGATAGTCCTTCTATACTAAATATTTGACTTAAGAGGGCAAGGGAAATCCCCTGCTTTTCTAGCCTGGAAAAGATCTGTAGCAGTACAGGTACAGTACTGTAGTTTTACCTAGTGTGGGAATTTCCAATGTGGTCTTTTACTTTACTCGTGATATTAGCGTTAGATTTTCATGTACAGTGGACCCCTGGTTTTCGTGATTTTTTCGTTCCAGAATGCTGTTCAAGTGCGGTTACCAAACGAATTTATTCCCATAAGGAATAATGTAAATAAGATTAGTCCTTTTAGACCCTCAAAAATACACTTGCATAATTGTTAGAGTTTGGAGCATCACGAAAACCGGGGGTCCACTGTATTATAATGTTTTGTATTAAACATGCCATTCAGATTTTACTACTTTTCGTGTTTCTCAAAATTTTCTAGAGGAAAATTGTTGTATATGCTGTATTTTTTCCAGTGCGTGTTCCTTGTATGGTGCTTCCTCCCTGTGGCATGGAATGGTTCTGACCTGATCTACAATCGTGTGATTCGACCATTCTTCATCAAGCACGAGCGGGAGATTGACAGTGCCATGTCCAAGGTTCATGACAAGATAAACGAGCTGGCAGACAATGCCACCAGAGTTGCGGCTGATGCAGTGAAGCATGATTAGGTAGGTGTATTAGACTATTTCACTGAGGTTGGACAGCTTAGTGTGCCCTCTTGCAAAATTAATTTACAGCATTAAAGATAGTTATTTCTAATGGGATTTTGTATAGGTACAGCACTGCTTTACTAGCAAAATTACGAAGCTTTTTTTATAAGTGATGAACTCAACATCCAGGCTCCAAAAGCGGTATAAAAGACATGACGAATAGACAGACAAATACTGTATAATGCAATCCTTTGAAAGTTTCTCCCACAGATATATCTAGGGAAAAGGATGTGCATATACAGTGGTACCTCGAGTTACGATGGTCCCCAGAATCGCCCTTTTATGTAAGTTTATTTTTTTAAATGCTTTTGTAAGTATATTTTTGGGGGTGTAAAAGGACTAGTCTATTTTACATTATTCCTTAAGGGGATAAATTCGTTTGGTAATGGCACTTGAACAGCATTCTCGAACGAAAAAATATCGTAACTCGAGGTACCACTGTATATAATAAGCCTAGTGACATGGAGAGTTGGGCAATATAGGTTGAAGTTGACTTTTGAGCAGATTAGGGGTAGAACATGTTGAACAAATATGGCTGAGAAGATTGAATTTGAGGTCTTCCCTGACTTTGGCCAGTAGGCCTACTGCAGTGTTCCTCCATACTGTGATTCGTTAAGTAGGGTAACGGTAAAGATGTTTCCTGGCACGAGGCTTGTATTTGTAGAAGCCATTGTTTGATATGCTTAGTAATTTTAGAATCCTGCATTTTAGTGTCGTCTTGTTTGACAATGAGTTATGCACCTTTGTAATTTATCAGGTGATTGTGGGTGTTTCTACACCAAAAATGACTGGAAACTAGGAGCCATCTACTCCAGTTTGCCATATGTGGAGGGCCTATATCCTCAATGCTCTGCTGAAAGTAGGATCTTACCTGGAGTTTCAGATAAATAGGCAATTCATTTTCAGTTGTGGCAGTGTGGTTAAGACTACAGATTTTAAAAAGTTTTGTCATGCTAGGAAGTATATAAAGGTGTATGTATGTCTAGTCCTGTATAAATTTTGCAGGGCTGGTATAAATGGGTTTTTCAATAAATGACTTGTAATTTTTTTTTTTTTTTCAACAAGTCGGCCGTCTCCCACCGAGGCAGGGTGACCCAAAAAGAGAGAAAATCCCCAAAAAGAAAATACTTTCATCATCATTCAACACTTTCACCACACTCATACATAATCACTGTCTTTGCACACTACAGTTTTGCTAATCTTGTAAAATTATTCATATTTGACCTTTCCTTCCAGTAACAATACTGAATATCTCTTCAGTTGTAACAGGAGTGAATGTTTGCAAGTATACCTAATTTTACACATTTTCGAATATATATACCCATGGAAATTGTGTACTACTGTACAGTTTTACACTTCCAAATGTCATATACTTTTGTATTTGATGTTCAGCTCATGATAGCTAACTAGTTTTACTTGAGAATGAAAAAGCATTGTAGGAAGGACAGAACCACTGAAGTTTACTGGAGCAACAGCTTTAAATCTGCACTTCCTTGTAATACTTAGTAACATGGTTAAATTTAGAACAATCATATGTGCATCAGCATATTCGACATTTCCTAGATAGGGTATATATTAATGAATTGTCAAGCAAAATTAACTAATTCCTTCAAAGTTCTGCTGTTCTGTCCTTATTCTTAATTAGTATTTTAAGATTAACTAGTCTCATTTTTTTATTATAATGATGGAGGATAAAGGAGGTTTGTTTACACCAGCATCACCACCATTGTGTATATATATATATATATATAATGGATCATGATCGTAAGTGATTACAACTTAAGAAAGTTGAAAATAGTAGTCCTAGCATTACCTACGCATTGGTGATACTTAAACAAATGATATATATGGTCTGTCATTGACTGAAATATTGTGGCACATGACTGTTGGTGATACTTCATGGAATGTCAATACCACCCGTATAGAGTAAAAAAAATTTATTCACAATTTTGTTCCATTATCAGGTGTATAACTGGGCTGCTGATACTAATATTCATAAGTACATATGGTATTAAAATTATTGATCTTGCTAATAGTTATATTACATAGAACTTTTTGTTCCATCTCAAAATAGATTAAGTATGCATAAAGAAAATGTGTAATGGTGACTGAAGATGCTTCAAAATATTACTTTACTTCCCTAATGGTAATTTTTTCTTCCACAGAGGTGAGCCTTAGACAACAGATGAATACTACTGTTATTTGGTGGCTGGGAGATGGCCTCCCTCCAACAAAATTTCACAAAATTGTGAATAATGCCATGTTCATACTTGAAGATGTATATATTATGTCTAGCTTAAAGGTTTTTTTTTTTCCCCTCTCATGGATGTATGTCCTTGTAATAGTTTTTTGCAAAAGTGTAGTCTAGTCAGGTTATCAGTCCCTTATTAAATAATAAGAATTTACTTTTTTTTTTCTTAAATTCAGAAGTGTACTTTTAAAGGTTTGGTTATTTTGTGGTTATGCTTAGTCTTCCCAGTCAACTTCAACTTTGTTGCACAAGTATTTTGACCAGTGGTTTGTTACTATGTTTAAGCAAATTCTTTCATTCACATTCAGCATTATTCATGTTATTAAAGTTTTCCATTAAAGGTCTTATTTTCTTTAGCCTTTAAAATTTTTAAAGAATATTTAAAGAGGTTTGAAATTAACCATGAGTGAGGAGAGTATCAAGGGAGAAGTGCTAAACCCATAGGATTATACAGCACCTGTGGAGAACGTGGAAGGTATTCAGGCTTAACTCGGGGAACTTTAGCACAGATCCAATTCCCTAGATCAAGAGCCCCCCTCATCAGCGTCAAGGAACCTCCCTTGAGGGGAGTGAGGCGAGTAAGGCTGCTGGAAAAAGTTAAGGTAGATAAAATATGGCAGAAAAGTGGGTGAATGTCAGTTTCTGGAACAAGTGTACAGTACTGTTTTTTTTTTTTAGGATGGGGTGGGGGGCACCAAACCACTGGGTCATGAAGTACTAGTGGTTAAATGTCTTATTTGTTGTGGCCTAGTCTGTCCAGTTGAGAAGTTTGGCAATGTAGGTTTAAGTTTTGTTTTTAAAATCTCCATAAACAAAGTTTTGCCAAAATTGGGAGGCTCTGATGCCAGTGAGAGGTTCTTGATCTAAGAATTTTTACCTTGCCCTCCTCTTCCTTGAATCAAATCTGATTGCCTCCTGTTCCCCAGGCCCTGCAACTCCTATGAGTTTAGTGCTTCCTCCCAATTTGAAATTAGTTAACATTAAATCATTTTATTGAATATTTTTAAGATAGTGTAAATGAACAAGCATAAGAGCAACTATTAACTACATTATATTATTATAATCAAATAGAAGCGCTAAACCACAGGGGTTATACAGCATTAGAACTATTAACTACAATTTTTGTTTGTTGTGGTAGTTTTAAAAAAACTTGAATATCACATTCAGCTGTTAAGAAAAATAATTGCTTTCTGTAATCCTGTAGTGCTGACTCAATCCCTCTGGAAGGTTCCTTGAGGCTCTTGATCCAATGAATTTAAACTTTCCTTTCCTTGGATCAAACCTGCTGTATAACCCCTGTGGTTTAGTGCTTCTTTTGATAATATAATACAGTAATTGGATCAAACCTGAATGCCACCTATTCTCCCAGGTATTGTATGACTTTCAGGTTTACTGCTCTGCCATCAATATAAAATGACACTAAGAGCTTAGCACTTTCCTGGTATAAGACGTATAATGGGTAAACATGCTTAAATATCTTGCTGTATTTATAGTTGCATACTTTAAAAGACATAAACATAACTGATGCTTTAAGCTAAGGTGCACAGTAAATGTTCTTTTGGTCAATTTACAAGTACCTTTTCAAAGCAACATTATATAATGTTATAAGGCTGTTTTATTAAATTGTTTATTAATGTGTACATTTTAATCCCCTGTACCAAAGTACTGGTATGTAAACATTCTATGAATTACATTAACCACTGCATTTAATGTGCAAAACTTGTACCCTTTGTGTACATCAAGACAATATTTAATGGAGTAATTTTAATGAGCCAAATTGTATAATGTATTACTATACAGCATTTATAAAATGAAACTCATTCAGCACTACAGTTATACTGCTCAGAACTAATAAATAAATATAATGAAAAATATTATTGTACTGGTGAATATAAAATTAAAACTACTTTGTCCTATTGAATAACATTCTAAAATTAAACATGCTTACACATCAATGAACGTTCCTAGCTAATGCCAAAATTGCAAGTCTAATTTTAATGGTGAACACTGATCAAATGTTTAAAGCGTTTAAATTTTATCCTCCTAGCACTACAAGGCAAGATAAACTTTGTTTCACTGACTGACAAATGCATGACTGGACCAGACTGTATCTTGTTTGGAAATTAGAACCGAGATGTGCTGTTAATCATAATTTAGTCAAATTTCTAAAATGAAAATGTTTTAGAAGATCCTTTACATGAAAATTCTGAAGCCCTAAAATTCTCAGGTCCTTTTAGTATGCTATGGAAATTAAGGTCTTGGCATAACTAAAATAGACCTGCACAAACTTTAATGAGCAGTATGTTAATATACCAGTTTGTCTACCTCTGCTGCTGACTTGACAATTAAGAGGTGGAAGAGTGTGATGGCTTCACCATAAGCTTTGTTGGTAATTCCATGGGGTTTAAGCCCGGCACAAACTGTAGACTTGAAGCTGACTCTTGCTGGATAGTCTCCAACTGACCAAAGAGAATGCAATGCTCAATTACTTGTCATAAACTGACTTCCAGGAAATAAATATGCAGCTAACTTTTTTTTTTTTTTTTTTTTTATGCTAGACCTCAAAAAAATGCATACACTACACACCTTACTTCCCTTAACCCTTTACCAGGCCAGGTGTGCCTCATATTTGATTCTGCCATAGAGGGTATTTAAGAGGCTCCTAAAATAAATAAACTTGACAAATGAACACAAATAAATATGTCTTAGAATTGCTTATATTATCAGAATATAGGTTGCAAATGTTGCAGTGTCTCAAATTTGATGCGTGGCCTGGTAAAGGGTTAATTAACCCTTTGAGGGTCCAAGCCGTAGATCTATGTCATGAGCTCAGCTTGCTCAGATAAGCTGTGAGTGGTAAAATTGGGCCTAGATATGAGAATGCATCTATGTGGTAAGTGTGCACCATATAAAACAAATCCTGCAGCACGCAGTGCATAATGAGAAAAAAATGCTACTTTTTTGGATTAAAACACTGACTTTGCGGAATATTTTTGTGTTTTTTATGGTTTTCTTGGTCTCATTTGATAGAAAGGAAGATATATTACAGAAAGAGATAATTTTGATTAGGTTTGGGTTTTGTATTGAAAAAAGCTTGAAATTGAGCTCAAATAGTGGAAATGTTAGATTTTTGCCGATGTTCAAGAGTAAACACTGTATAACCCTTGTGGTTTAGCACTTCTTTTGTTTATAATAATAATCAAGAGTAAACAAATGACATCACACATCCAATACACGTCAACTGGTGGGTCTAATATACTACCTTCACGAATGTGCGGATATTATTTATACAATTATTAAAATATTGCATTACAGTAAGTAAATCTCTCTTTTATGTAAATCAAAATGGAATTCATCTGTAAAACCTGGAAAGATAACTAATAAACAGAGGAAATGTTATTTTAGTGCCAGGGATGCATGCATTGTTTATTCTGAACCCTATTTTGAAACTGGAATATTTGGAACTGTGTGAAATTGGCCAAATTACCAATTTCTGATCACTTTATTGGGTAGTTGAAATAGTTGATTGGGCAGTTTCTTGTGCTCAATCGATAAAATAGAAGTAATACTAGCAAAATAGCTAGAATATTCTAGGCCAATGTCAAAAATATGCTACTAACCTTCTTCATGATCATCTCTTTTTTGACTTCATAGTAGGGGTCCCCTGGCTCGAGGTTCATGGCCTCGACAGCTTCCTCTGCATCCTGGAACAGCGGGCACTCGGACGTTCCAGGGTTCATCCCTGAGCTGGCAACAAATAATTAAAGTGTAAAGAAACATGAAAAAATTACATACTCTATTCCAGAGTGGTTTACTCTCTTAGTTGGCACCCTTCATGAAGGAGGGGAGATGCTTAGCTGCTAGTGAAAGACTTGATACAAGGAATTGGAGTTACCCTCCTTTGGATCAAACCTGATTACCTCCTAATAAAAAGTTACAATACTGTGGATGTAACTATTTGCCAAAAATCTGCACTTGGGAGAAGAATGTTAGGATGACATTTTGGTACATCCTGGACCACTGTCTAATAATAAATGAGTAATAGGCAGGGAAAGTCAGAAGACAGAATAGGGGTAGGGAGGACCATGACAATAGCAGTAGTAGTAGCAGTGGTATTGCAGCACCGGTGGAAGTGGCAGCAGAAGTAATGAAGTAGTGGTAATGGTAAAGCAAGTGGAGAGAGTAGTTGCAGTGTAAGAATTAGTAATAATGGCAGTGTAAAAGAACAAGAGAACATAGGAGGGCTACTGGTCCATGCAATTAAAGCAAAAAACTCGGGGACAGAACCTACCAAGGCTAAGATAAGAAAGACAAAGAAAATGACAATGCAGAAGACAAATGAAGTGGAAGGAGAGGCGGATGCAAAGGTTAGGTCAATTCACAGGTGTTCTGAGGTTCAGAGCATTTGACAACATGATGGGAAAGACAAGCAGGAATCTACAGAAACAAAGCCAAACCTATGATTTATGTTAAGAAAGTTGTGTGTAAGAGTGGCCTCAAAAAGATGGCAGAGGACCATTAGTAGGAAGGCTGTAATCTCTAACACAACAGAAAAGAGCATTGTGAAAAAATTTTGTGCTTTAAATCTCTCAGAAAGTGAGCAGGTAGTTTAACCAAAATATTGGAGGACAGAAAGAGCAGGAAATAAGAGTAGATACCAGAAGCATCAGTGATAGGAGAAATATGAACAAGATTAGTGTGTAAGTTTATTCAGGTGTGAAGGGTATTAGTCTCATGAAAAGCAAGTTTGATAGCTAGAGGATAGAGGGTGTTGAAGATTGGAAATGTAGGGAAGTCAAAGAACAGAAAATTTTACAGAAGTGTATCTGGGAGAGAAAAAAAAAAAAAAAGAGTCCATTTAGCATGAGAGTAGGCAGAGTTTATGAAATGAGAAGGATAGCCAGGGTGAGAGATTAAGATGTGAAGAGTGGAAATTTCAGAGTTAAGAAACTGAGCATCACACATGCTGAGGGCGCAAAGGAAGAGAGAAACAGTATTTGTTTTAGTTATTCAATGCAACAAATTTTATGTGATTAAATTACACTAATTTACTTTGTGCTTCTTAATAGTTCTTAATCCTGTAATAATTTCTTTCCTACCTGTGAGGCCCAGAACCACAGAAGATAACACCTTAACAGATTACTATAGTGTAGTAAACTTAAAAAGAAATTTTACCTTGTATTGTCTGGTTCCTCTGGTGCAGGATGTAGGTTCTGTAAATGAGAAAGGCATATAAAATTATTGAAACTGCTACTATTTACTACTATTGTAGACCTATTTTAGAAGCTAATAATAAAAATAAAAACCAATGACAAATTCCCTTCAAGAATCTTTCCTTTATTTAGTCTATGCTCTGGAGAAGTTTGTACAGTATAATTATATTCCCCTCTTATGCTAAATTCCTCCTGGGACAAGATTATTATTATTATAATCAAATAGAAGCGCTAAACCACAGGGGTTATACAGCGCTGCAGGTTATTGTAGGATGCAGGGAGAGTGGGTTGTAAGAGGGAGATGGACGATTAGTAGGGTATGGAGTGCAAGATGACGGTGGATAGTGCAGGGGAGGAGGGTAGCAAGAGATCGAGGTAGAAGGGACTGAGGGAGGTGCTAGAGGTATAATCTTCAGAGTTTGTGTAGTAAGTCAGTTTCTGTCAAAAAGTCAATGAGAGAGTCAGGATTAAAGGAGGGGCCATCTGCAAGAAGGGAAGGTAAAGAAAGGGCCGCAGAGCGAAGACGTCGTTGGAGGTAAATTCTGCGTGCTCGTTGATAGAGTGGGCAGTCCAACAGGATATGTCGAACAGACACTGGAACCTGACAATGCTCACAGAGAGGGGCAGGGAGCCTCTCCATGAGATACCCGTGAGTAAGACGAGTGTGGCCGATGCGAAGACGGGAGAGTGTAGTCTCCCAACCTCGACATTGGTGACAAGAAGAAGGCCAGAAACCTATAACCGGTTTAATAGAATGAAGTTTGTTATTCAGCAGGTCAGACCAGCGTTGTTGCCAACGGGTGCGAAGGTGGGTAGCAATGACCGCAAAATAGTCCGTGAAAGGAACACCTCTATATGAAACTGGAAGGTCATGTACTGCTGACCGCGCAGCAGTGTCTGCCTGTTCATTGCCCTGTACGTCAACATGACCAGGGACCCAACAAAAGACAATATCTTTATGCTTGCTAAAGATACGGCGTAACAAAGGTGGATACGAAGAACTAGGGGGTGAGGTGTATCAATTTTACGGATAGCCTGTAAAGCACTAAGGGAGTCTGAAACGACCACAAATGGTGATACAGGCATAGATGCATCACGGATAAGTGCCACAAGAATGGCATACAATTCAGCCGTAAATATGCTAGCCGAGGGTAACAGATGCCCTCGTACGACGCTGTCCGGAAACACTGCTGCGAATCCGACGCCGTCAGATGACTTTGAACCATCGGTGTATACTGCGATGGCATGGGAATGAGAACGGAAATGGTCTAGAAAGAAAGAGCAGAAGCCGCCGTAGGCAGTTGGGCTTGCGCAGGTAGAGGAATAGAACAGACACGGACAGCAGGAACTTCCCAAGGGTAGAGGAAAGGGTGAAGCCACATGAACATATAAAGGCGGAAGCTGAAGGGAAGACAAGAGTGAATGCAGACGAAGAGAAAAGGGACGAAGTAAACAGGGGCGACGAACAAATAACGAGCGTCTACTAACATCTGTGACAATCCTATACATGGAAGGATATGGGAGGTCATGAGAGCGAACATAATAGCGAATGCAATGTGCATCACGACGATCGGACAAGGATGGAATGTTCGCTTCTACATAGAGGCTCTCAACCGGGAAGAACGAAAAGCACCAAGGCATAAGCGTAATCCCTGGTGATGGATGGGATTAAGGCTGGAAAGAGTGGCAGGAGAGGCTGCCGAATATATCTGGTCACCATAATCGAGTTCGTTAGAATTAGGGCTGAATGTAGGCGAAGGAGAGTTCTACGATCAGCCCCCCATGAAAGATGTGCGAGGGTTTTAAGGAGGTTCAGCCGGCTATGGCAAGTCGCCTTCAGAGAGGTAATGTGAGGTTTCCAGGACAATCTGCGGTCAAACAGGAGGCCGAGAAACCTGACTGTATCACGTTCTGGGATACGTGAGCCGTATAGGTACAATGGATGATCAGAGACCACTGAACGTCTAGTGAGCGTAATTTGATGAGTTTTGCCACTAGAAAACTTAAACCCGTGAGTGGTGGCCCAATCAGAAACCCGGTTGATGGCATGCTGGAGGGAAACTGCAATGAGGTGACAGTCAGCACCTGCACAAGCTATAGCAAAGTCATCCACATAGAGCGATGACCAAATATTGGATGGGAGAACAGATGCCAGACTATTTATAGCAAGCAGAAAAAGTGTTGTGCTCAGAACACATCCCTGGGGGACACCTTCAGCTTGGACAAATTCCGGGGAGAGTTCATTACGAACCCGGACCCGGAAATGTCTGTCAGTTAAGAAAGCCTTAAGAAAGAATGGTAAGTTGCCTCGGAGGCCTAAGGAGTGGGCCTGGGCCAAGATATTATATCTCCAAGTTGTATCATAAGCCTTCTCAAGGTCGAAAAGATAGCGATAACCGAATGGTTATTCGCAAAGGCATTACGAATATACGTATCCAAGCGCAGCAAGGGGTCAATGGCAGAACGGCCCTACGGAAACCATACTGACTAGGGAGAGACTATTGTGAGTCTCTAAATACCACATCAAACGTCTATTAACTAGACGTTCCATTACCTTGCAAACTGCACTGGTAAGAGCGATGGGACGGTAGTGAGAGGGATCACGTCCCGTAGCACCTGGTTTTCGAAAAGGAGAACAATAGCAGACTTCCACAGCTGGGAATAACTCTTGCGACCATATAAGATTAAAGAGTCGTAAGAGGACAGTAAGAGCAGACTGATGTAAATGCTGTAGCATACGAATATGTATGCCGTCTGGCCCAGCTGCCGATGATCGGCAAGCAGAGAGTGTTGCCTCCAGTTCTTGAAGGGTAAAAGGCACATTATAGGATTCTTCTAAGAGAAGAAAATCTAAGGGCTTTAACTCGCTGGCAGACTTAGAAGAAAGAAACGAGGGGCATAGATGGAGCCCCTGAGAAATGCGGACGAGATGATTACCAATTTCAGTGGCAACGGCAAGAGGGTGTGCTATATCGACACCAGCAACCTGAAGAACAGGAGCCGGGTCGGGGAGAATTTACCACTTAATTTCTGCACTTTCTTCCAGACTGCACTCATCGAAGAAGCAAGTGACAGTAGAAACGTAATCTCGCCAGCAAGTGCGTTTAGCATCACGTATGACACGACGAGCAATAGCTCTCTTCTGCTTGAAATCAAGGAGTCTCTCTGTGGTTCTGTTATATCGATACCTGCCCCATGCAGCACGTTTCAAACGCACTGCCCGAGCACAAGCAGGAGACCACCAAGGCACGCACTTCTGAGGATGCTTGCCCGAGGTTTGGGGAATAGAATGTGAAGCCGCTGTGAAGATGGAGGACGAAAAGAGATGTAAAACCTCATCAATGGAGGACGAGATAGGAACCTCATGAAAGGCAGTAAGATGTGCGTAAAGGTCCCATTTCGCCCGGTCAAATTGCCAGCGTGGGCAATGAGGAGGTGGAGAAAACAGAGGGACTTAAGGATGATTGGGAAATGATCGCTGTCATGTAAGTCCGGGAGGACAGACCAGGTGAAGTCAAGGACAGTAGATGAAGAGCAGATGGAAAGATCGATGCAGGAGAAAGAATGAGTTCGGGATCAAATGGGTAGGAGTACCGTATTTAAACATGGAGGGAAGAGAAGCAAGAAATGCCTCCAACTGAATGCCACGGGAGTCACAGTGCGATCCTCCCCAGAGAAAATGGTGTGCGTTAAAATCGCCGAGTAATAGAAGGGGTGGCGGTAAGGAAGAAACCAGAAAATCAACATCTGGGATAGACATTGCCCGCGAAGAGAGATATAAAGAACAGAGTGTATACCACTTATTCAAGTGGATACGGGCTGCGGGGTAATGTAAGGAAGAAGGAACATAGAGCTGACGGTATGGAACACCAGTGCGTATAAGAAGAGCACTTTCGTTAAAGGTTCCATCGGAAAAAGGATCCGATGAATATAACAAATCATAGCCTGAAAAGGGCCTGATAACAGTGGATTGTAATTTGGGTTCTTGCAAACAGACCCCAACAGGGGAAAACTGAGAGAGCAACACCTGAAGCTCACCCGGTTACCCCTGAGGCCTCGGATATTCCACTGTAAATAAGCCATGATTTATGGAGAGAAAGATATAAGTGGAAGTGAGAGGAATCTATGGACTAGGGTTAGAAAAGTCCACGTGTGGAGGCAGCGGAAGACCTGTAATCAGAGAAGGAGGAGGACGTTGTGAAGGAAGGGGGGGTTGAGACGAAGAAGAGAGATGAGGAACCTCAGGTGGAGTAGTGTCCATCATCTGTCCAGTCTCTGTAATATATTCTGCAATAGCTTCCAGTGTTTCGGAAGTCAAAGATGCAGAATGTGGGACTACATTAGAAATGGAAGAAAAGTGAGCAACGATCGGTGTCTATAGACTGCACTAAAGTAGAGGGTGAGGAGATAGAAGAGGAAACTGTCGAAGGGGCTTGGGAGGGGACAGGGGATGAAGGTAGTGTATGAGGAGGAGGATGAACCTCCACACACGTTATAGAACTAGTCAGAGGCGAAGGACCTGGCAGTAGGATTTTTGCCGGGCTTATGAGAAGGAGGGGGGCGCTGAGGTTTAGATGAAGAACGAGGACGTGTAGACTCAGGATTGTGCGAATGAGTAGAGGAAGGAGTGTGGACAGTATGGGAAGCCGAGGTAGGGACCTCGGAGCCAAGAATATCAAAAGGATTCGAGACAGGGGTGATTTGGATGAGGCAACCACAGAGGAAGCCGTGGAAGTTGGGACCCCAGAAGCAGGGCGACGTTTAGCAATGCGAGAATAAGAAATACGGGAAGTTTCCTTGAAGGCGAAGATGAGAGACAGCCATAGCATAGGAGAAGCCTTCCGCCTCTTTGAGACAACGGATTTCCCGCTCATTCAGGTAAACCTGACAACGGCGAGAATATGAAGGATGTGCCTCATGACAGTTAAGGCAAGAGGGAGGTAGAGTACAAGAAGAACTGGCATGGTCGCAGCACCACAGACTGGGCATTCGGCCATGGACCTGCAATATTTTGCTGGATGACCAAAACGCCAGCAGTTTCTACACTGCTGCGGTGTAGGGTCACCTTCGAACTTGTAAACGTTGACCTGCAATGTAGACCGAAGGTGGCAGTTCTCGGCAGTCAAACGTTGGGACGAGCTATATTGCAAGGATAACGTCTTCGCTTATTGGCTGGGAGGACAAAAGTGTCAACTTTAAGGATAGGGAGTTCTTGGAGCTCAAGCTGCTCGAAAATGTCATCACCACATGTCTGGAAATTCCGTTGGACAATGGTGTGGGGCAAAATGACAGAACCACAACAAGAATTGAGGGAATGGTGCTTGTCAATAGTAACAGGTGTATTGTCAATGGTCGTAAGAAGAGAAAGATCACGAGCTTGGCCAGCATTCTGGACCGTGATGATGCGAGTGCCGCTCTTGAGAGCGTGAAATGAGATGTTTTGACCAACATGGCGTAGTAGAGCCTTACCAATACTATGGTCTGAAAGATAGGTATTAGGAGAAGTTGGACGAAGAGTGAAAAACTTTGTCCATTGAGTAGTTTGAAACAGAGAGTTTAAGGGGAGTGAGTGACGAGCTGGTCGTTTCTGCGATGAACGAGAAGGGAGTGTCGAATCGTCATGTGTGGGTCTTGGTCGTTTTTGTGTGGGACCGGGGGTGGTCCGATGGGAGACGGGCGAGCGATTCGAAAATTGCCGCACCGTCGAGGGAGAAGCCGGAATCAAGGTCAGAGAAGAGCGAAGGTCAGACGTATCGAAAGGGCCAGTCGGGACCCCGGTACCTGAAGCAGGTGACGAACCAGCACCAGCAAGAGGTACAGGGGCATGAGAGGTGTCCAAAGAGTCATCCGTTAACGAGGCAGGGTCAGTACTGGGTGCGGTATCAGGAAGGGGCCCGGGGGTAGTGAGTTCATGGATTGGGTCAGCCATGGTTAGGTTACTTCTTTCTTTTTATTTTTAAGAAAAAAAAAAAGAAGAAAAGAAAATAAAAATAAAAAAAGAATAAAAAAAGGGGAACGTGGAGGAATAGGTCCTAGGAGGAATGAAAGGGAGCGCAAATCCCCTCCGTGCCCAAGAGGACCTCAACACCGCAAGTAGTGCAGATGCTGCATGGAACCCGTGCCATACCCTACCCTTCACGCCAGTAAACCAGCAATCCGGGATAGCACCTCACATCCACCGAGCCATCTCGGCGGACAAAAGAGAGGGCGGCCGGACATCCGCCACAAAGCATACCGCCTTCGGCCACCACCCCCGGAATCCGAAAGGTGGCCTCCAGAGATACACCCGTCGCCCGAAAGATACCCAAAGCCACCCCCCGGGTGACCGGAGAGGGATCGGGACATCCCCAGGCGATCCAGATTCCACGGCAAACTACACCACCGCCAAGGACCTCAACGGAATGGGATGGACTACGATACCCTTCCCCCTACCTAGGAACTAGAATGCCTGAGGAGAGAAGCTCCCAGGGTAAAACTGGGAAGGAAATAAGGGAGGGATGAGGAGGAGGAGGAGGAAAGGGAAAAGGGAGGATGGGGGAGATGGGAAAAGGGAGGGGGGATTGGGGGGTAATTAGGTTCGGTCTGAGGAAGAAGACCAAAAGGTCCAATTCCTCAGACCGATAGCCTCTTTACCACGTCAAGGAGCCCCCCTTAAAGAGGCCTGGGACAAGAGATATTCTTTGTACAGTTGCTCCTCATATCTCAAGTCACTTCTACTTAGGCACCAGATCTGCTGTGTTTACCTTTGTGATATTTTATACCACACTGACACTGTGTACACAGGTACTGGTCTGACATATGTAGTAAAGTGTCTACATTTCTGTAGGTCACTCTTATGTTTTCCAGCCTAGAATATACCATCAATTTTATACTCTTAATGTGCAATTCTGGGAATGAGTTTGGTGAAATGTTTGTTCCCAATACTTTTTACCTGAGTTTTTTCCTAGGTGGTACAATATACCGTCCCTGATCTCCTTTCTTCAGCTTCCACTTTCATTGCTTAGCACTTTTCTGTTTTCTGTTCAAGTTATCTAGTAACTACAGATCATCTTTCATTTTAATTTGACTTGTAATTTTGGCATCATCCATGAATATAGATATGGAGGTGTTCACGCCTCATTGCTAGGTTATTAACATACAATTCACTAGGGATAGTGTGTGAACCTTGGAACAATAAACAAACTACACTCACCCATTCTTACACTTCACTCCTCTGTGATTTTGGCTTCTCTCATTCAAGAATTCCTTAATCCATGGTAGTACCCTACCTGTCTCTCCAGCTTGTGAAGCAATTTTCTGTATGGCACTGTGTCAAAGACTTTTTAATAGAGTAGGAATATGCAGTCTGCCTATCCTTTTCTTCCTGGACATACATAGGGTTTCAACTCCTTTTGGTATCCAAGACAATTTCATAAATTAGACACGTACAACACTTGGGTATCTTTATTGTGGAAATGTTTCACCACACAGTGGCTTCATCAGTCCAATAGAAAGAAGTATTAATAGTGAAGATCAGAAGAAGACTGAGGTAATAGTCCCTCTGCCTGGAGTCAATGTAATCAGTCCCTCTACCTGGAGTCGGCATAATTAGTCCATCAATGTTGATGGACTAATTACATCGACTCCAGGCTGAGGGAATAATTACCTCAATCTCCTTGCAATCTTCATTATTCTTTGTACTGGACTGATGAAGCCACTGTGTGGCAAAACATTTCAACAATAAAGATACCCAAGCATTGCACGTGTGTCTAATTTATAAACTTGTCAGTTCTCTGAACCAATGATCTACATCCATGACAATACTGAGTTAGATGTTTCCCCAATGTTGTACAGAGAGTTATTTTACAAATGTCTTTACTTCTACACTCAAAATTTTAATTTTTAATAGCTCTATGAAGTTTGCTCTAAAATGTGATGGTTTTGAAATCTGGTTATGGAAGTTTAGGTTCTGGTTTTGATCTTGTCGCAAAGTCCATTTTGAATAGATTTTCTACTTTTGACTCTCATATTTATCTGTGGAATAAACTCTCGAGTAGAATCATTGATGTTAAAACTTTGAGTAGCTTTAGAAATAGGTTAGACAAGTACATGAGTGGGTGTGAATTGTACCTGCCTAGCATGGACCAGTGCAGCAGTGCTCCTTCCTTCTTAGTGGAGTTGGACTTGCCTAGCATGGACCAATAGGTCTCCTGCAGTGCTCCTTCTTACTTATGTTGAATTATTGACTGAACCAGTGGTGTGTTCTCCAACTGACTTTTGCCTATTTCCCTACTAGTAGGGAGAGACCTACTTGATGCTTCCCAGTATTTATTTTTGAAAATGTCCATAATTTTTTGGGATTTTCCCAATAAACCAAGTGCAAGCTGTTGTTGGGGTCCTTTCAATGGTGGCAGTGAAGTGATGATGATGATAACAAAAATGTAAGAGTTAGCCAGACTTGAGTCCTGGAGGTGGGAAGTACAGTGCCTGCACTCTGAAGGAAGGGTTTGGGATATTTGCAGTTTGGAAGGGCATCTGAACTGTAGTATCTGTGCACCTCTGGCAAGACACTGATAGAGTGGATGATGGTGAAAGTGTTTTTTTTTTCTGGTCGTTCTGCCTCAGTGGGAGATGGCCAGTGTGTCAAAAAAAAAAAAATTATTAATGATATCTTGCATCCAAATTGGCACTGGGAATTCTGTAGGAGGAGCCAATGGATTATCACAATGAATTACCAGTAAATACAAGGTCTTATTTCAGCTCTGGTTGTAGTGTTTAGCACATTAACTTTACCTGTGGGAGTTTGTAATGTATCTGATTTACTTTTACTATAATTGCCAGGTATGCATAAATAGGGTTAAATCTGAATAGGGATCTGTAACAAGTGGCGTTCCACTTGTTGTGGCGTTGTTGTTTATAATATATATCAATGACCTTGACGAGGGAATTACTAGTGATATGAGCAAATTCGCAGACGACACGAAGATAGATAGGATAATTGATTCAAACGTAGATGTCATGGAACTTCAGGAGGATTTAGACAAACTTAATTTGTGGTCAGAAAAGTGGCAGATGCAGTTCAATGTAAATAAATGCAAGGTTCTGAAGCTCGGGAGTGTCCATAACCCAAGCACTTATAAGTTAAATAATGTAGAACTTAGCCATACAGATTGCAAAAAGGACTTGGGGGTTATGGTAAGCAGCAACCTTAAACCAAGAGAGCAATGCATAAGTGTACGTAATAAGGCAAATAGATTACTGGGATATATATCAAGAAGTGTAAGCAACAGAAGTCCAGCGGTTAAGGCCTCACCTAGATTATGCAGCTCAGTTCTGGTCTCCATTTTACAGAATGGATATAAATTTGTTAGAAAACATTAGTAAGACCTCACCTAGATTATGCAGCTCAGTTCTGGTCTCCGTTTTACAGAATGGATATAAATTTGTTAGAAAACATTCAGCGTAGAATGACAAAGTTAATTCATAGCATTAGAAATCTTCCGTATGAAAAAAGATTGAGGTCCCTGAAATTGCATTCACTTGTAAGACAAAGAATGAGGGGAGACATGATCGAAGTGTATAAGTGGAAGATGGGTATTAACAAGGGATATAAATAAAGTCTTGAGGATATCTCTCCAAGAGAGAACCCGCAGTAATGGATTCAAATTAGACAAGTTTAGATTTAGAAAGGATATAGGAAAGTATTGGTTTGGAAATAGGGTAGTTGATGAGTGGAACAGTCTGCCTAATAGGGTTATTGAAGCTAGGACCTTGGGTAGTTACAAATTTAGGTTGAATAAATTCATGAGTGAGAGGGGTTGGATTTGAGTGGGACTTGCACATTAGTAAATAGAATTATCAAAGCTTATTTCTTGGGTAGCATTGAAAATTGGGTTGAGCAAATATTCTGTTAGTGGGATGGATTGTGAAGGACTTGCCTAGTATGGGCCAAAGGCCTGCTGCAGTGTTCCTCCTTTCTTATGTTCTTATTAGCATTGCTCCTCCTTGATTAAACCCAAACCTCAGCTCCACAACTTGACAAAACTGTTTAACTCTTAAAATGACTGTGTTCATATATGTACACAAAAAAAAAAACAGGGCATATAAATGCCTCATTATATCATCTTCCCTCATTTATATTTCAAGATCTTTGACTACAGTCTGGTGACACATGCACACATTAAAGAAGCTCTTCACTTGGCATTTTTTTTTTTTAATGCTAAACAAATATGGTCTCCAAGGGGAAGTGGAGAAGAATCCTTCCTCCGTAAGCCATGGGTGTCATAAGAGGCAGCAAAAATGTCGAGAGCAAGGGGCTAGTAACCCCTAACTGTAAAAAGAAAAAAAACTCCACCTTGACTACCTTGCATTAGTATTAAGATTAAATAAAGATTTATTAAAAAGTTAACCACTCTTTATCTTGTCTAGATTTAAGTAGTTATTATGTACTAGGATTAGTCTGCCCGAAATGCCCCGGCATAATACGTAGTGGCTTTCTTTGTACCTAACAAACCAAAGAAATAAAATCTTTATTCTTTTATTAATTCTTTGTTTCATCTTTTTCAAGTCATCCTGTTTTGGTGGAAGATGACCAATGTATTAAAAACAAAAATGGTGTAACTATATATCCTTAACTATTAGCCAAGTAGTCAAATTAATTTTTTTTTATATAAAATAACCACAGGCATAGATATGGGACATCATCTGCATGGGTAAAATGTTATAAAGACATCTATAATCATATATACCCTGTACCACCTTCAGTGAGGCAACAATATGTACAGTAACCACAAATGATAAAACTTTATCTCTTCTACTAATACTAATTGGTGTCCCACGGAGAACAGTATTCTGTGCCTTCTCCCAGATCCAAATGATATACTCTTGACAATAGTAAAGACAAGGCACACATTGTATAAGAAGTTTTTACTGGGACCGTGTTTCACCCTGTATCGAGCTTAGTTGAATTCGTGTTTGCTAAAGTCATGATTCCTGAGTCCACATCTCAAAAAATACTATATAACTATTATAATTTAGCAGCCTTATTTCTTGGGTAGCATTGAAGATTGGGTTGAACAAATATTCTGTTAGTGGGATGGACTGTGAAGGACCTGCCTAGTATGGGCCAACAGGCCTGCTGCAGTGTTCCTCCTTTCTTATGTTCTTATGTTCTTAAGTACAGAATGTTAATGTGACATGCCCACCATACCAGAGCTTTTCACAGATTACCTTACTACACCTGTAATGTATTGACAGATACAAAACAATTGATTTTTTTCAACAAGTCAGCCGTCTCCCACCGAGGCAGGGTGACCCAAAAAGAAACAAAATCCCCAAAAAGAAAATACTTTCATCATCATTCGACACTTTCACCTCACTCATACATAATCACTGTCTTTGCAGAGGCACTCAGATACGACAGCTGAGAATAAGTCCCTCCCAACTGTCACTATTATGAATTTAAAATTATGAATTTAAAACTAACTCAGAAAACACACAACCATAAACTCACAAGAATGTCATACTCAATTTTTTGTTTACATCTATGACACATTTTATATTTACATATGCTTAACCTTATATAGCTTTCATGTTTACATAAATTTACAATCCGGACACTAGTTCCTCACAAACCCTGGTCTGCATACCTGTGAAACCCTTGAAGAAATGTAGGAAATGGGGAGTTTCTTAAAATATCTCATACGGTTGTCCGCTCTTTCCTTAGTCACCACCTTCTTGATGTGTCCCATCATCTGCAGCACTTTGGCAGCACTCCCAGGGCTTAGCATGTGGGTTCCTTTCCCTCTAGAAGCTGGGCTAAATACCTGCATACAAAATGATGAGTTAGAATGAATGCTACTTGAAGTCATACTTTATTTTTTTAACACACCAGCTGTCTCCCACCAAGGTAGGGTTACCCAAAAAAGAAGGAACACTTTCAGCATCATTCACATCACTGTCTTGCCAGAGGTGTGCTGGTACTACAGTTCAGATGTCCCACCAAACTGCAAATATCCCCACCCCTCCATCAGAGTTTAGGCACTGTACTTTCCACGTCTAGGACTCAAGTCCGGCTAACTGGTTTCTTTGAATCCCTTCATAAATGTTACCTTGCTCACACTCCAACAGCTCATCAAGTCATAAAAAACACTTGCCTCCTTTCGCTCCTATCTAACATGCTCACACACGCCTGCTGCATGTCCTAGGTCCTTGCATACAAAACCTCCTTTACCCTCTCTCTCTTCAACCTTTCCTAAGGTGACCCTTACCCACCCTTCCCTCAAATATAGATTTATTAACCCTCCAAGTCATCCTATTTTGCTTGCACTTAATGAAGTATATCATGGTCAGGTAAGAATTCATGTAGTGAGTCAGCATTAAAAGAGGCACGAGGCCAAATAGAGTGGAAAAACAAAAGACAGTCCTTTCCTGAGGAGTACAGAGGTGAGAAGAGGTGTGTTAGTGTCAACAGTACATCACTAAAGCCTCACTTCAAAAATTACCAAAACACCTCAGCATTAATTTTCAGTGTAGAGTAACATTAATGAAGGGATTCAGGGAAACTGATTAGCCAGACTTGAGTCCTGGAGGTGGAAAGTACAGTGCCTGCACTCTGAAGGAAGGGTGGAGATATGTTGCAGTTTTTGAACGGTAGTATCAGCAGGCCTCTGGCAATACAATGATGGAGTGAGTGAGTGATGATGAAAGTGTTTCTTCTTTTTTGGATCACCCTGCCCTGATGGGAAACAAACAATGTGTTAAAAATAATAATAATAATAATAATAGCTTATATCCACAATGTACATATTTTATTAAAAAAATTTGATGACATCTAATTGTACATATGGAAAGCTCTGGTTATGTATAGCATTTCAGGCAAGCTCAAAAATTTATGTCACTCAAAACTGGGCAGATATTTCACAGCTAAATAATGCCATCATTACAGGGATCCAAATGATGCAGTGCCAACAATAATGAAGAAACGATACACAATACTGAACTAGCTTTTACTGGGACAATGTTTCACCCTATAAGGTGCAAAAATGTTGTCTCAATAAAAGTTTGCTCTGCAATGTCTAGTGTCTTCATGTCATAAATGCATAAATAATAAAAATGCACAATGCTGTGACAGGAACAATGAACAAATAACCCTGCATAGGAAAAAGAAACTCACGATGACGTTTCAGTCCGATTTGGACCATTAACAAGGCACACACTGTGTGACTAGTTAATAATAATAATAATATCTTTATTTATACAAGTACATGTATGTACATGTACATGGTCCAAGTCGGACCAAAACGTTGTCATGAGTTTCTCTCTCTTTCGTGCGGGTCACTTGTATATCAGCTTAAGTTTGCCCGAAATGCTCTGCATCACGTGGTTTTTCAACATGCTCTCAATTGTCACCTATTTCTGTATAAACAATTTTTTTTTCAACAAACCCGCTGTATCCCACTGAGGCAGGGTGATCTAAAAAGAAAAACAAAAGTTTTTCTTTTTAAAATTAGTAATTTATACAGGAGAAGGGGTTACTAGCCCCTTGCTCCTGGCATTTTAGTTGCCTCTTACGACATGCATGTCTTATGGAAGAATTTTATAAAGAATGTATCATGATGAAATAAAGTTGTATTCTATTGTATTGTATATCACTGCATGTTTTAACTCAGTCTTTACTGGCCTATAGATCTCGCTGTAGTTTGGAGCATCTGGTTCAGGACCTTGATAATGTTCCTCAAAGCAGGCAGCATACATCATCACCTGAAACAATTAAATTATTGATCATCTTCCTCAAAAAATCCTAAACTTCACACATTTATAGAAACATTTATTACACCATAACAAATAAAGAGTACACAAGGTTATAGCCGGTCTGGCTGCAAGAGTAGCACATCCATCTCTCAATTAGTGGAGAGAGGATTGAGCCTCTACCACTGTTTGCACTGCCTGACCCACATGAGTCAGAGAGATTAACAGGCAGAACATCACTGTATATTTGCTAAAATCCACAAAATGCATATTTAGATTTTTTATGTGACTGTGTTATATGATTCAAGTGCAATTCATTGATACTGTACAAAGGTAATACAAGCAGGCCCCACTTTACAATGCTTTGCTTTACAGTGTTTCACTGTGTTTTCAATTATGCCCATTCTTCATTTACTCAGACTTCCTACAATATATTCCCACTCACTAAAATATTTTAAAGTAAGTAATGCATGTACATACAATGTATATGCATTTTTAGGTCTAGCTATATTGCTCACTTAATACTTGATAGAATAAACATGTTATCAGACTTTTATATGCATCCGAAAGTGAAAAAAAATACAGTGGACCCCAGTTAACGGCCATAATTCGTTCCAGAATGCTGTTCAAGTGCCGTTACCGAACGAATTTATTAACATAAGGAATAATGTAAATTAGATTAGTCCTTTTGGACCCCCAAACATACACTTACAAAAGCACTTACAAAAATACACTTACATAATTGTTAGTGTTTGGAGCAGGCCGTTAACCGGGGGTCCACTGTATACGTATATAAAAAAAAAAATTATTCACTTTACAGCAATTTTTGCTTTATAGCAGTAGCCCAGAACCTAACCTGCTGTATAAGTGGGGCCCTCCTGTATAAGAATACCCTTCATAATTTTGTCACTGATGCTATAATGACTACTCTTACACTACAGTACGTATATACTTTACTTTGCTCATGAGAGGAGCATGATCCTTGGGTAATTCGTTAAGACATTTACGGCCTCTGTGCCTCTTCTGCTGGTTGGAGGTTCCTTGCAGTTGGTGGAGTTTTGAAGTGAGATCAATCCACTGCTCCAGTGGAGGTTTCTGTCTCACGTCTCTCTCCTCATCGTCCAAAAGTTTCTGAAGAAGTAATGAGTTGCTGATACGATAACCATGGCAAAATGCTAGTAATGTTCATTTATTTACCTGCCTGTCTGCCCATCTGCACTTGTAGCTTAACTTCTCACCAATCAAGCCCCAAAAATTCAAACTTTTCAGGGTTACACGATTTCCGAAAGACAGTCAAAAATCGTGTTTCGAACTTGATGTGATAATTCATCTGATGATCTTACAAATATGGTACAATACTGAACCATGCAATGAGAAAAACTAACTGCTATAAAAGTTGTCGCTTGAAATACTAGCCTATTTATTATTTAACCCCTACTGTAATAAACTATAACCTTCTAGTGAAATGTATGTACTATATATCTTATATCTACAGAAAATGTGTTTTTCATGTTAGTGATAGTGTTAAGTAAATTTTAAAAGGTAAATTCTAGTAAGCCCAAAATGCTTTGCATACCAGGGGCTTTCCTGGTATGCTTTGAGTCATATATGAATACCAGGAAAGCTTTGATATTCATATATGAATACCAGGAAAGCTTTAATATTCATATATGAATACCAAGAAAGCTTTGATATTCATATATGAATATGATATTCATTTATGTTCAGGAGAAATAAAAGTTTGAGATAAGTATATGACTTTAGCATATTTCTTATTTTAAAAAAGTCAATCAAATGTTTCCATTACACTAATTTATTTCAAAATTCACCCTTGTTCCCTTAATAAAATAATGGAATATGGGTTATAAACAAGTTTTATAGTGTAAAGTAAATGGACACAGATGTAACTAGTGTGACAATTTTATTGTGGCAACATTTCGCTCTCCAGGAGCTCTGTCAAGCTGTTACAGCTTGACAAAGCTCCTGGAGAGTGAAACATTGCCACAATAAAATGTCACATTAGTTGTATTTGTGTCCATTTACTTAACATTTTGTTGGTAATTCTACCATTATTAGTAAGTTTCACAGTAGAGAGAGAGCAGCCAACTACTATACCTTCCTTGCACGCTGACGGAAGCGGTAAATAATAGCTTTTAACTGTGATGTACTCCAGTTGGGCAAGGCCTTTTCGAGGGCTTCCACATCAGCTCCATGACGATAGAGAGCTGAGAGAAGCTCCCACTTATCTGCTACTGTCTTATCCATGTCTTGAATATTCTCAGGCGCTGAAATTGAATTCAGTATCAGATTATTATTATTATTTTTATCATCATCATCATGGGGAGCGCTAAACCCGTAGGGATTATACAGCACTTGTGGTGGGGACGGGATAGAATTCATTCAGGCTAAATTCAGGGAATTGGAGCATATCCAATTCCCTAGATCAAGAGCCCCTCACTGGCATCAAGGAATCTCCACTGAAGGGGAGTACCAGCTCATCCTTTTTGAAGATACTGTAGTACTGTACGTACTTTGAAACTAGACATGCTTTTTAATTATAACAAACATTATGGATCTTTCAACACTGAAGAGTAAACATTTTCAGCCTAACTCCATTACAGTAACACTGCAACAGGTGTCTCATTTTTTTTTTATCCTCAGTGTTTTCTGATTACAGTATACATATGTTGCATAAGTGTCTCAATCTTCAACTTGTCAGTTTTCAAACCATTTATCACAAATAAAGCATTACCACTTTTTTTTTCTTTGCGTGTGTGCCCTAATTCATGTCTGCATAAATAACTCATTATGATTGTGACCATATATAAACATGTAAATAGTTCATTACCATTGTAACTTGTTCAGCTATCAAAACTTTGAGGTCCAGTCTCTGGACCCATTATGTACCTCTGTAATCTTCTGACTATCGCCCACAGGATGGGTATCGGGTGCATAATAAAGATATTAAACTAAAAAATTATATAGCCCCTGGTAATGGAAGGGAAGGGGTACCTTTAATTCTTTAAATCAAGAGCCGTTCACCACCATTAAGGCACTCCATCGCCTCCCAAATGGTCAACGGTGCAGTGACACTATACTTGTTAAGTGATGCAGGCTAACGCAGAATCCCAAGTTGATAAATTAGACACTCGTGCAACACTTGGGAATCTTTATTTTGGAAGTATTTCACCAACCAGTGGCTTCTTCAGTCGAATACACAGAAGAATGGTTGAAGATCAGAAGGAGTTTGAGGTGATCAGTCCCTCAGCTTTGAGTCGATGTGATCAGTTCATCAATCTTGATATCAACTTGACAGTTCTCTGAAGAAAGTTTTCTTGTCTTAATTAGGCCCACCATGCCAGACATTTTCCTTACGGTGATCTTTGTTATTGTTTATGCCCCCTTAAAGGCTGTATATATAAGAAATCAATTAGTTATTGCCATTTTAGTCTTAAGTAAGGCTTAAGTTTGCCCAAAATGCTCTACACAACAATGGGCTTTCAGCATGCACACCTAAATGTCACCCATCTCTATTCAAATATTGTATCATACTGAAATAAAGATTATGATTATGGTCTGAATAAATATGGGTGTCGAAAATGAGGCGAAAAAAGAATGGTTTTCATGGTGCCATGAGCACAAAGCATGTCCTCAGAGAGACTTCTCATCTCAGTCCAACCTGTTACAAGCCTTCTGGGCGGAGCTTGAATGTGGCGTTGCTTGGGTGTTGTCGACTGCTATTGGCTGGGAGCTCCAGAAGTCTTCAGTACTGTCTGAATTGTTGAAGCAGCAGCATTTTCAACCTCACTCTCTGAATATTTCACCAATTTACACCACTCCAGAATGGCGGTAAGTTACTGAATGTGTTTTGAGATGCAAATGAATTGCCTGAGGTATTGAGAAGTACATATGTAACAAATACTTGAAGTTTTGTTTACTTTTGTTGTATCATTAATGAGTTGTAGCGTGACAATCATAGGACCACACGTGCCATTGAATGGTACTTATGTGAGGCGTATACCGATAATGGCAATAATAAATGTGCCAATGAAGGTATCATATATCATGGATTAACAGATAACAATTAGACCATCTTTGTCATTCATAGCTAAATTTATAAAATTTGCTCACTTGGAATGTTCATTTTGTGTTTTCTGTTTTTTTCAGTTAAACACAAACGTGTTTTATGGATCAAAGGCTCAAAGACAAAGGGATTACATCGTGCCAGAGTTGGCTGATGACAGTGACACTAATGAGGAAGTGAATTCTGCGGATGAATATGAGCCACAGCCAGATGCTTCAGCTTCAAGTGAAGATGAACATGAAGAATTATCTATGAGAAGTCGGCGAGTTAGTGTAAAACGAAGAAATATACGAAAACAAGTACGTAATTGAAAATAATGAGGTTCATGAAAAAATTGTCAACAACACTAATGCCACCTGGAGCAAACTTGACATAACAAATACAGTGGTACCCAGAGTTTCGGCCATAATTCGATCCAGAAGGCTGTTCAAGTGACATTACCGAACAAATTTGTTCCCATAAGGAATAATGTAAATTAGATTAGTCCATTTCAGACCCCCAAAAATACACTTACAATAATACACTTGCATAACTGTTCGAGTTGGGAAGTGGCCGAAACTCAGGGTACCACTGTACTCCATTACCTGACTACAAACATGAGGTACCAACACACATCAAGAAACCATTTGAATATTTTTGTGATTTATTTACTGTTGAAATGTTAGAAAGCCTTGTATTTAACACAAACTTGTATGCAACACAGAAAGATGTTAATACTAACTTCAACACCACTAGTGAAGAGCTCATGCAATTTGTTGGAATTCTGATATACATGAGTATGAACACCATGCCCTCTTTAGAGGATTACTGGTCCCTTGAACATTATAATCCTCATGTTACAAATGTTATGACATCTAAAAGGTTTTATTTTACTGAGGACAACAATTCATGCAAATGATAATAAAAATTCAACAGGTGACAGGTTCCATGAAATAAGACCACTGTTTGATGGTCTACCAAAAGCATGCCTACAAGTTCCAGCTACACCAAAGCAATCAGTTGATGAGGTAATGGTGGGATATTAGGGGACAAGAGCAGGAAACCTCAGGCAATATATAAGGACCAGAGGAGGAGAAAGAAATGCCTATAAGTTCCAAAGTTGTTATTTGCCTTGCAAAGACTATGGACCACACCAAGACCAGTGCAATTTATGCAGATAACTTCTTTACCAGTTTCCCTCTAGTGAAATCTCTGCATACTACATTCAATTGCAGATACACAGGTACTGCAAGGGAAAATAGGATTGGAAATCCACCACTATGTCTGTCAATGACATAGGAAAAATAAAGGTGAAAAAGGGTGTTATGGATTACTGTTCATTAGATGGTGTCCTTGCTGTACATTGGAAAGACAGTAAGATTGTTACTTTATTGACAAATGATATGGGCATCAACCCTATGACAAAGATAAAGAGGTACAGCAAGGAGACCAAACAAAAGGTGGATGTTGACTGTCCTTCAGTCATAAAGAATTATAATGCCCATATGGGAGGCATAGATAAGAATATGTTGGTTCATCTCTACAAGTCTCCACTCAAAGCAAAACGCTGGTACATGAGGCTCTTTGGATATGTCCTTGATCTTTGTTGTGTCAATGGCTGGTTGTTGTACAGGCGTGACTGTGGTGCTTTGAAAGAAAAATACACGAACCTCAAGGAATTCAGGTTTTCCATCTCCCATTCTGCAAGAAGGCCAACCAAGGGAATCCCAAGGAGCCTGAGACAGTCTCCAAGGTGTTCATCTTCACTTGAAGAAATTTTCAGTCGGTGTGGAAAAAGGCATCATGATGATACAAGATATGATCAAACAGTACCTCACTGGCCAGTTTCTACAAAGAGGCTTTCATGTAAACATTGCAACACCAACAACAAGAGGACCTACTCTTCCTTTTCTTGTTCCTTATGCAAGGTTAATCTATGTCTAAATGCAACCAGGAATTGCTTAGTGGATTTCCATACTGAACAAGATGCTTAAATACCTCTGATAAAAATGTTTAATGTCACAATAAATACAGAAAGGATACTCATTTTGTGCCATATCCATATTTTTGTAACATTTTTGAAATTTTTGTATAATGTCAAATACTACAAATGTGTTAAAATTATTGAAATCAAGTTACTGTGCCTTTTGTTTAACCCAGTTGTTTATTAATAAATCTTATTATCATTTATTAGTAGCTGTTATGATTCATTTAGACACCGTTTTCTGGCATTGCATCAAATCTGATACCTGATCTGTCACCTATAGTTTAACCATTGTTGGGCAATGCCTCCTATTTGATTCCTCCAAAGAGGGTATTTTATGGCCCAAAAATAAATAAAATTGAAAAATGCACAAAAATAAATACAGTATGTCTTAGAATTGCTTATATTATCACAATATAGGTTGCAAATGTTGCTGTTTCTCAAATACGATATAACCCATAAGGGTTATATAGTGTCTGAGGTATGGGAAGGGGTTCGTAAGTTTATTTAGGTACAGGTCCACATATACTACATACATAGTAACATATGCTGCAATAATATCACAGTTAACAGGTGATATCACAATATGCAAAATAGCCACTGTGAAAAAATAGTGAACTTATAAGCGCTTTTGTGATTTCTTACATTATCAAGATCCTTCATAATATGAGAAATCCTGAAAGTGCCTGGAAGTTCACTTTTTTCACAGTGGTTGGTTTGCATAGTAATACAGTGGACCTCCAGTTTATGTTAGGCTCCAAACTCGAACAATTATGTAAGTGTATTTTTGCAATTGCTTTTGTAAGTGTATTTTTGGGGTCTAAAAGGACTAATCTAATTTACATTATTCCTTATGGGAACAAATTCGTTTGGTAACGGTACTTGAACAGCATTTTGGAACGAATTATTAACGTAAACCGGGGGTCCACTGTATGTGTAAATTACCTAGGATAACCCAAAAAATTAAAAGTGACTTATTTCCGTTGGGTAATCAGGTTTGATTTGAAGGAGAGGATAGCTCCATTTCCTTGGATAAAGAGTTCTTGACAAGTTTGATATCAAGGCAACAATTTTACCCCCTTCCTTCCTTTGAAAGGGAAAACTAGACTTATTCTTTTGGGAAGTGGCTCGGTTGGTAACACAGTCAGCTCACATACTGGGTCCATGGTTTGATCCCTGGCACAGATGGAAATGCTGGGCATCTTTACTTACACCTGCTGCCCCTATTCACCTAGCAGTAAGCAGGTGCTTGGGTGTTAGTCAACTGTTGTGGGAGTGCCAGCATACCTTAGATATGGCTCGGCTTTGAAATGAGCCGATATAGGATAACAGGTCTTAAGTCTGTAAAATTAATGAGTAAAAAAAAAGCCAGGTTATTATAGCTATATAGACTTGTGGGCCACTGTCGGTAATGCCCAATGAATCAGGTAATAAATGAGATCTACCTTCAGGTTAGACTGTGAGTAGCACCCTCCAAACTAGTCGGAGGAATTACGTACAGCATTTATACTGCCTAAGTTTAGAATTAAATCATTATTTACAAGTACGTATATTAATGCTAAATTATTTTACAGGTAAAATAAACAGCATAAATGCTGACAGCTATCAATGCAACTACAGCATACTGTATAATCATAATTAACACTACATAGCTGGGCAGTCAATCGGGTAAGCGGACTACATCTCCTTAATCAAAATGTTCAATATACGTACCAGAATTTTCAGTAAATCAGACACCCCCCTCCCCCTATTAATAAGTCTTATCGGACGTTTGCTGCAAACATCGAGGTTTGTAACTCACAGTATGTATAGGCTCAAAGTTTACTTTAATTCCTATTTTAGGGCTTTTAATACCAATAAATCAAGTGACCTTGACAACAAGTGATCAATGAATATGGCCAGGATGACCCATCCAGATCAGCTACTTGTGTGTGTAAGTAATTCTGAGAACTTAGTGAAGACATCTGCACCAACTTAGCTTGTTTCTGAATACCAGAAAGAATTTTTATTTGCTTTGGCAGTTCTGTTAAAACAATAAACCTTTTTACATTCTGTTATAAACACCCGATAACTTAATGCACATCAAAAACAATCATAAGAACAACAAAAAAATTAAATTCATGTGTTTCTAATTTAATTAAAATATTGTACTAAACAAAATTGTAAGATAAAAAGTTGCATACAGTATTATGTACATACAAAGAGTTACAGTCTAGCATAAACACTATAGTATAGAAGTTGCCTAGGAACAAATAAATTTCTTACACCTTTTGTTATACTATACAGTGGACCCTCGGTTAACGAATACCCCGGAAATCGTGCAATTATGTAAGTATAATTTTGTAAGTTCTTGTGGAAGTGTATTTTTGGGGGTCTGAAATAGACTAACCTACGTGAAATTTTTCCTTAAGGGAGTAAATTCGTTCGGCAATGGCACTTGAGCAGACTTCAGGAGTGAAGTTTTTACGAAACTCGGGGGTCCACTGTATATATGTAGATTCTGTAGAAAAAACATGTTGCAATACATGATGAAAAAAAGAATCAAACACTTTCACCATCATTCCAAATTTTTATTTTCCATATTTTAAAAGTACAGTGGTACCTCGGTTAATGATATTTTTTCGTTCCAGAATGCTGTTCAAGTGCCATTACCAAACGAATTTATCCCCATAAGGAATAATGTAAAATAGACTAGTCCTTTTAGACCCCCAAAAACACACTTACAAAAGCATTTAAAAAAATAAACTTACATAAAAGGGCGAGTTTGGGGACCATCGTTAACCGAGGTACCACTGTACTGTACTGTATCAGGTTAAACTTTATTTTATGATGTAGAACATTTCAACTATAATCAAACTGATACATACATTACCAACATTTACAGCTCACTCATGAAAGAATATTTTGTTTACTGTACATTAAGGTCTCATTTCTCTTTAGTATGTTTTATAAATGTACTCTAGACCAAATATCAGCAGGTAAAACTATAAGTGCTTAGTCGCATAGTTTTGAAGCATGGAATCCCTGGCCCAGTTGTTAGTTTAGACTGAGCTGAGGCTCTCATGACACACTACATCAAAATACAGTGATACCCTGAGTTTCGTACTTTATTTGTTCCAGAAGGCTGTTCAAGTGCTGTTACCGAACAAGTTTGTTCCCATAAGGTATAATGTAAATTAGATTAGTCCGTTTCGGACCCCCCAAAATACACTTACAATAATACACTTACATAATTGTTCAAATTGGAAGCAGTACGAAACTCGGGGTACCACTGTACATATAGTATTTACACTTGTTCACATTTCATTACCACCACTGTCATAATCGACACCATCCTTGATTATTTTTCTCTCTCGGGAATTGAATCTTTTTAGAGATGGATGTTGTTCCAAAATGGCAGCATATGTATGACACAGGCGGTTAAACTCAGACAATGTGAGTTGGAATGGTCGCAGAGTTGGATCTACATCTGCAACTGTAAACATTTTTTCCACTAGTTCATCCCGTTGAGACTCCGGGAAAAGCAAACCAGCGCCCCTCTTACAATACTTTTGCCTAAAAGAGAAGATGCAGCGTATAACTTTCTCAATTAACCCAAACTCTAGAGGTATTTGTGGCTCAATTCTAGGAATAAAGTGAACAATGCCAACATCCACATCTGGTTTTGGCACAAATGCTCGACCAGGAATTGTAAATTTATGTGCTACATGACACCAGTTTTGGCACATGATAGATAAACGACATCTTTGCACATGTCTTGGTGGTGCTACCATGCGCTGGGCTACCTCAAGCTGAAACGTGAGTGTCATGCGTACACGACCATTCACCCAAGCATTACGCTTTAGACTAATGTCTTTTAACCAGCGGATAATCAAAGGTGTCGCTACATTAAAAGGGAGGTTTCCTATCAGATGAATTTTTGGAAGATGACCATCCCATGGCTCTTTAAGATCTGAAGAGAATATTTTTTCCATATTAAATGAGAGAACATCACCTAATTCAATATCAAGTTTTCCTTTTGAGGCATCTTTCAACATTTCCAATGTTGGCAGGAATCTTGGATCCTTTTCTATAACAGTGAGTTGCACTGCTCCTTGCTCCAGAATGCTGCGTGTGATACCTCCTGGTCCTGGTCCAACCTCACATACATGACAGTCTCGAACACGCCCACCACTCCTAACTATTTTGCTGGTTAATTTATGATCCATTAGAAAGTTCTGGCTCAGTTGTTTCACACCTCGCAGTTTGTAGAGCTTGACAAGGTCACGTGTGGAGGGCAGTGGAGGAAGTCTGAAGTGGGCAGCAGCCGCTTGTTTGGCCGTCAAGCCTGCCCTTCCTGCCATGACCTGCCAATATTATCACACTATAAAGTCTATGCATGAAAATCTTGCTGAACTGTGTGATATTCTTAAAGGGATATACCTGTTTAAATAAAATTTACCTCCAGTACTACGAAAATAGCTATACATATCACCTGTAAATGTACCACACAGAAACAAACGGTGGTATATACAGAGAAAGATCCCAATCAGCAGGATTCGAAACCATGTCGGGAAAGTGGCAAGGTTCCGCAAGTGTGGCTGAGTGGTCTAGAGCATCAATTGGGAAACCTTGCCACTTTCCTGACATGGTTTTGAATCCTGCTGACTGCGATCTTACTCTTACATATAGTATCACCTTTATTAAAATATTACATTATGATTTATTAAATGATCTTTGCAAAATTAATTACAGTGGACCCCCGAGTAATGAACAAACTTCATTCCAGAAGCCTGCTCAAGTGCCATTACCAAACGAATTTACTCCCTTAAGAAATAATGTCAAGTAGGTTAGTCCATTTCAGACCCCCAAAAATACACTTACAAAAGCACTTACAATATTATACTTACATAATTGTACGATTTCCGGGGTGTTCGTAACTCGGGGGTCCACTGTATCTTTAAACTTGATTTGGAAAAAGCCAGAATTAATGCCTAGGCTACTTACCCAGGTATTGTACATATTATATCATCAGAACTATGTAAGTCTTGCTTTATCCACCTAAGAAAAGACTGACACTTAAATTTGCAAAAGGTCAGCAGCAACTCTATTCTAAATAATTCTTGCATGTGTTTTGACTGATAAAAGTGTTGTTTGCAACAAGTTAGTGTGCTAGCTCGTCAGTTTGGAGTTTTATGACTCTGATCGCGGGTTCTATCCCCTCCCGTGGTGTGGTTTGTTTGCAATCGTGTCATCACGATTTTGTGAGTCGAGTAGTGTACATTTTTGTGATAAATTAGTGATAAGGCTTCTGTGTTACAAAATGGTAAAATCTCCTGATTCATAAAGATTCCAAAGGAAAATATATCGACTTAAAGTGTAGGAAGTGAATACCCTGGTCCAGTGATATGTAGTAATATTATAACTGTACAATAGTATTTGCTAAATAACACTAGTTATTATTATTATTAATTATGGCCTAAACCTGTAGGGATATGAAATAAATTATATAATACGAAAATGGAAAATAAATATATAAAAATGAAAATAAACAAGCAGTATTTATAATCAAATGAAGCAAACCAAAGGTCATACAGCCCTAACAGTAATGTGTCTTTTTAACTTAAATATTATATATATATATATATATATATATATATATATATATATATATATATAATATATATATATATATATATATATATATATAATATATATATATATATATATATATATAATATAATATATATAGTGGTCCATATATTATAAATATTATATAATGTACAATTTATGTTATTGTGCTAAATAACTTACTAATTATATATATATTATATATTATTATTATATAAATGTAGATTATGAAATAAATTATATAAAATACAAAATAAAAATAAATTATATAAAATATAAAATATATATAACATATAGAGTATATTATTATAATCAAATAGAACTAAACCACAATATAAACTAAGCAGTATAATGTGATCCTTTATTATACAACTTATCAAATATGTTATATATATATATATATATATATATATATATATATATATATAGTATATATATATATATATATATATATATATATATATATATAGTATATATATATATATATATATATATATATATATTATATATATATATATGTATTAAAAATTTAATGGCAGAGGTGAGAATCATCTTATCTCCAAAAATAAAACCATATATGAATGTATTACGAATATAAATACAAAATAAAGAGACATAAATATAGTTACACAAATTATCATATATGGTAACATGTGTAAATCACCCACCTGGACAACCAATAAAACTCAGCCGAAGTGACTTATTTCCACTCGGACTCGAAAGTGTTAATAGACAGGATGAAATACAGCCTTATTTAGTAGACTTTGGGCAGGGAGAGTATCAGTTTTAAACTCAGGAAAAAGAGGGCAGCTCCAATTCCTTAGACCAAGAGTCCTTGGTTGTTTGGTTCAAGTTTCTAGTCTACTAATTACACGAGGGTCATTAAGGCTCTTATGTCCCCTACTCACCACCAGTCATAAGTACTTTAACACCTAAAATTGATTAAAGTCAATTTCCTACATACATACACAAAAATATTGCTCTCCTGAATAGTTAAAATACTTACTGTATAGAGAAGACGTCTAACAAGAAGGTAACAACAGTGATGCTGCTGCTGCTTGTTGGGGTTTATAAGGGCCAATGACGGCTTAAGATTATCACACATGTACAACAGTTTGGTTTATTTATTAATGAAACGTTACGCCTACACAGTAGGCTTCTTCAGTTAAATACAAAGAAGTAGTAGTAATGAAATAAAGATGATGTAATCAGTCCATCAACCTTGGAGAGAAAGTATTTGAGGTGGTGAGTCCCTCAGCCTGGAGGCTGAGGGACTCACCACCTCAAAGTTGGGTCATGAAAGAAGAGTTCCAAATTATATTAAGTGAACCACCATTGGAAATAAGTCATTTTTTATGTCTTTTTTTGGGTTATCCTAGGTTCTCTACACATGCTGCTGCTATGTATGATAATCTATGTAAATGTATTTGTGTATACCTGAATAAACTTACTTACTTGCCAAGCACAAGCAGGGCGAGACGCCCACACCGCCCACACCCCCATTTGAGGTCAGCTCCATTATTAAGGTACGGGTACACATAAATTCAGTTACAAAAATTATCATACATAGCAGCATATGTGTAGATTACTTAGGATAACCCAAAAAAGTCAGGTGCCCCACCTTTGTAACTTGTTTAGCTATCAGAACTTATGTACCTCTATAATCTTTTTGACTACCGCCCACAGGATGAGTATGGGGTGCATAATAAAGATATTAATCTACCTAAACCCTGTGTGATAAATGGTTTTCAAAATCACGATTCCAGGCTGAGGGACTGATTACCTCAAACTCCTCCTCTCGTTATCCCTCTCTGCTTTGTATTGGACTGAAGAAGCCAGTGCATGGCGAAACATTTCCTTAATAAAGATTCCCATATGATGCACAAGTGTCTCATACCTAAACCCTCATCTAATGTGCCCAGCGGGCAAGGTAGATGAGGACAAGAATCCCAGAGAGAACATTGGAAATGACTGTGTAAGTGTATTCAGGTATACACAAATACAGTATATACAAGAACAGTGTTCTTGTATATACTGATTACCTCATTTAAATAGATTTCTTCACATTATGTCCTTGTATTGTAAGTAAGTAAGTTTATTCAGGTATACACAAATACAGTTACATAGATTATCATACATAGCAGCATGTGTGTAGAAAACCTAGGATAACCCAAAAAGTCAGACAGAGTGACTTATTTCCATTGAGGTCCCACTCTAGACAGCATACTCCACCTATATTCAGAACCTTAAAACTACTCACCATAAAAAATATTCATACCTATTCATGTGCCTTCTACATACATAAAACTCTACATGCTAATATCAACCCTGCGCTCAGAATTCTCCTCAACAACTTTAATAGGTCCCACGAACATGACACAAGACACAGATCACTATTTGACATACCCCGAGTCCATACTAACCAATGTAAAAATTCTATGCACATAAAGGGCCCCAAAATCTGGAATTCATTACCAGTAAATATCAAGTTAACCTTGTCGGAAAATCAATTCAAGACTCTTCTCAAAAATCACCTACTCACCCTATACTAAATACTCATACTGTAACAAACTTCCAAACCCAATATTATTTTACTTAAGAAGATCTCAATTTGATATGTTCATCCTCCTTAACACTTGTTGCAATTTCATATCATCATATTGTCATTTAATATCTTATAGTATCATCATTTTCTTAATTTGAAATAAAATATATACCTAGATGAAACTCTAAAAACTATTTCTAGTATTGTTATTATACTAGTATAGCATCAACATACTGTAATTTGAAATAAATTCTACAACTAGATTAAACTCAACCAATTTCTCTTGTATTGTCTTTTAATAGTATGTATAACCATTTAATAATTTAAATAATACAGAACTAGAATAAACTCAATCAATTTCTTTAGCATTAAGTACTTAGTGAATAAGTCTCTAGAATAAACTGCCCCTAATGCCATGGCATGCCAGTGGCTCTCCTTGCATTACAGTTTTATAATTGTTTTATAATTGTAACTACCAATAACATTGTACACTTGTAACATGCATTGAAATAAAAATTATTATTATTATTATTATTATTATTATTATTATTATTATTATTTAATACCTTAAAATTAGACACTAGTAGATACTAGTTATTATACTAAAATTAAAAGGAATAAGGTAAAAAGTTATTTACATGTACATGTATGTTATCTAAAAAAAAATAAAGCCACTGGAGGGCGAAACATCTACAAATAAAGATGGAAAAATAAACATCAGTATAATGTGATCCTTTATTGACAACGTTTTGCCCACACAGTGGGCTTTATCGACTCGATAAAGCCCACTGTGTGGGCGAAACGTTGTCAATAAAGGATCACATTATACTGCTTATGTGTTTATTTTTCCATTGTGTCGGTATTTTATACCATTTATTTCCACAAATAAAGATACCCAGATGTTGCACATGTCTAATTCCTCATCAATATCTATATATCACTAGTAAGGTACTGAAGCAAATTCCCAGGTAGCTTTGGGAAAAGGATAGACAAATACATGGGTGGTTAGTAAGTTTATTCAGGTATACACAAATACAGTTACATAGTATGTATTAATATTGGTAGAATTACCGACAATATGTTAAGTAAAAGGACACAAATGCAACTAATGAGACATTAGTTGCATTTGTGTCCTTTTACTTAACAGTTACATAGTAGCATATGTGTAGAGAACCTAGGATAACCCAAAAAAGTTGGGGACCTGCCTTACACGGGCCAGTAGGCCTGCTGCAGTGTTCCTCCATTCTTATGTTTTTACTACACTACCACTACTACTACTACTATTGCCTTCATTCTCCTTTCTGTCTTTTGTTCCACTACCACTACTCCCCCTCCCTACTACTAATACTTCTTCCAGTACCAGCATTACGTGCGACCAACAGTAACAGCCTGGTTGATCAGACCCTGATCCACCACGAGGCTTGGTCACAGACCGGGCCGCGGGGGCGTTGACCCCCTAAACCCTCTCCAGGTATACTCCATATACCACTCCAGGTTATTTGTGTGCAAGTGTGACATTTATTTTTGAGTTATGTGGCTCAGACATCTGTTTTACAGGACTCGTCCCCAGCATCTCCTTCCCATTAACGTCAAAATATCTTTTACAGTTGCCAATATTTTTATATTTGAAAGAAATATACCAAATTAAAAGTAAGCATTTAAAAAAGAATTTCCCTAGTGTTGCAATTTTAATTAAGCAGAGAAGAATCTGATGCTGTCTGAGTTAGTTAATAAATAATATTGTAAACCCTGTGAAGGAATCAAGTACTAATAGCAAGGTCTCGTGATGCGAAAGACTATATTACTAGTCTTATAATAACTAAATACACTTAAAAACTGTTAAATATATTGTACATATAGGATTATAAAACTGTTAATAATTTATCTTCAGATATGTTTTCGAAGACGATTCGTTTCTTATTTATTTTTTTAATTTGTGTGATTGAAAGGTTCTCCTGTGTTGTCATCATATGATTGTTGTCTGCCGGATCGACCGTCGTTGACACCTGACACACTCTGCCTCTCACTCTCTGCTGCTCTCCTCACAAAAAACTGCAACCATGGCGCTCAGCGATGCCGATGTCCAAAAACAGGTGAGTTATGGCGTCGCCATCACCATAAGGTTGCCAGGAGTGTGGAATAATATAGGAGCGACAAGGTATAACAGTGTCCGAGGAAGGTGAAACCAGAGCTCTCACATGAAGTTCCTTTAAATAATGTAAATTTTCGTAAATGCAATTGGAAAAATGTATCCGAAATTGATTAATAAATGGAAATGCCTCCGTAGTACGCGCTATTCAATTTTCAATCATATTTATGAAAAATTTTACTACAGAGGAGCTTGTATTTTATTTAGGCTAGGGTTTAGCGCTTACTTCTGATAGTAATAATTTATTTAGGCTAACCTAATTAACATGTTGATAATCATCATTGCAACAGTTTTATTTCAGGATTATTTATTGCTTCTATGACCAAGTGTAAAGAAACTTTCTCTTGTAACTTTCCATCAGTAAGTCAGATAGTGTTCTTTTAATGCCTTATTATTATACTATAAAGGAGATAATATCTAGGGTTTACTGTTCTAACATGCGTACAGAATTTTTATAATCTTGAGGGCGCGCACGTGGATGCAGAAAATAGTACATTATGTAGACTTAATCTATGGTAACCCATTGAATCCATAAACTGACTTATTTGCACTGACCATAGCAAATGTTAGAAGGTAAGTAACTGTTCCACTCGCCAACATCTTCAATTTTCCCATTACTGTGTCTACCCAGCTGTTGTGACCAGAAATAATTCTCCACCAGATCCATCATATGATGGCCTTTATTGAACAAGAGGCCAATGAGAAAGCTGAGGAAATTGATGCCCGGGCAGAAGAAGAATTTACTATTGAAAAGGGTCGGCTGGTGCAGCAGAATCGTCTCAAGATAATCGAGTTTTATGAGCGTAAGGAGAAGCAGGTCGAGCTTCAGAAAAAGATGTAAGCTTGAGGTACAGTTTATTGTTGGAAAAAATAAAATAATTCATGATGGATTTATATCTGACATATTGTATACATTTGTGTTACAAGAAACTATAATTAGCTTTAATTCATGATATTCTCATTAACAACATGCTTTTACCCCATCAGTGGTGCCAGCAACCTATTGAACAAGTCAAGGTTAGAAGTGCTGAAAGCCCAGGAGTCTCATATTAAAAATGTTCTTCACGAAGCACAGCAAAAGCTGAATATCATTTCTCAGGATAAAGCAGCATATAGCAAACTGTTGGAGGACCTCATCTGTCAGGGCCTATGTCAGGTATATCGCCATACTGTACTAAGTATTCTACTTGAAGTGTTCTCATTGCCTTAAGAAAACTTCTTTCCTACACTTCACAAATATCCTTCCCCCCACCCCCCTCTTTTTCTATGAAAAATGAAGTGTACACAAGTACCCACAATCACAAGCTTTCTCACCTCCACTTGTTCCCATACACACCCTCTTCCTCACTCCCACATGTTTCTCATCTTCTATTTTTTTTTTTTTTTCATACAACCTTTTTTTCCAAATAGTTGTGTATTTATATTTGAATCGCCAAACCCATATGGGTTATTTGGCTTGAGGAATAGCTAAGGCTGCTAATTGTATTGATTTTTTTTTTTTCAACAAGTCTGCTGTCTCCCACAAAGGCAGGGTGACCCAAAAAGAAAGAAAAAATCCCTGAAAAGAAAATACTTTCATCATCATTCAACACTTTCACATCACTCATACATAATCACTGTCTTTGCAGAGGCACTCAGATACGACAGTTTAGAATAGTCCCTCAAAACTGTCACTATCCCAGACCTCTCCTTTAAAGTGCAGGCATTGTACTTCCCATTTCCAGGACTCAAGTCTGGCTAAATCTATAATAACCGGTTTCCGTGAATCCCTTCACTAAATATTACCCTGCTAACACTCCAACAGCTCGTCAGGTCCCAAAAACTGTCTGTCTCCATTCACTCCTATCTAACACGCTCACACACGCTTGCTGGAAGTCCAAGCCCCTCGCCCACAAAACCTCCTTTACCCCTTCCCTCCAACCTTTTTGAGGACGACCCCTACCCCTCCTTCCTTCCCCTACAGATTTATACACTCCAAGTCATTCTACTTTGATTCTCTCTAAATGACCAAACCACCTCAACAACCCCTCTTCAGCCCTCTGACTAATACTTTTAGTAACTCCACGCCACCTAATTTCCACACTCCGAATTCTCTGCATAATATTTACACCACACATTGCCCTTAGACAGGACATCTCCATTGCTTCCAGCCGCCTCTTCACTGCAGCATTTACAACCCAAGTTTTCACCCATATAAGAGTGTTGGTACCACTATACTTTCATACATTCCCTTCTTTGCCTCCATAGATAACATTTTTTGTCTCCACAGATACCTCAACGCACCACTCTCCTTTTTTCCTTCATCAATTCTATGGTTAACTTCATCCTTCATAAACCCATCCGCTGAAGTCAACTCCCAAATATCTGAAAACATTCACTTCTTCCATACTCCCTCTCTCCAATGTGATATCCAATTTTTCTTTATCTAAATCATTTGATACCCTCATCAAATTACTCTTCTCTTTGTTCACTTTCAACTTTCTTCCTTTACACACCCTCCCAAACTCGCCCACTAACCTTTGGAACTTTTCTTTAGAATCTCCCATAAGCACAGTATCATCAGCAAAGAGTAATTGTGTCAACTCCCATTTTGTACTTGATTACCCATAATTTAATCCCACTCCTCTTTCCAACACCCTACCATTTACTTCTTTTACTACCCCATCTATAAATATATTAAACAACCATGGTGACATCACATATCCCTGTCTAAGACCTACTTTTACCAGGAAGTAATCTCCCTCTCTCCTACACACCCTAACCTGAGCCTCACTATCCTCATAAAAACTCTTTACAGCATTCAGTAACTTACTGCCTATTCCATACACTTGCAACATTAATATTGGTAGAATTACCGACTATGTTAAGTAAAAAGGACACAAATGCAACTATGTAATGTGACATTTTATTGTGGCAACATTTTGCTCTCCAGAAGCTTTTTCAAGCTGTTACAACCAATACATGGACACAGAGGGTATACTATACAGTGGACCCTCGGTAACGAAATTAATCCGGTCCAGGAGCTATTACTTAATCTGAATCTTTCGTTATCTGAAACCTTATTTCCCATAAGAAATAATGTAAATACAATTAATTCGTTCCACAAAAAAATAATCACTCAAAAAAAAAAAAAAAAAAAAATTTACTTACCTTTATTGAAGAGTTGCAGGCATCTGGAAGGTAGAGTTGTTGACAGGGGCAGGGTGTTAATGGTTGGAAGGGAATCCTCCAAAAGGACTTCAGGTAACAAGTCCCTCTCTGGGGTTACTTCCTTCTTTTCTTTTAATGCATGAATGCTACACTCCCTGCATGAATGTTACACTCCCTGCATGAATGTTACACTCCCTGCATGAATGCTACACTCCCTGCATGAATGCTACACTCCCTGCATGAATGCTACACTCCTCAAACTGCATGAATGCTACACTCCCTGCATGAATGCTCACTCCCTGCATGAATGCTACACTCCTGCATGAATGCTACACTCCTGCATGAATGCTACACTCCCTGCATGAATGCTACACTCCTGCATGAATGCTACACTCCCTGCATGAATGCTACACTCCCTGCATGAATGCTACACTCCTGCATGAATGCTACACTCCCTGCATGAATGCTACACTCCCTGCATGAATGCTACACTCCCTGCATGAATGCTACACTCCCTGCATGAATGCTACACTCCTGCATGAATGCTACACTCCCTGCATGAATGCTACACTCCCTGCATGAATGCTACACTCCCTGCATGAATGCTACACTCCTGCATGAATGCTACACTCCCTGCATGAATGCTACACTCCCTGCATGAATGCTACACTCCTGCATGAATGCTAACTCCCTGCATGAATGCTACACTCCTGCATGAATGCTACACTCCTGCATGAATGCTACACTCCCTGCATGAATGCTACACTCCTGCATGAATGCTACACTCCTGCATGAATGCTACACTCCTGCATGAATGCTACACTCCCTGCATGAATGCTACACTCCTGCATGAATGCTACACTCCTGCATGAATGCTACACTCCTGCATGAATGCTACACTCCCTGCATGAATGCTACACCCTGCATGAATGCTACACTCCCTGCATGAATGCTACACTCCCTGCATGAATGCACTTGCACTCCTCCGCATGAATGCTACACTCCCTGCATGAATGCTACACTCCCTGCATGAATGCTACACTCCCTGCATGAATGCTACACTCCCTGCATGAATGCTACACTCCCTGCATGAATGCTACACTCCCTGCATGAATGCTACACTCCTGCATGAATGCTACACTCCCTGCATGAATGCTACACTCCCTGCATGAATGCTACACTCCTGCATGAATGCTACACTCCCTGCATGAATGCTACACTCCCTGCATGAATGCTACACTCCTGCATGAATGCTACACTCCCTGCATGAATGCTACACTCCCTGCATGAATGCTACACTCCTGCATGAATGCTACACTCCCTGCATGAATGCTACACTCCTGCATGAATGCTACACTCCCTGCATGAATGCTACACTCCCTGCATGAATGCTACACTCCTGCATGAATGCTACACTCCTGCATGAATGCTACACTCCCTGCATGAGATGCTACACTCCCTGCATGATGCAACTCCTGCATGACCCCTCCCTGCATGAATGCTACACTCCCTGCATGAATGCTACACTCCTGCATGAATGCTACACTCCCTGCATGAATGCTACACTCCTGCATGAATGCTACACTCCTGCATGAATGCTACACTCCCTGCATGAATGCTACACTCCTGCATGAATGCTACACTCCCTGCATGAATGCTACACTCCCTGCATGAATGCTACACTCCCTGCATGAATGCTACACTCCCTGCATGAATGCTACACTCCTGCATGAATGCTACACTCCTGCATGAATGCTACACTCCCTGCATGAATGCTACACTCCTGCATGAATGCTCACTCCCTGCATGAATGCTACACTCCCTGCATGAATGCTACACTCCTGCATGAATGCTCACTCCCTGCATGAATGCTACTCCTGCATGATGCTACACTCCCTGCATGAATGCTACACTCCTGCATGAATGCTACACTCCCTGCATGAATGCTACACTCCTGCATGAATGCTAACTCCTGCATGAATGCTACACTCCTGCATGAATGCTACACTCCCTGCCAAATGTAATCCTGCATAAACTACTCCTGCATGAATGCTACCACTGGGTGCCACTAGGAAGCTTCTTTGGACCCATGGTGACTTATTTCACAGTGACACTACTAAACCACCAAAAGACACCAAATATATTGTGAATCTTTGAAAGAGCGCGCTAGGTAATGTTCTCTCAATGGTAAACAACGCATCACTGGCGTCCTCGCTGCGCGAACAGGCGGACACGTCTAATACCTTTCGGTAACCGGGAATTTTCGCAACCGATTACGAAAAAAGCTTATGTTTTCCGAAGCTTACGTTAACGGAACCTTTCGTTAACCGAGGGTCCACTGTATAGGCTGAGTGTGAGGTGTAATACTAGTAGTAGTAGTAATACGTACAATAAGGTAGAATAATCAACTTGCACATGAGTAAAAGGTTACGAAAGCTATTACAGTGGACCCCGGTTATCGTAATTAATACGTTCCAGAGTGTGTGACTAAACCCGAATTTGACGATTTCCGTATTCATTTTCCCCATAAGAAATACATAATGTAAATTCAATTAATCCGTTCCAGACACCCAAAAGTATTAAAAAAAAAGTTTTTTACATTAAATATATATTTACCTACACAGAAAACAATGAGACATGAAGAATAAAACAATAACAACATGACACTTACCTTTATTGAAGACTTGTTGATATATGGAAGACGGGAGGAGGGGAGAGGATGGAGGAGTTACTATTGTTTGGAAGGGTAATCCCCTTCCATAAAGACTTCAGGTACCAAGTCCTTTTCTGGGGTTACTTTCCTTCTTTGTTTTTTAATGCCACTAAGACCAGCTTGAGTCACTGCACACCTGTGGCACTAAATATCTGTCTAGAGAGCTCTGTTTCTGGCATCTCTTTAAAATTTCCCTAAAATGGGACATGAGATTGTCATTGAACATGTCGCAGACACGGCTGTAACAGCTTTGTTAGGGTGATGTTCCTCCATAAATGTTTGCACCTCACTCCACTTTGCACAAATGTCCTTAATCTTTGAAGAAGGCACCTTCTTCCATCTCTCTTCCTCCTCTGAAGCAATTTCCTGAGCTGTTGTCTGTTGCTGTTCCAGATGAAGGTCTTGCAGCTCTTCAGTGGTTAGCTCTTCATTGTGGTCCTCCACCAACTCTTCCACACCCTTACCACTCACATCCAACCCCATGGAATTCCCCAATGCCACAATACTTTCCACAACTGCCATAGGCTCCTCAGGGTCAGCCCCAAACCCTTTAAAATCCCTCTTCGACACATTCTGGCCACAATTTTCTCTAAGCAGAGTTCAAAGTCCTGAAAGTCACTCCCTCCCAACCCTTACCTATAAGGTTTAAGCAATGGAGGAAACTGAAGTGATCTTTCCAGAACTCTCTTAGGGTCAATGCAGTGTCTGAGGTCACATCAAAGCACCTTTGAAACATTTCTTTGGTGTACAGTTTTTTTGAAGTTTGCAATGATCTGCTGTTCCATGGGCTTGAGAGGAGTGGTATTTGGGGGCAAGAACTTCAATTTGATGAAACGAAACTCCTCCACTATTTGGTCATCCAAGTCTGGAGGATGAGCAGGGGCATCATTACCAAGAGGCACTTGAGTTCCAATTTGTATTTTCCAGGAGGTATTTCTTCACACTGGGGCCAAACACTTCATTGAACCAATCAAGGAAAATTTCCCTCGTGACCCATAGCTTACTGTTAGCCTTCCACATCACACACAAATTAGCCTTGGGGACACTGTTTTTCTTGAACACACTGGGATTTTCAGAGTGATACACCAGTAAAGGCTTCACTTTGAAATCCCCACTAGCATTACTACAGAACATGAGAGTTAGCCTGTCTTTCATAGGCTTGTGTCCTGGCAGTGCGTTTTCCTCCTGCGTGATGTAGGTCCTCTTTGGCATTCTTCCAAAAGTGGCCTGTTTCGTCACAATTGAGCACTTGTTGGGGTTTGAATTGTTCAGCCTCTATGTACCCCTTGAATTCCTGCACATTTTTTTCAGCCGCACATTTGTCAGAACTTGCAGCCTCACCATGCCTTACCACACTGTGTATGCCACTACACTTCTTAAATCTCTCAAACCAGCCTTTGCTGGCCTTAAATTCACTAAGATCAGCACTAGTTCCAGGTATTTTATTTACGAGATCATCATGCAACTGCCTTGCCTTTTCACAAATTATCGACTGCATAACACTATCTCCTGCTAACTGTTTTTGGTTGATCCACACCAACAACAGTCTCCACATCTTTGAGTATTTGCAATCTCTGTTTTGTGATCATATTTGCACCTTTCGCAACAACAGCTTCCTTGATTTCCTTTTTCTTGGCCACAATGGAAGCAATGGTTGTATGTTTTTTTTATACAACCTGGCAAGCTCTGCCACATGTACTCCACTTTCATATTTTGCAATGATGTCTTTCTTGAATTCTATAGTGTTTCTCACCTTCTTTACCAAAGGGCTGGCACTAGGAGCTTTCTTTGGGCCCTTGGTGGCTTATTTAGCAGTTGCAAGCACTAAAATGAATGGAATATTATGAAATGTATCGTATGAACGTGTGGGATCGTCCTCACTGGCTGGTAAGCAATGGCACACTGACTGTAAATGGTGTGTGGGGCCGTCGGGCCACCGCTCGGACGCTCACCGACGATCACCGAGCCAATATTTTGACAAAAAGACGTTACTCTTACCGAAAATTACAAAATCCGACAACTACGAAATCCGGGGGTCCACTGTACTTGGGTAGCATAAAAATAGGTTAGACAAATATTGGCAGTTGGATTTGAGAAGGTCTGTTTCAGTGTTTCTCCTCTGTAATGAGCTTGTGTAGTATAAACAGCAGAGACTATGTGATGGTAGGGTTTACTGTTTTCAGGAGGATTCTCGCTAAGACCTCAGAGGAGATGAAGCTGCCCTTGTTTTGTTTGTTAGAAACACCAATTAATGCTGTATCAAGGTACTTGCATCTGCAGAAATTGGGTTCTTTGATCACTAATCGGGCGTCCCTGAATTTCATGAGATGATTGGCGGAATTTGTGTTGAAATTCAGGGACGCCCGATTAGTGATCAAAGACCCCAATTTCCGCAGACGCAAGTGCCTTGAATCAGCATTAATCGCTGTTTCTAACACAATTAAACAAAAAAAGGGCAGCTTCATCATCTCTGAAGTCTTAGCGAGAATCCTCCTGAAAACAGTAAACCCTGCCATCACATAGTCTCTTCTGGTTATAATACACAAGCTCATTACAGAGGAGAAGCACTGAAACAGACCTCAATTTCAGCCGCCAATATTTGTCTAACCTATTTTTATGCTACTCAAGTAATAGCTTTTGTAACCTTTTACTCATGTGCAAGTTGATTATTCTACCTTACTGTATTACTACTACAGTGGTACCCCGAATTTCGGACATATTTCGTTCCAGAAGGCTGTTTGAGTGCCGTTACTGAACGAATTTGTTCCCATAAGGAGTAATGTAAATTAGATTAGTCTGTTTCAGACCCCCAAAAATACACTTAAAAAAGCACTTACAATAATACACTTATACATAATTGTTCGAGTTGGGAGCTGTTCGAAACTCGGGGTATCACTGTATTACTACAACTAATACTACTACTACTACCACTACCACTAGTATTACACCTCACTCTCAGCCTATATATACCCTCTGTGTCCATGTATTGTTTGTAATGGCTTGACAAAGCTCCTGGAGAGCGAAACGTTGCCACAATAAAATGTCACATTAGTTGCACTTGTGTCTTTTTACTTAGCAAGGCTGCTAATTGCAGCTCAGTCTTTGATCAGTCAGGTGATTGGTGAGCACTGCTGCATAACAAATTGAATTTATTTTACCTTTATATACGTATTTAAGATTCTTTTTCAGTGAGTTTTGTTAGGATGCTTAGCATTAATGTAAAATATTTGTAATGTTAAATCTCAGTAAATTTCCTTAGTATTTTTTATTAATGAGAATAAAGCAAAAGAATAAAAAGAATGCAGCTATCTGCATAGATAGAAATAAAGTATATTTATTTTTATAAATTTTGAACAAGTAGCAGGAACCTGTGTAATGTGTATTTACATCAAAAGTGTTTAGTTATTTTGCTTACTTAATGGGTGGATAGACTTGGTGTGAAACAGTAGATAAAAGTAATGCCTTGTTAATACAGTATAAAGAATGTTAACGAAATGTTGTACAGTAGTTTTCTTTTGATTTAGAAAAGTACAATAACTGTATATAGTAAATGATAATTATTCAGTGTAGAATAAATATTGATCTAACAATAATAAATTTCAGTTATTGGAGCCCCATCTGATGGTGCGGTGTCGACGAGTTGACCAGGCCATCGTCGAGCAGGCCATTGTAAGAGCTCTTGCTTCGTACAAATACCACTCTGGAAGAGATGCTAAATTGGACATTGACACTGCAAATTGGCTCCCTGCCGAAATGTAAGTCCTTATTTTTTTTATTTTTTTTCACATTTGTCATTAGTAACCAATGCTGGGAAATTATTTTGCTGTCAGTGGCCCTATAAACCCCAACAGCAACAACCAATGCTGGGTGATGCCAAATAAAACTAGTACTACTAACATTTTTGTCTTTGCAAAAATAGCTTTACATATTCATGTACCATATTTTAATTTAATTGAAAATTACATAGGCCTAAAGTTGTAATTGGGTAATTATTAAAATAATTATGCACAGCTCTTTAATGCTGACAAGTCTATCCTGCCCTTGATATTAAATTAGTGTTATTAAGGTATTAGATCATTCCATTTTCATATTTAATTTTATTTCAACAGTTGTGGAGGTATTGAGCTGGTGACCCGTGGCAATCGTATAAAGATCTCCAACACCCTTGAGGCACGTCTTGAAATGTTGTCACAACAGTTGCTTCCAGAAATCCGAGCAATACTCTTTGGATCAAACCCTAACCGCAAGTTTGACAACTAAGCGTATTAGTGTTTTCCTGCATCGAGGAATGGCATTAAAATTGCTGGCTATTGTGCAGAATTCAATGAAAGTAGTAATAGAATTATTTGCATATGTGGGTGAATAATTATAACTACCACCAAATTGAGTAAACCTCCAGATATTTTATAGTTTGATGAAAAGTTCCATTTTTTGAAAGTACAAAAACTTTCATGAAATGGCTTAAGTTGACCATGTTTTAAATTGATGAAGTGTGTTGCTTCAGGACTACTAACCAGGTTACTCAACATGTAGTGTCAATACATGTAATCCCATATAAAACATTCCTCTTTTTTGTGATTTATGTAAATAGTAAATGGCTTTGTAATTATTACTTTAATGAAACTTTAATTACTTGTATGCTGTAATTATGTCAGGTTCATTACCATGGGTTAGCTAGACATTTCTGTTATGACTGATGGTGGTCCTATTTCCTTGTGTTTGGGCACTACATGTAGTGTTTTTCTCAAGTGTTGTTGGCATCATCCGTGTTTCACAGGTTGTCATTATTCACATGGTGAATAGTGACCATGTGACACTTCTATAAAATGTTAATTAGCTCATGAAAACCTTGGAATTGTGTATAAGCAATTTTTTTATGGGTATTTATAGTTTAAAACTTGTGACAACTTCATTGTTGACTCATGAAGATTGTTTTAAAATGTTCACATTTAGTCCTGGAAATAAAGAACATGATGTGTTTTTATTTGTATTTTTACAAATGTTACTTAAATCCTTCCCCAAAAAGCTATGCTGGTTAGGTTCATCTATACTGTCTGGGTCATAAACAAAATTGCTCATATGCCTCATTCTTGAGAGCTGGAACAAGAGACTTATATTTTTTCCTTTGCCCCTTAAGGGCAGAGAGAAAACAAGCCTAACTTGAATCAAACAAGATTCTATTTTGTGGGTGCTGTTTAACCTCTACAGGTTACCACTTCTTTATGAATGTGATAATATATGTAAACTAGCACTTGAATGATGCCTTTGCATTTAGAGCTTTTCTGTGAATATACCAGTATAGTAATACGTAGTAGGTTGGTAGACAGCAACCACCCAGGGAGGTACTACCGTCCTGCCAAGTGAATGTGAAACAGAAACCTGTAACTGTTTTACATGATGGTAGGATTGCTGGTGTCATTTTTCTCATAAACATGCTGGATAACAGGTATATCTTGCTACTTCTACTTACACTTAGGTCACACTACACAGGCATACACATGCATATATATACATAAAAGAGGTTAATGCAAAAGCTAGAGGATCAGGCACACGTAACAGGAAAAGCACTGCAATGGATCAGAGAATATCTGACCGAGGCAACAACGAATCATGGTACATGACGAGGTGTCAGAGTGGGCACCTGTGACGAGTGGGGTTCCACAGGGGTCAGTCCTAGGACCTGTACTGTTATTGGTATATGTGAATGACATAACGGAAGGGATAGACTCGGAAGTGTCCCTGTTTGCAGATGATGTGAAGTTAATGAGAAGAATTAAATCAGTCGAGGATCAGGAAGGACTACAAAGAGACCTGGACAGGCTACAAGCCTGGTCCAGTAACTGGCTCCTTGAATTTAACCCTGCCAAATGTAAAGTCATGAAGATCGGGGAAGTGCAAAGAAGACCGCAGACAGTATAGTCTAGGCGGCCAAAGACTGCAAACTTCACTCAAGGAAAAAAATCTTGGGGTGAGTATAATACTGAGCACATCTCCTGAGGCACACATCAATCGGATAACTGCTGCAGCATACGGGCGGCTGGCAAACCTAAGAATAGCGTTCCAATACCTCTAAGGAATCGTTCAAGACTGTACACCATATACGTCAGACCCATACTGGAGTATGCAGCACCAGTTTGGAACCTACACCTGGTCAAGCATGTCAAGAAATTAGAGAAAGTGCAAAGGTTTGCAACAAGACTAGTCCCAGAGCTAAGGGGATTGTCCTACGAAGAAAGGTTAAGGGAAATCGGCCTGACGACACTATAGAGGACAGGAGGGTTAGGGGAGACCATAACATATAAAATACTGCAAGGAATAGGTAAGGTGGACAGAGACAAGATGTTCCAGAGAGGGGACACAGAAACAAGGGGTCACAATTGGAAGTTGAAGACTCCTATGCTGCGCTGTAAGACCCTTGCGGTTTAGCGCTTCTTTTGATTACAATAATAATGAAGACTCCTATGAGTCCAAGGGATGTTAGGAAGTATTTCTTCAGTCATAGAGTTGTCAGGAAGTGGAATAGCCTAGAAAGTGACGTAGTGGAAGCAGGAACCATACATAGTTTTAAGACGAGGTTTGATAAAGCTCATGGAGCAGGGAGAGAGAGGACCTAGTAGCAATCAGTGAAGAGGTGGGGCCAGGAGCTATGAATCGACCCCTGCAACCACAAATAGGTGAGTACACACGAGGGCGCACGAGCATACAAACATTATTATTATACTCCCCTCAAGGAAGGGTCCTTGACGTTGGTGAGAGGCTCTTGATCTAGGGAACTGGATCTGTGCTCCAATTCCCTGAATTAAGCCTGAATACCTTCCACATCCCCCTTCCCCTCCAAAGGCGCTGTATAATCTTACGGGTTCAGTGCTCTTTCCTTGATTACCTGGAGATATACTAGGAATAAGGTAAAATGAGTTATTTGTAAGTGTGTTAGCTAAAAAATTAAAAAACAACATTCTCCCTTTCTGTGGCTACATTCATTAGGTAACTTTCTGTGGCTACAGTCATTAGGTACCTTTTGGATCTCTTCTTGAACTGGTTCATGCTATGTCTAAGTTTATTCAGGTATACACAAATAAAGTTACATTGATTATCTTGCATAGCAGCATATGTGTATAGAGAACCTAGGATAACCCAAACAAGTCAAACAAAGTGACTTAGTATTTCCATTGGTGTCCTTTAAACTGGCTTTGGCTTTAGACTGGCTTTGACATGTACAGGCAGTCTGTTCCATTTCTTTATTGCTGTACAATAAAAGGTGTTTGAAGCCTGGCCACTGACTGTGGAGATGACATTGCTACAATACCTCCTCACCACCCTCTCTAACCCTATCTGTTATAATCTTCACCCTCGCTGATCTGATCAGGGATGTTGCACCTCATAGCGCACCCTACTGTGCGGGTAGGGTGTGTTACCTGGAGTCTACCTGGAGGGTATTCCGGGGATCAACGCCCCCGCAGCCCGGTGCACGACCAGGCCTCCCGGTGGATCAGGGCCTGATCAACCAGGCTGTTACTGCTGGCCGCACGTAGTCCAACGTACGAACCACAGTCCGGCTGATCCAGCACAGACTAAGTATCTGTCCAGCTCCCTCTTGAAGGCAGCCAGGGGCCTATTGGTAATTCCCCTTATGCTTGGTGGGAGGCTGTTGAACAGTCTTGGGCCTCCCAGCATACATCAGGGGGATTACCAACAAACCCCTGGCTGTCTTCAAGCAGGCACTGGACAGGCACCTAAAGTCGGTACCTGACCAGCCAGGCTGTGGTTCGTACGTTGGACTGCGTGCGGCCAGCAGTAACAGCCTGGTTGATCAGGCTCTGGTCCAACATGAGGCCTGGTCACAGACCGTTCCGCGGGGGCGTTGACCCCTGGAATTCTCTCCAGGTAAGACACTTATGGTGTTTTCTCTTAGTGTACCAATGGCGCCCCTACTTTTCATTAGGGGTATTTTGCATCACCTGCCCAGTCTTTTACTTTCGTAGGGAGTGATTTGTGTGTGCAGATTCGGGGCCATTCCTTCTAGGATTTTCTCTCTCTCTCTGCAGAATGTGTGACGGATGTGAAAAAACATGTTAATGAAGAAATGACACGTGGATGAACCACATTACCATGTAGTAGCTGTAACGCACTGTTTTGTTAATTGAAAAAGTCCGGTACATCGCTGACCTGGACACGAAATAACACAAATGAGCAATGCAGCAAAGCCTATTGGTCAATACTAGGCATAAGAAGCTGTATAACCCCTGTGGTTCAGCGCTTCTTTTGATTATAATAATAATAGGCATAAGAAAGTTACATTGAAAAATTTACACTCGTGTCCAGCCTTATTGGACATTCAAGTGTTGCTAAATGGAAAGTGCGCTGCCGGCTGGAGTGCGTACCCCTAACTTGGTGAGTATGAGGGACTCCAGTGCGCAAGAGGAACGGCAGTGCGCACGAAGTATAATAGATGCGCACAAGGTGCGCCAGGTGCAATAGTGTACAGGGTGCAATAGTGCGCACGAGGTGCAATAGTGTGTACAGGGTGCAATAGTGTGCACAGGGTGCAATAGTGTGTACGAGGTGCAATAGTGCGCACGAGGTGCAATAGTGTGCACAGGGTGCAATAGTGCGCACGAGGTGCAATAGTGTGTACAGGGTGCAATAGTGCGCACGAGGTGCAATAGTGTGTACAGGGTGCAATAGTGTGCACAGGGTGCAATAGTGTGTACGAGGTGCAATAGTGCGCACAGGGTGCAATAGTGCGCACGAGGTGCAATAGTGTGCACAGGGTGCAATAGTGCGCACGAGGTGCAATAGTGTGTACAGGGTGCAATAGTGCGCACGAGGTGCAATAGTGTGTACAGGGTGCAATAGTGTGCACAGGGTGCAATAGTGTGTACGAGGTGCAATAGTGCGCACAAGGTGCGCCAGGTGCAATAGTGTACAGGGTGCAATAGTGCGCACGAGGTGCAATAGTGTGTACAGGGTGCAATAGTGCGCACGAGGTGCAATAGTGTGTACAGGGTGCAATAGTGTGCACAGGGTGCAATAGTGTGTACGAGGTGCAATAGTGCGCACAGGGTGCAATAGTGCGCACGAGGTGCAATAGTGTGCATAGGGTGCAATAGTGCGCACGAGGTGCAATAGTGTGTACAGGGTGCAATAGTGTGTACGAGGTGCAATAGTACGCACAGGGTGCAATAGTGCGCACGGGTGCAATAGTGCGCACGAGGTGCAATAGTGCGCACAGGGTGCAATAGTGCGCACGAGGTGCAATAGTGCGCACAGGGTGCAATAGTGCGCACAGAGTGTAATAGTGCGCACAGAGTGCAATAGTACGCACGAGAAGCAACAGTGCACACGAGGTGCGGTAAGGCGCACGAGAAGCAATAATGCGCATGAGGTGCGGTAATGCGCACGAGGTGCGCCTCCCTGCTGCCAGACTGAACCTCCGTGTTGTCCTTGATGGTGTGACCCTGGCTGTCTACCTCTCCTACCAGTCTCCCAGGCAACCACAGGTGCTGGTCAACCAGGTGGCCGTCAAGACAGGTCATCGGTGCTCACAACCACCTCCTGCAACCGCTAAATAACAACCAAAAACACGAAATATAGGAGGAGGAGGAGCAGACATTGTTGGTGCCGCCGGCTGCCGCCTCCGCCACCACTGCTGCCATCACTTATATCAACCTTATACTCGCTTCTCTACTCATCTACTCTCACTCTGTGTCTACCTGCATCATCTACGCGTCTACCTGTTTCTACCTGAGGGATATATAATAGTTATATAAGTTACATTACAGGTTAGTTGAGTGTTTTAGTCTGGAGGGGGAATGGGCCTGACGGAGGTTACTTAATAATGATAATAATATTTATTTCTACAAGTATATGATACAACTTATACAGACCATAACTGACATCAATGACATACTACTATAATAATAATATTTCTACAAGTACATGATACAACTTATACAGACCATAGGTTATGTTAGGTTCTCTACACATATACTATATATGATAATTTATGTAACTGTATTTGTGTATACCTGAATAAACTTATTTATAGAAAGACCCACTAGCACGTTGAGACAACATAATAAGTGTCAGGGGCCCAAGACTGTTCAACTGCCTCCCAGCATACATCAGGGGGATTACCAACAAACCCCTGGCTGTCTTCAAGCAGGCACTGGACAGGCACCTAAAGTCTGTACCTGACCAGCCAGGCTGTGGTTCGTACGTTGGACTGCGTGCGGCCAGCAGTAACAGCCTGGTTGATCAGGCTCTGGTCCAACATGAGGCCTGGTCACAGAGCATTTCCCGCAACTTAGGTTAATTTTGTCCCCCAGGATGCGACCCACACCAGTTAACTAACACCCAGGTACCTACTTACTGCTAGGTGAACATGAGATTATTTTGTGCAAATGGAGAAAAATGCAACCTAACCTAAACCCACATAACCCTACCTAAAATAATCTAATGAAAAGGCACTATACCTTGACTGGAACAATACACTAACCTGGAGTTTACCTTTAGAGAGTTCCGGGGGTCAATGCCCCCGCAGCCTGGTCTGTGACCAGGCCTTGGCTACGCTTTATAAATAATAAAATATCACAAGAACCCCAATGGAAATAATTCATTTTTTACTTTTTTTGGAGTTATCCTGTGTAATTTACACACGTTACTATGTATGATAATTGTGCCTATGTGGACGTGTGCCTAAATTAACTTGCTTGCCCATGTGTGGGTTATTTGTGTTTTGTAGCAATCTTACTCTGCCAGAGGTAGATATGCATCTGTTTACATTGTCAGGCCTGAGACACGAATCATTACTAACCAATGATTGGCTCAGAGATGTCGCATGATTATAATGTATGTTTTTACTAATATCTCCCAAAGTAATAATTTGCACAAGAAATACTTCTGTGGTGTAGTATATTGTATGTATTGTAAAATGTAAATTAATGCCTAAGATCTGGCGGTGTTGGGTTCGCGGCGGTGTTCCCTGACGATATCAGGGATGTCATTTGTTAGACTCTGCTAGTATTTTTACTGCAGAGTTGTATGTCATCCTCATGGCGCTTCTCTGTATTACATATACATACGTCTCCTTCGACGTTTGTGATCATTTCATATTCCCTCAGCGCTTTACAAACCATTAAACAATTTGATTCCCCTCATCCATTAGTCCTTTGTATTCAACTATGGTTGTGCTGTGTGGCTAGCAAAAACAAAGATGTCGTTTTCTATTGGGTCCCTGGGCACGTTGATTTGTAAGACATTGAATAGGCAGATGCTGCTGGGTGGTCAGCGGTGCATAATCTTTCAGTTTCCTAAAAGAGTATTCCATTCAGAGATTATTTTCCCGTCATCTCTGCCCGTCTTCGCGGCCGTTGGCAACAATGGTGGTTGGACATGCACCATAACAAATTGCACTGTATAAACCGCTTTTAAGTTTATGGCCATCTTCTTACCACCATTGCTGTATTCAGGAGACTGCACTCTCCTGTCTCTGCATTAGCCATACTCGCCTTACCCATGGGTATCTCATGGAACGACACCCTATTCCTCTCTGTTAGGTTTGTCGGGTCCCTATTTCGGTTCTTCACTTTCTTATAGATTGCCCGGTTTACCACCGAGCTCGCAGAATTTACCTTCAACGCCTCTGCCACTCTTACTTTATTTTCCCTTCTTACGGACGGCCCTGCCTTTGACTTACAATCATTTTTTTTACTTTTTGTCAGCAACTGCTTTACTATATGAACTTTGACACATAGCCCTTAGCATCCCTTCCACCCCATTTCTCCCCTTACCTCTGATTTCCTCTCCACCTAGCTGTTTATAGCCCCAGCACTATTTTCTGCCCAGCAGCACTGTATGACCCTTGTCGGTTTAGTGCTTTCTTTGATTATAATAATAATAATGCCTAAGATAAGATGTTCAATTTTTAATCTGAACGGTTAGCTTCCCCTTGCATCATTAGGGACTGTCTCTTATTTCCATTTGGGTCCCTTAATCTTCCCTTTCTTTTCCCTAGGATGTGACCTACAGCAGTCGGTTAACACCCAGGTACCTACTTACCGATAGGTGAACAGCGGCAACAGGTGTAAGAAGAGGTAAAAGGACACAAGTGCAACTAATGTGACATTTTATTGTGGCAACCTTTTGCTCTCCAGGAGCTTTATCAAGCCGTTATGGCTTGATAAAGCTACTGGAGAGTGAAACGTTGCCACAATAAAATGTCACGTTAGTTGCACGTGTGTACTTTTACCTAACATATTGTCGGTAATTATACCAACATTAATACAGGTGTAAGAAAATATGCTCAATATTTCGCCCATGCTAGGGATCAATCCTAATCCCTCAGTGTATGTGAGCTGAGGACCCGCCAAGTAGTAGACCTTGATAGATTTTAGAGATAAAATTTATTATGTTGTGCAGATGGTAGGATACTTAACTAAGCTTAGAGAAACCCACCTAGCTCAGCCTAAAATAATCTAACAACAATCTCGCTCTGCCATCGGTCTTTGTTCATGACCTGTCTGTTTATGTTCAGTGTGATTGGTCAGGCTGCAATACTGAGCACTGACTGGCCAGTGCTGTATGACCCCTACAGATTGAACACTTCCCATGGTTATTATAATAGTGTGGCGGTAAACCCTTCCCATATCAAAATAGGTTAAAATATTGATCTAGGAAGCTAATTAATACCATCCATGTATACTGTCTCATCCATTCAAAATCAACTCATATACTAGGCCCTGTATGACCCCTGTGAGTTTAGCACTTTCCCCTATATATACAGTATATAATAAAAATCTTTGCATGAACAGTACCCATGTCTTAATTTTGCTTTTTTCATTTTTTAGGATGCCAGGGTATTATGACAAAGGGGAGTACGACTCGAGAGTGGGTGGTGGTGGTAACAGCAATCATTACAGGTAGACTTCTCTGTTTTTGTTACTAGTATTTACTGTCTACATGTAGTATTTGGTTTTCTGGCATTTCATTTTAAATACTCTACTATATGTGAATGACTGTTTTAGTACAGTACTTATGACCTGTGTTGTATAGTAACTTACTTTTCTAGAGTTTAAATAAATTTAACTCTGACCTGTTTAATTTTTAGAGGAAGAGGCCGAGGGCGTGGCAACTATAGCTGGGGAAGCAGCAGAGGTAGCAGCACTAGTGGAGGTGGTGGGAGGGATTACAACCATGGTGGTAGCAACTACAACAGTGGGAGATATCGTGGAGGTGGAGGACATGGTGCTTCCGGAGGCTACAGAGAGTCTGGGGGCCATGACAGGCAAGTTTATCTGGATTGTCACATTCTTGAAGCTGGTTTAGCTTTCTTCATAGATACTGCTTGTCATTCCTGTATAATCAGCTGATCTTATGTTGAAAACCTATTTTTCTTGTCTGCCTTTTGCTATTTATTATCCATAGATCATGCTGTACATATTCTTTAAGCATGCAGGTATTTAAATTATACTACCATGCCAATGGAAATGTCACTTTGATGTACTTTGTTGAAAAATATATTATCTAGGCATGTTTCATAAATTTTCAGATATGGGGATTTCCGGAGGTCAAGTGCACAAATGGAAGTATGGGATGACGTTGGGTACAGACACACATCAGGTGGTGGTGGTGGTGGTGGTTACTCATCTCGCATGTCCAATGCTGGAGCATCTGGTGGGATGGGTGGAGGAGGCACATCGGATCTGATTGGCTCCCTCAGTCGACTCAGTCAAATGGGAAGCGATCGATCAAAGCTAGCCATGAATATCTTAAATGCTGTTTTGTCCACAGTAAGTTGGCTATCTAAATCAGCAAGCCTCTTTTCCATTTTTTAACTTACTAACCTATTCACTGAAGTAATGCTGCAATTTGTGCACCCCTTTTAATTAACCCCCAAAAAGTTGCAAAAGTGTAATTTGAGAGTGCAGAGAGTTTCCCAAATGCAAACACACTATACAGTGGACCCCCGGTTATCGGCCATAATTCGTTCCAGAATGCTGTTCGAGTGACGTTACCGAACAAATTTGTTCCCATAAGGACAAATCTAAATTAGATTAGTCCGTTTCAGACCCCCAAAAATACACTTAGAAAAGCACTTACAAAAATACACTTACATAATTGTTCGAGTTGGGAGCAGTACGAAATCCGGGGGTCCACTGTATATATATTTTTTAACACCGGCCATCTACCATCTAGGTAGGGTGACCAGAAAAAAAAAAAAATTTTTTCTTTTTATATTTAGTATTTTTTTCAGAAGACGTTAAATACGTATATAACCTTATTAATTGATGTACATATGTACTATGAGTACATCAGTTAATAAGAAAATAATAACAGCCTGAGCCTGTTTCTTTGCTTAGGCTGTTATTATTTTCTTATGTGATAAGTATTTTTTGCTTACCTTGTTCTTGATTCATGTATATAATTAATGTTTTAAGTAGCTAGAAGAGCTTTTATTTTATCCTAAAACTGTATTCATGCTGTAGTAACTGGTTGTCATTTTGTGTAAATACCCAAAATATTGTAGACATTTGTGGATAACCCCCTCCCACTAGATTGCATGGGTGGGGTGGAGAAATTACTGAAAGTACTGAGAAATGGGGTAATGGCAGTAGACAGTGGCTGCAGGATTGATAATTTTGAACACATTGTATAATGCCCAACACTGATCTCTCTAAAATGGCAAGGCATTTAATGTTGTGCAATAATACAACTGGCTCATTGCATTTAATTTAAATTTGTTATTTATAGTTACCTTACTCTCATATGTTGCCATTCACTTACCAAAATGAAGAGTAATCTTGTAAATGAAACTAATATTGCAAAATGCCAGGAAAACTGATTACCTGTTAGGAAAATTACTAGGATGGAAAAATAATAAAAGGAATATGTACTGTACAGTATAATTAAAATGAGATAAAGAAAATATAAAATCAAACATATTTAATATTTAAATAAAGTAAATCCAAGAGAAGCTGAGGTGTAGATGGAGTAGGCTTCTCATAGAAGAATGCACCAGTATTTCAGGTAGTGGTGGTGGGTAGGTGGCTTCTTGAGACAACCTCTGATGACTGGCTGCTGCCAGTAGATCACCTAGCAGCACCATCGCATAATAAATGCGTAATTCTGAGAAGAATTCAGAGCATAGAGATTAGAAGACAGTGTGAGGATTACCAGAAGTATAATCCAGAGGGCTGATGAGGGGTTGTTGAGGTGATTTGGGCATTTAGAGAGACTTGAATGGAATAAGACGACAAGGACTGGGCCGCTGGGGCATTGACCCTCAGAATGACCTCCAGGTAGACTCTGGATAGGTAGGTAAGAGTATATATATAAATCTGGGGAGGCAAAAGCTGTATTTACTATGAGTATTGGCAGCATTATTATATTGCTTTGTTCATACTGCATCAGCCAGAGTTGTAGTCAGATATATTTTATCAATACCAAAGTGAATATAAAGAGAGAATTGGGCTTTACATGTACAGGGAGATGTAGTCATTAAACAGATGATCTGAAACTGCATGCTGATAATTCATAATGTTATTTGTTGACTGATTTTCCTACTGAAAAGTAAATACTACCACACCTTTCTTCAATTTTTAGATGTTGTAGGTAGTAGTTGGTTGTTTTCAGTAATGTATTAATGTCTATCACTTCAGGATTCATCAGTGGGTGAGAGCCATGATGGTTGGGACAATGGACCACCCAGGAAAATAAGGCGTACAGAGTGGGTACGTATGTGAACATGCGTGGAAATGTTCATTTCAAAATGTGGGATTCCTAACCCTTCTGTGATGTTTATGTAACTTGAAGTTTGTGAAGACTTGTAGTATTATGTGTTTCTATAGAGTATTACAGTAACCATGACTGAAATTTTTCTCATATCTGTTTTAGTGGCAAGTTACTTTAGGTGCTTTCTGGATGATTTACTGCAGATAGAATTTGGCTCCTCCTACCTTGGATTTTTTTAAGATTGGCTCTCTCACCAAGGTAGGGTGACCCACAGAAAGAAACAGGATTCATTTAATAGCTGTCTTACCAGAAGTGTACTCTGAACTGCAACATCCCCACCCTTCTGAGTGCAGGCACTGTACTTCCCACCTTCCTGAATTCTTTCATAAATGCTAATTTGCTCATGCATAACACCATATCACTTTATAAACCGCTTTTCTCCTTTCATTCTGATCACACTCCATCTGGATGCTTTAGTGACTACCACTTAAAACCACCTTCATCCCTTACCTCCAAGCCTTCCTGGAACAACCCCTGTCTTTCTTTCCACCTTCGATTTATACACCCTCTTTGTCATTCTACTTTGTTAAAACTATGAGGGTTTATGAATGGGCTAATGTAGTTCATGCTACTGGGAAGTAGTCCATCACCTAGTTCCTGTGTTGATCAGTGTTGATATTTGCTACCTATCTACATAGATCTACTGGGCCCACGTACCATCTCTAATGGAGTTTTCATGGACTAAGTACAATCATCATCAGTGGTTCTGTATGCCCCTTGTGGGTCTAACACTTAGTTATGATTATAATAATTATATTAATCATCTTTGGTACTACATCTCTATTGACAACCTGTGTGTTCTAGAGTCTGTCAGAAGATCTACCTATGACCTATTTTGATAATTTTTTTTCTACCCTCATTGCTTGGCTTGGAACAGGACTTTTCTACTGATTACCTATTAAACCAGGCTGTTGCTGTTGGCAACCAATTAGCCCATGCAGCTGTCACAGCCTAATTCATCTGGTACTTGGCAGAGGTAATGATCCACTTAACTCTTCAAAACTTCTACATATTTTTAGGAAATGTACTCAAAACTGGAGATTTCTCCTGCCTCACTTGTGATACCACCTTTCTAGAAGTCCAGACCTTATTACTGTTTAGAGGACCATCATTACATCACTGTAATGCTATATGTAATCTTTGTATGTGCTGTTATAGTATCTAGGCTTTTATATAGCATACAAGCTCTTCCTTTTATATTTCTCTTCGGTATAGATCTATATAATTTTTTTCAGGTTTTGTTTTTAATAAAAGTATTGATTTTAAAACTATGTACGTACTTAATTTACCTTCCCTTTCCTTATCCATGAAAGTGAAAGGACAACACTGAATATTTGGAGCAAGTAATTCTATGTTGCTGTTTTCCTTGCACACACCCGTAAGTGTTGGTACTGAAGTACTCTGATTCCTTCCCCTCCCCCTTTTTTTTTTTCTCAAATATACTTCTTTCCACAGGTGCTTCGTCATAATTGCTTTTTTAACCATCTGTGGTTCACCTCGTCTTCTATATATATGTCTAAATACATTAACTTTATATCCATACTCCCTCCTTGCAGTCTGATATCCAATCTTTCATTGCTCTAACATTATTTGTCTTGCTGTTTTCTGTTTACTTTTTATTTTATTTTACACAGTCAAATTCCTCTACCAACCTGTGTGACTTATCTTCAGAATCTGCCAAATGAACTGTCTCATCAGCAAAGAGCAACTGTAACAATTCCCACTTTGTATCAGAATCATTATTCATCATTCCCACACCTCTCCACATTACCCTGACATTCATTTTTTTTACACAACTCCATCTATAAATATATTAAATAATCGTAGTGACATACATATATCACTAAGGCTTAATTTTACATATTCTAACCAGAGCCTCACTTTGCATTAAAACCTCTTAACTACTTTTAGAAATATACTACCTATTCCCTACATTTCATCTGCCACTGATGGCATATCTACCCTGTCAGTACCTTTTCTGAGTCCATAAATGTGACAAGCAGTTCCTTAACTTAATCTAAGTATTACTCAGTCAGATGTTTGAGGGTAAATGCTTGGTCTACTCATCCACTATGTTTCCTAAATCATCCTTGTTCCTCTGTAGTCCTACTGTGTCTTATCCCTTACTCGTAAAATACTTATTTTTTACTTCTGTAAATCCAGAACAGAATAGTGGATTAAACATCCTCATTATTCATAATTGAGCCTTGTACTGTAGTAAATGTCAACATATTAGTGTTCTTCATAGTATTTTTGCCCATTTTCTTTTAAAAATAGGAAAAAATTCAATGCAGTATATAGTACATATTTAAGCAATTTAAAATTTGTTCAAGGTGCATGTGATGAAATGTGTTCATTAGCTTCTTGATTGGCAGCTTAACAAATAACACTAATGATACAACTACGGAAAATATTCAGATGTGAAATGCCTAGTAAACGTTCTTAAGTTCGAGTAATTGATACCGTGAAAACCAATAGTTGATTGTGGCACAAGATATGTTGCTGTTTTTGTTGTCTTGTTCAGCAGTTAATTTTTGAGGATACAGTATGTAAGTCTTGTGCTGGAAGAGTTCAATAAAGATTCATTCTGAATGTAGACAATGGTAAAACTTAATTTCGTTGAAGGGTGTTAGGCTAGACAGTGGTAAAACTTAATTTCTTTGAAGGGTGTTAGGCTTTTATGAATGTTAGCAGTATGCAAGCAAAGGGAAGGGGGGTAGGATTTGGATGAGAATATTTGATTGTGGATGGTAGAGAAATAGTTTCAATAGTTTGCACTGCCATCATCCTCTGCATCATCAGTTGGTATCAAGGGATTTGTGTTGTGATACCTGTAGTATGTATAAGCAGTAGGAATAATACAGCTGAGGGAAAGTAAATAATGTGCACATTAATTCTTGGAGGGAAGATTTTTGCATGATTAAAACAATTCTGAATGAGGAAAATTCTTTGTGTAGCTATTTTTACAATGGGGAAAGTCAATATGGGATTATGAAGTTTACTCGTAACTGAACACACACACAGCTTTACCTGGTGATGCATTGTGAGTCCTCTATTTAAAAGAAGTGAGGTACACACCCAAGCATGATACATTGCATGCAAGTTCCTGATCATGTGACAACAGACTCCTGAAGCAGAGAAAATAGTTCACTGATTGTAATATGAATCATAATTATTTTATGATAAAAGAACCATGAAACTTTTTCTGCAGTCTGTGTTGAGCAGGTGATCTGAGTACTGTACTTGGGTACTAGAACTGTCTTCAGTAAAACATTTAACTTCAAAAAGCACTTACCACCTTGTGAGCTTTTCTTATACAGGTGCACTATAATATAAAGTTGTGATTATTGCCAGGTGCTGGTCTCTTGACTTAAAGCTGCCAGTAATGAAGTGTGGCTCAGAGTACACACAGTGAGATGCTGTAAGCAGGTGCTTAATGGCATGCCAGTTAGTCACTGGCAATGGTTGCCTTTTATTGACCACTTGTACATTTCACAAATTAAATTAATATGTTCTTGTTTATGTTCAGATGAATCATGGTGGTAAAACTTGCTAAATACATAGTGGTAGGTTATTTTAACCTGCCTCTCAAGATGACATTATATATATCATCAGCACCATTTGACATGTGGATGAAAGTACTATATTCTGCTCCACATGGAGAAGATTTTGATATTGACAATTGAAAAGTTTCCACCAAATTACTAGGTTAATATCTCAAGCTTCAAATAGGGGATGATCTTGCAGATTAATTATCATTGGCATCCCTGTGTCACAATATTGAAGTGCTTTACAGTATTAGTGATGTTCTCTTGCCCGAAAGTTTTAGGGTAAGCTGGTGCTGTGGTGATTGTCCCACATTATATAGCTTTGCTGCTGGTCCTAGGCCCACCCAGAAATTACCCACATTGGTCTGCCGAGGTCAGATACTGCCTCGTGCTAACGTGGGATTCCATCCCTTGGAGAAGCTCTGCTTAAAGCAATTTGCCGAGGGGTAACTGAGTGGTGAGTGTCTTCCACAGGATGGAATGCAACCACCACCTGCGCGCAGGTATCCCTCGCGTGCCCGTCGCTACAGCCCTCGGCGGACCTGGGTACCCCGTGGCCGAGGTGGCCGCCCCTACTTCCCCGCTGAACAGCATGCTGGGAATGAGTACCTATCCAGGAAAGTGGCAAGGGCCCGGCATGGTAAGCCCTGGCATGATACCAGGAATAGTAAGGGCCCTGCCAAGGACCAGAAGGTGAAGGATGAGGGAAAATCATCTGATGACCCAGAGGGGGACACTGCTGATGCAGAGGATGCAGCTGATGCCAGCCAGAGGTAAGCTGCCTACATTTACCTCTGTTACACCTGTGCCTCACGGAACTTCCGTGACAGAGACTTGCCTCTCTGTGGGTGTGGGAAAAAGGGGCTGGGATTTTATCTTTCAGGCAATTCCCAGTTAAAAAAAAAAAGTGGTGTGCTGCTGGAACTTCCTTGTAGCTTACCATCAGGTGATGTATTTACATATTTCATATTAATTCTATGATAAGGATATACAGTACTGCATTATAGTGCTGATTCTTAGTGATTTATTAGACATGAATGTCTTGATATTTTTACGTGTCATAATTAGGTTATAATACATCCTAAATTGAGGTATGACTATGTACAAGGTTAATGGCATTCTATGCATAAGCCAATTGGCTTTGGCCATCTGTATGATCATAAAAAGAATTTCTCATATTTTTCGCATTGTTTATTTAATCTGCTAGTGAGTGGTGACTAGTTCACTTAAACTGTACTGTCTAGCCAAATCATTTAGTTTATGTTGAAGTCTGTGAAAGAAGCTTTAGGTGCTCCTGTATATTTTTTTAATGCTTGAGGCATTTTAGGGGCCAGGGAAGGAATGCATGTGGTTGGCTTCCTTAGCAGGGGAGTATGTAGGAGTTCAGGGTATGAGATTGTACAGTCAGAGCAGTACTTTCTTGTCTAAATTTTGTCCAATAGATATGGAATAACTTGTTGATTACGCACACTACTTCCATGTATACAAATAGTGACACTGGCACTGCTGCCACCTACAAAAGATTTGTAACTATACTGATGCTAACCATAGCACAGGTTTCCCTACTTTACACTATACAGTGATCTTTTTATAACACAATTGTTTCTTGCCAATGTAGGGTGACTCAACTCAATTGAAGAATGAGACACTTGCACAACATTGCCAAATGTGACAAGTGTCTCACTCTTCAACTTGTCACGTTTGTAAACCATTTACATCACTACTATTAAACATTTTGTGGACTTGTCGTAGTTTCCTCTCATGGGAACATGGAAATAAATGAATGTACAGCGTACAGTATTTGAGTCATTAAAAAAATTGGCAAAATTTATTTTTGAGAAATATTGTACTACTGTTTATTATGTTGTAATTTGCTCTTGATTTTGATTGTTTTGAGAGTCATTACAGTAGTGTGTTTTCCTCTTGTTTTCCAAGAAACTGAGCTAAGTTATTGAAAAAATTTGGCTTTGCAAAATCTTGTTTTCAGATGTTTGTTGATTTAAAATCTTTCACTTTTTTTTCTAATTGAATAATTAATATTTTCCTTTTTTTTATTTTTCCAAATATCCCAGCATTTTCTAAAGCACTGTTACTACATTCCAAATTCACGTAGTACTACATTATTAAGTGATTATTAAGACTTCTAAACTGTCGTATCTGAGTGCTTCTGCAGAGACAATGATTATGTAAGAATGATGGTGAAAGTGTTGAATGATCAAAGTTTTTTTTCTTTTTGGGTCACCCTGCCTTGTTGAGAAACGGCAGACGTGTTAAAAAAAATTAACTAGTGTTGCATTAATGGGAGATATTCTTAACAGTATATATATCTAAGGACTCCTGGTTCTTTCAGAGCTCTGTAATACTGCACTCTTAGCATGGTCTTGTTAACTTTGTTAAAGATACAGTGGTACTGTACCTGTATTGCAGGTTTTTTAAGACCTGGTCAGTGGCAGGTTGAACTGGTGAATAAAGTGACCGTAAATTCCAATTTTCCCACCAATGGAAAATAATTCAAAGCTTGATTAAAGAGTGATAAAGAATGAAAATTTAGATTTTTGAATGGAGACTGGTTAATGCTTACTGATGAATATACAGTGGTACCTCTACTTACGAGCAGCTCCCAACTCGAACAATTATGTAAGTGTATTTTTGTAAGTGCTTTTGTAAGTGTATTTTTGGGGGTCTGAAATGGATTAACCTAATTTTCATTATTTCGTATGGGAAAAAATTCCTTCGGTATCGGCACTTGAATAGCCGACTGGAATGAATTTTGTTCGTAAGTAGAGGTACCACTGTACTAGTCTTCCAGGCTGTGTTCATTAATGTAGCATGCAAGGAAGTGTAAAGTTTAAATATAACAATAAATAAATTGTCATTTTTTGGCTGCTTTAATTTGTAGGTGTATATGTACATTGAAATCTTGTAGGATTGAAAAAGAACATTTGTGTACAGCTCAGGACTTCTTTTGCCATTAGTGACTTCTTCAGCCCTAATAAGTGTCCTGAGCTGTACATAAGTGTTTTTTCCATATTGCTAATCGCTATCACTCTACCATTTTTTACTTGTAGGATACATTAATCCATTGTTGAACTTTGTAGGGACTTCGTTAGATTAAACCCCTAATTATATATGTATGTCATGTTGATGGAGATTGGACATTAGTCCACTTCGACAAAGTAAATATAAGAAAACCAAGTATTTTTACTTGCACGTACACTCATGAGGCCCTTTCTCATCAACAGTGAGACACAGAAGACGGTAAAGATAGAGGAAGTCATTGGTGAGGAAATAGAAAGTGAAGATGATAATGACACAGAGGAGAGGAAAGATAAGGAAAAGCAGGTGAGTCCAGAGTGAGTGAATGTATGTCTGTCATGTTTTGTCTCGGTTGGCTTTGTCCCTAGTGAAGAAATTGCATTTTGCTTAGCAAATTTTTATTGTGTGTTTTCCTCTTGTGTAGAGCTTTGAGTTATAAAACTTGATAAAGTTTTACGCAGAGTGATACATAGTCTCAATGAAAGCTAGTACTGGAACGTACGTCTCTTTACATATTCTCAACGAAAGCTGGTTCTGGAGCATATGTCTTTTCTTTATAATTGTTGACAGTATATCATTTAGATCTGTACCTAAGGCCTCAAATTCTTTTGTCCTAGATATGGGACCTGACGAGCTGTTGGAGTGTGAGCAGGGTAATATTTTGTGAAGGGATTCAGGGAAACCAGTTAATTGATTTAGTTGGACTTGAGTCCTGGAAATGGGAAGTACAATGCCTGCACTTTAAAGGAGGGGTCTGGGATAATGACAGCTGGGAGGGACTATTCTCAGCTGTCGTATCTGACCCCCTCTGCAAAGACAGTGATTATGTATGAGTGAGGTGAAAGTGTTGAATGATGATGAAAGTATTTTCTTTTGGGGGATTTTCTTTCTTTTTGGGTCACCCTGCCTCGGTGGGAGACGGCCGACTTGTTGAAAACAAAAAATGGCAAGCTTAGGTGATTACCTATACATATATCATTACATTTTTGTAGTTAAGGGAAATCTGTGCTTGTGTGTCATGTTCAGCCTTTGTCTAAAAAATTTAATTTACAATGGTTACAGCACATCTATCCTCTTAGTTGCCACCCAGCAGTCTTCAACTTTTTGTGAAGAAATGTCAGCGAAACTAGTCTACAGATCAAAATTTGTTCCCTATAATCGTGTTCAAATATCAGAATCTTTTTTTTTTTTTTTTTTTCAACAAGTCGGCCGTCTCCCACCGAGGCAGGGTGACCCAAAAAGAAAGAAAATCCCCAAAAAGAAAATACTTTCATCATCATTCAACACTTTCACCACACTCATACATAATCACTGTCTTTGCAGAGGAGCTCAGATACGACAGCTGAGAAAAGTCCCTCCCAGCTGTCACTATCTCAGACCCCTCCTTTAAAGTGCAGGCATTGTACTTCCCATTTCCAGGACTCAAGTCCAATTAAATCAATTAACTTGTTTCCCTGAATCCCTTCACAAAATGTTACCCTGCTCACACTCCAACAGATCGTCATGTCCCAAAAACCATTCGTCTCCATTCACTCCTATCTAACACGCTCACACATGCTTGCTGGAAGTCCAAGCCCCTCGCCCACAAAACCTCCTTTACCCCTTCCCTCCAACCTTTTCTAGGACGACCCCTACCCCGCCTTCCTTCCCCTACAGATTTATACGCTCTCCAAGTCATTCTACTTTGATCCATTCTCTCTAAATGACCAAACCACCTCAACAACCCCTCTTCAGCCCTCTGACAAATACTTTTAGTAACTCTACACCTCCTAATTTCCACATTCCGAATTTTCTGCATAATATTTACACCACACATTGCCCTTAGACAGGACATCTCCACTGCCTCCAGCCTCCTCCTCGCTGCAGCATTTGCAACCCATGCTTCACACCCATATAAGAGTGTTGGTACCACTATACTTTCGTACATTCCCTTCTTTGCCTCCATGGATAACGTTTTTTGTCTCCACAGATACCTCAATGCACCACTCACCTTTTTTCCTTCATCAATTCTATGGTTAACCTCATCCTTCATAAACCCATCCGCTGACACGTCAACTCCCAAATATCTGAAAACATTTACTTCTTCCATAATCCCTCTCTCCAATGTGATATCCAATTTTTCTTTATTTAAATCGTTTGATACCCTCATCACCTTACTCTTATCTATGTTCACTTTTAACTTTCTACCTTTACACACTCTTCCAAACTCGTCCACTAACCTTTGCAACTTTTCTTTAGAATCTCCCATAAGCACAGTATCATCAGCAAAAAGTAACTGTGTCAACTCCCATTTTGCATTTATTATATTTTTTTTTTTATTAACACATCGGCCGATTCCCACCAAGGCAGGGTGGCCCGAAAAAGAAAAACTTTCATCATCATTCACTCCATCACTGTCTTGCCAGAAGGGTGCTTTACACTACAGTTATAAAACTGCAACATTAACACCCCTCCTTCAGAGTGCCGGCACTGTACTTCCCATCTCCAGAACTCAAGTCCGGCCTGCCGGTTTCCCTGAATCCCTTCATAAATGTTACTTTGCTCACACTCCAACAGCACGTCAAGTATTAAAAACCATATGCCTCCATTCACTCCTATCAAATACGCTCACACATGCTTGCTGGAAGTCCAAGCCCTCGCACACAAAACTTCCTTTACCCCTCCCTCCAACCTTTCCTAGGCCGACCCCTACCCCGCCTTCCCTCCACTACAGATTTATACACTCTCGAAGTCACTCTGTCTCGTTCCATTCTCTCTACATGTCCAAACCACCTCAACAACCCCTCCTCAGCTCTCTGAACAATCGTTTTGGTAATCCCGCACCTCCTCCTAATTTCCAAACTCCGAATTCTCTGCATTATATTCACACCACACATTGACCTCAGACATGACATCTCCACTGCCTCCAGCCTTCTCCTCGTTGCAACATTCATCACCCATGCTTCACACCCATATAAGAGCGTTGGTATAACTATACTTCATACATTCCCTCTTTACTTCCATGGACAAGGTTCTTTGTCTCCACAGACTCAAGTGCTCCACTCACCCTTTTCCCCTCATCAATTCTATGATTCACCTCATCCTTCATAGACCCATCCGCCGACATGTCCACTCCCAAATATCTGAATACATTCACCTCCTCCATACTCTCTCCTCCAATCTGATATCCAATCTTTCGTCACCTATTCTTTTTGTTATCCTCATCACCTTACTCTTTCCTATATTCACTTTCAATTTTCTTCTTTTACACACCCTACCAAATTCATCCACCAACCTCTGCAGCTTCTCTTCAGAATCTCCCAAAAGCACAGTGTCATCAGCAAAAGCAACTGTGACAACTCCCACTTTGTATTTGCTTCTTTATATTTTAGCCCAACACCTCTTGCCAAGACCCTCACATTCACTTCTCTTACAACCCCATCTATAAATATATTGAACAACCATGGTGACATCACACATCCTTGTCTAAGGCCCACTTTTACTGGGAAATAGTCCCCTTCCCTCCTACACACTCTAACCTGAGCCTCACTATCCTCATAAAAACTCTTCACTGCTTTCAGTAACCTTCCTCCTATTCCATACACCTGCAACATCTGCCACATTGCCCCCTATCTACCCTATCATACGCCTTTTCCAAATCCATAAATGCCACAAAAACATCTTTACCCTTATCCAAATACTGTTCACCTATATGTTTCACTGTAAACACTTGGTCTACACACCCCTACCTTTCCTAAAGCCCCTTGTTCATCTGCTATCCTGCTTTCTGTTTTACTCTTAATTCTTTCAATAATAACTCTACCATACACTTTACCAGGTACACTCAACAGACTTATTCCCCTATAATTTTTGCACTCTCTTTTGTCCCCTTTGCCTTTATACAAAGGAACAATACACGCTCTCTGCCAATCCCTAGGTACCTTACCCTCTTCCATACATTTATTAAATAATAGCACCAACCACTCCAAAATTATATCCCCACCTGCTTTTAACATTTCTATCTTTATCCCATCAATCCCAGCTGCCTTACCCCTTTCATTCTACCCACTGCCTCACGAACTTCCCTACACCCACAACTGGCTCTTCCACACTCCTACAAGATGTTATTCCTCCTTGCCCTACACACGAAATCACAGCTTCCTGTCTTCATCAACATTTAACAAATCCTCAAAATATTCTCTCCATCTTCCCGATACCTCTAACTCTCCATTTAATAACTCTCCTCCTATTTTTAACTGTCAAATCCATTTGTTCTCTAGGCTTCCTCAACTTATTAATCTCATTCCAAAACTTTTTCTTATTTTCAACAAAATTTGCTGATAACATCTCACCCACTCTCTCATCTGCTCTCTTTTACATTGCTTCACCACTCTTTTAACCTCTCTTTTCTCTCCATATACTCTTCCCTCCTTGCATCACTTCTACTTTGTAAAAACCTCTCATATGCTAACTTTTTCTCCCTTACTACTCTCTTTACATCATCATTCCACCAATCGCTCCTCTTCCCTCCTGCACCCACTCATTTAATTCTCCATAATTTAATCCCACCCCTCTCCCCAACACCCTAGCATTTACTTCTTTTACAACCCCATCTATAAATATATTAAACAACCATGGTGACATTACACATCCCTGTCTAAGACCTACTTTTACCGGAAGTAATCTCCTCTCTCCTACACACCCTAACCTGAGCCTCACTATCCTCATAAAAACTCTTTACAGCCTTCAGTAACTTACTACCTATTCCATACACTTGCAACATTTGCCACATTGCTCCCCTATCCACTCTATCATATGCCTTTTCTAAATCCATAAATGCAATAAAAACTTCTCTACCTTTATCTAAGTACTGTTCACATATATGCTTCACTGTAAACACTTGATCTACACATCCCCTACCCACTCTAAAGACTCCTTGCTCATCTGCAATCCTACTCTCTGTCTTACCTCTAATTCTTTCAATAATAACCCTGCCATACACTTTACCTGGTATACTCAGTAAACTTATTCCCTATAATTTTTACACTCTCTTTATCCCCCTTCCCTTTATATAAAGGAACTATACATGCTCTCTGCCAATCCCTAGGTACCTTCCCTCTTTCATACATTTATTAAACAAAAATACCAACCACTCCAGCACTATATCCCCCCCTGCTTTTAACATTTCTGTCATGATTCCATCAATTCCAGCTGCTTTACCCCCTTTCATTCTACGTAATGCCTCACGCACCTCCCCCACACTCACATCCTGCTCTTCTTCACTCCTAAACGATGTTCTACCTCCCTGGCCAGTACATGAAATTACCGCCTCCCTTTTTCATCGACATTTAAAAGTTCCTCAAAATATTCCCGCCATCTACCCAATACCTCCAGCTCCCCATCTACTAACTCCCTACTCTGTTTTTAACTGACAAATCCATTCGTTCCCTAGGCTTTCTTACCTTGTTTATCTCACTCCAAAATTTTTCTTGTTTTCAGCAAAATTTCTTGACAGAGCCTCTCCCATTCTTTCATCCGCTCTTCTTTTGCACTCTCTCACCACTCTCTTCACCTTTCTTTTACTTTCCATATACTCTGCTCTTCTATTAACACTTCTGTTTTGTAAAAACCTCTCATAAGCTACCTTTTTCTCTTTTATCACACCCTTTACTTCTTCATTCCACCACTCGCTCCTCTTTCCTCCTGCACCCACCCTCCTATAGCCACAAACTTCTGCCCCACATTCTAATACTGCATTTTTAAAACTATCCCAACTCTCTTCAACCCCCCCACTACTCCTACTTGCACTAGCCCACCTTTCTGCCAATAGTTGCTTATATCTCACCCTAACTTCCTCCTCCCTTAGTTTATACACTTTTACCTCTCTCTTACTTGCTGTTGCCATTTTCTTTTTGTCCCATCTACCTTTTACTCTAACTGTAGCTACAATATCAGAATCGTGTTTACCAATTTACTGTCTTTACAATTATTCAAAGAACTTGTCAGTGTAGAGCTTAATTATTTTTCACATTCTTTGAATAACCCAGGTGATACCTCATTTAACCCTTTGGAGGTCGGTGCCGTACTAGTACGTTTTACGAGCAGGGGTTGGTGCCGTACTAGTACGCCCAAATTCTAGCGGCCTCAATTTAAGCAGAAAACGTCTGGTAGGCATACATATGAAAGAATGGGTCTGTGTGGTCAGTGTGCGCAGTATAAAAAAAATCCTGCAGTACACACTGCATAATGAGAGAAAAAAAACTCTGACCGTTTTTTTCGATTAAAACAGCGACTTTGCAGTCGATTTTCGTATGGTATATATTGATGTATTCTCGTTTTCTTGGTCTCATTTGATAGAATGGAAGATATATTACAGAAATGGAGATGATTTTGATTGGTATGACAATGACAAGTACCTTGAAATTGAGCTCAAAGTAGCGAAAATGTTCGATTTTTGACGATGTTCAATAGTAAACAAATCACACCATGCCTCCAATACACATCAACTGGCGAGTGTTATATTCATGCACAAGTGCTCTGATATTATTTGTACCATTTTTACAATGATGCAGTTGTATACATAACAGTAAATCTTCTATTTTTTGTGAGAATAAAAATTCAAAATGAAAAGGAAAAGTAATGGAACAGGGGCCTGGAGACGTGACTAATGAACAGAGAACATGTGTATTCTGGACATGTGTATTCTGGACATGTGTATTCTGGACCCTATTTTGAAATTGGCATCGTTTGAAATTTGTGTGAAATTGGAAAATTGCCATTTTCTGACCACTATTTTGGGTAGATGAAATTGGTAAATAGGCAGTTTCTTGTACTCAATCGATAGAAAAAATGGAGTTCTATCGAAATAGCTATAGTTTTAGGAGACTGAAACATTGGAATTTGTCGAAAATAGGGCTCAAAGTGGGCAAAATCGCCGATGCGTAAGTGTCATGGCTACCGCTAACTTCGCGAAAGCATAATTCCGTTAGTTTTCGATCAAATTTCATAATTTTGGTGGCGTTATGATCGGAAAAAGATTCTCTATCATTTCATAAGAAAAAATTAATTTTTTTTTTCCAAAAATTTTTCGACCCCAGGAACACTTTCCTGAGAAGGTCTGTCGACCCCCAAAGGGATAATCTTGTTTATTTTTGTCACTATGTGGTGGTACATACTTCACCTTTTGTTTTGGTATAATTTGAGCTTTATTGCAGCCTTCATTATTCTTCTGTAGTGAGTGATGGTGAAAGTGTTTCTTCTTCTTTTTTTTGGGGTCACCCTACCTTGGTGGGAGACAGCTAGTGTCTTTAAAAAAGAAAATTAAGTGTGCAGGGTTAATATTGCTATTATTGCACACAAAACCTCCTTTACCCCTCCCTCCAACCTTTCCTAGGCCGACTCCTACCCCGCCGTCCCTCCACTACAGATTTATACACTCTCGAAGTCATTGTACTTTGTTCCATCCTCTCTACTTGAGGTGGTTTGGACATTTAGAAAGGATGGAACAAAGTAGAATGACTTCTAGAGAGTATAAATCTGTAGTGGAGGGAAGGCGGGGTAGGGGTCGGCCTAGGAAAGGTTGGAGGGAGGGGGTAAAGGAGGTTTTGTGTGCGAGGGGCTTGGACTTCCAGCAAGCATGCATGAGCGTATTTGATAGGAGTGAATGGAGACAAATGGTTTTTAATACTTGACTTGCTGTTGGAGTGGAAGCAAGGTAACATTTATGAAGGGATTCAGGGGAACCGGCAGGCCGGACTTGAGTCCTGGAGATGGGAAGTACAGTGCCTGCACTCTGAAGGAGGGATGTTAAATGTTGCAGTTTTATAACTGTAGTATATGCATGCCTCTGGCAAGACAGTGATGGAGTGAATGATAATGAAAGTTGTTCTTTTTCGCGCCACCCTGCCTTGGTGGGAAACAGCCGATGTGTTTATAAATAAAAAAAAAAATTACTTTCTGGATACTTAGTAGTGAATATACCTTGCTTTGCATATCTGAATTTTTTGTTGTATAGTATATATGCAAATAAAGGTATACAAAACTAACTACAATGTGTTTTGGCAGTCCGATGAAATCACTTGGCTGCCCAAGGAGGCCCTCCATTGTCACATGTGCAATCTCTCCAGGATTAGTGTCAAGGTAAGAAATAATGGTAGTAACTCAGCTATGAAGATACTGGTGTACTCTTCCTAAATAATTTATTTTAATGTTTCATAATCATATTAGTTGCATTTTTAGTGTTGTACATTATTTTGTTTTCTGAGTATACTGTGTTTATTATAATGACACTTGTTGATTCTCTGTATTTACTGTTATTTTATGTTGTAAAAACACATTATTGGACAACTATGAAATGCAAGTAAGAGAGATTGTATATTTTGTCTTCAGTCAGAGAACCTCTTTGAATAACAGATTAAGGCTGAGCTCAGTCGAAATACGTAAATCCCTAATCTGTGCTTCATGCTGTGAAATTAGTCTGGTAAAGTGTTGTTTTGCAAATGTAAATTTGCTAATAGTGTTACATTGCTTACAGTCATATTTGCGGCACCTGGAGAGCAAAAAACACGAGAATATGAAGTATTCATTCCATGCCAAGGGTGCTGCCATTCTGCATTTCCTGAGGGCCGAGTCTAAGGTAATGGTATTTTAAATTATGCAGTTTTCTTGCTGTTGAAGAGTTTTGTTATTTACCACTTTTGTGAATATTGTGCATTAATGGTAAGGTTTTGTTTAAATTTAATATGAATTATCTTTAGTTTATTTCATTTTAAACTGCTATAAATATTAACATTATGGACCTACCTACCTCCAGGTAGGTTCATAAAAATGTGCTAATCATTTGAAAATCTAATGAAAATTGATTAATATGTAACTTATGTTCATCATCTGGAAATACTACAGTTAGCCTCACAGCGGAGAATGTTGAAGAGTCAGAGACGGGGTATAAAGGGCCCTGTGATGCGCTGCCGCAAGTGTCAGTGTGATGTCTTTGGTTACATCAGAGAACACGCCAAGACTGTAGAGCACATTGTGAGTTGACTTCTCTTTCTTAATTTTAAGCAGTCACTGTGTTGATCATTTACATTGAAGATGTAAAGTTACTGTAGTAATTTATACTGGAGGAGTTACTAGCCCCTTGCTTCCGGCATTTTAGTAGCCTCTCATGACACGCATGACTTACGGATGAAAGATTCTTGCAATGTTAAAAGTTATTAAACAGTATTGAATTCACCTCAGTGGTTGGCATTTTTAAAAGTTAGTGGAGACAACTGTTCTTGATAATTATTTAATATACAAAAAATACTACTACAGTAAATATACTAATATTAGTAATAATATTACTTTTGTTTGTAATATTTAATGCAGATAATTTTGGCTGTTTAGTACAAAGTTGTTCACCTTAGGCATTGAGGAACTACCTCCGGGTTGACTGCTGTAACAACACATACTTCAACAGGGCAGATCTGGAGGAACACAGACTCTCTCTTGTCCACCTTAAAGTAAGCACTGACCCCTTTTGATTGTAATATGTTTGTACATGAGATTAAGGCATTTGTATTAGTTTATTATGATTTAGTAAGCATATACATAAAAATTACCAGAAATTAAGCTTTATTGATAAGTAATATACATTTAGATTTTAGTAAAGTATTATTTAAATAATTTCTTTTTGAAATATGAATAACCATTATTTAAAGATTTAAAGGGAAAGAGAGTTGAAGAAGAGGGCAAGCACAAAGGCATTAGTTGTTAATTTTGTATAATATTAAGGTACAGCTACACTATATTTGTAAATGTAATGTTACTAGATAACCCATTTTACTTTGGGATATATTAAAAATACTTCATGTTCCCTACCTGGATTATAAGTTTTCCTAGCGTTTGCTTCCTTGCAAAACTTGGGAAAGGGACATGGTTTGCATTTTTAGAGTATTAAGGTTTCATTGAATTTCTACTTAAAACAGAATAAGTTGGAGCTTGAACAGAAACAGAAGGAAGAAGAGGAGGAGGAGACAGAAGATGCTAGAGTTTCCGAGAATGGTGAGTTAAATTATGGTCAGGAAGTGTTGAGACACTGTACAGAGTTACATAATCAGGTTAATATTTGTATATTTGAAACATTGTGTGATTAAATAAGCAATTTTGCTTTTAGGTTTTTTATATAATCATGCTTTTTATATTTTATTCTACAGAGGAAGGGAAGTTATTTGCCAAAGCTATAGCTCAGTTGAAGAAAAGTCCAGCTGCAGTAGTGGCTGATGCAGAAACACTGATGCCTTACAACCCCTCCATACCTCGAGGTAAGTTGAGATGCTGTTACCAAATAGGTATTGGCTGTGAAACATGTGTAAAGGCTATTATTGGCCCTTAAGTACATAACATTGAACCTTCCCTAAGTCACCAGCATGCAGAAGAGGTATATATATTTTTTAAATTATGCTTTGCATTGGATATTAATGGGGATTTTTTTTATTACGTGCACTAGACTTGAGACTTTTAACTAATGAGGTGGGGGATGATCCAAGTACCTGCTGCTTAATGCATCATTTAAAAATAAGTGCCTTCTCTTCTTCCCTTTCATCCATGTACAGTAAAACTTTGGTTATATTTTGAGTGTGTGCAGGAATGTTGCAGGTAGAATATAAATCTGAAATTGCATTACTGAATGTTTATTCAGAGTTCTCAGCTAAGATAGAGATATGTACTATCATTTTAATTTATTTATAAAGGAATTTGCAAAAATAACAGTGAAAAAAATCTCCAATGTGAAGTGGAATAGAATTCTTTCTCTGTAAGCCATGCATGTCATAAGAGGCGACTAAAATGCCTGGAGCAAAGGTCTAGTAACCCCTTCTCTTGTATACATTACTAAATTTAAAAATAAACTTTCGTTTTTTTTTTTTGTCACCCTGTCATAGTGGGATATGGCCGGTTTGTTGAAAAAAAAATGAAAAATGGAGTTATTGCAAATAGTAGCAACTATATAATTATACAGATGTACTTTTGAGTATTGAGTGAGTTAGATTTGAAACATCTTTTTCAGGCTTGAACTTTATTCAGGTGAAAGCACATTACCGGTGTGAAGTGTGTCCCCAGGCTCGGTTGCACACTGTTGAAGACACTGAAGAACACTTCAAATCTCTCGAGCATTACAACAATTTGAAGAATCATCTTAACAAACTAGAGGTTAGTTGGCATGAAATGAACCTTTTTGTTATGAGTGGATATATTAGGATGCTTTGCTTCAAAGGGTCTTTTGTATTGATGTCTGTGCACTTTTGGCAAGACTGCTAATAAATTGTTTGATGGTGCATGTTTTCTCCTTTGGGCAACTTAGCTTTGCTAGGAAATGTCTGATGTAGTAAAAAAAAAAAATAAGATATTGCCTACCTCATTTCTTCAGGAATGTGATGTTGACAGCAGCTAGTTATTTCCTACAGCATTAAAAGTTTTGTTCTGCATAAATTCATAAGCTGAATATTGTTGTAAAAATGAGCATTGTGAAGCATAACTTTAAATGGAAGTGTACATTTGTTTACACAAATAACCCACACATGGGAGAGAGAAGCTTACAACGCATTTTGGTCCATCTTGGACCATTTACAAGTCGGACTGAAACATCATCGTAAACTTCTCTCCTAGGTGTGGGTTATTTGTGTTGTTCCAGTCACGGTATTTTTGTCTTTTTGTTCTCTGTTTAATTTTGTTATCTTTCTACATAATGCATGATGAAAATTTAAAGTACAGTGGTACCCAGAGTTTCGTACAGCTCCCTACTCGAACAATTATGTAAGTGTATTATTGTAAGTGTATTTTTGGGGGTCTGAAACTGACTAATCTAATTTACATTATTCCTTATGGGAACAAATTCGTTCGGTAACGGCACTCGCACAGCCTTCTGGAACGAATTATGGCCGAAACTCTGGGTACCACTGTATTTGTAAAAGTTGTTAAACATGTGCAGTATTGTGGAGCAGTGGTCTCTCTAATTTACTTCTGGTGAGCTTATATGAGCATGTTTGGAGTGAATGGAGATGAGTGGTTTTTAATGGACATGCTGGGAGTATGAGCAAGGTAGCTTTTATGGAGGGATTCAGGGAAACCAGATAGCCAAACTTCGGTCCTTGAGATGGGAAGAGCAGTGCCTGAACTTTGGAGGAGGGGTAGGGATATTGCAGTCAGAGGGTGATCTGAGTGTGATGTCATTCTACTTCTAGGAAGACAGAATGAATGATGGTGGATGTGTTTTCTTCTTTGTGTCAGCTGCCTTGGCAGGAGATGGCCACTGAGTTAAAAAAAAAAAAAAAGCTAAACATTATTAATTATATATCTTAACACTTATTCTATTAACATTTTATTCTATTCTTATCCAGGAGGAGAAAGAGCTTGAGAAAAAGAGACTTGAAGAGGAAGCTGTAAAGGCAGAAATAGAGAAAAAGAAACAAGAGGAGGAAGCAAAGAAGAGGGAAGAGGAATCTGAAGCAAAGAAAAAGAATGGAGAACAGGATGAAGGGGAGGAGATCAGTTTCGAGGACATGCACAATATGGAAACAGTAGACGAAGCCTCGGATGATGGAGATATGGAAACTGGTGGCAAAGTCAATCATGGAGCAGCCGAGGATGAAGATGAAATACTGAGTGGTGAGGATTTTGAGGAAGATGAAGAAGAGGGAGAGGGTGAGGAAGACGATGATGAAGAGGAAGGTGAGGGTGAAGAGGAGGAAGAGGACGAGGACGAGGAAGACAATGAAGTAGAGCAGGAACAGCCAGAAAGCTGTGTGAGTTACTTAGTGATAGTTTCCCCTATGATTTGAATGGGTTATTGACACAGTTTCAATCTTATATAAGTTTGAAATTTAGTTTATATTCTCACTAAAGGATTATTAAAGATAGTTTCCTTAAAGATTTCAATATGCAATATTTTCATGTACAAGTACTATTGTGACTTTCTGGTTGTTAAAGGGTGAAGATGAGAATGAGGCCTCAGCATTCCTGAAGGATCATTCGAAAGAGAAAATTGAATCAGAAGCTGAAGAGGAAGATTGTCGGTAAGTAGGGAAGTTCCTGACATTTTGAGAGTTGTCTTAAGTTTTTGAATTTTTTGGGAACCTTCTTATTAGTATTATCACATTAATATTGTTTGGCCTTTCTATTGTGTTTACAAATTAACTTGTCTACCTAATGATATTATATTCCTGAATGTTGCTGCTTGTTTCAGTGCTGATACTCTTGACATTTCACATACTATATCAAACTATAAAAACTATTGAAAAAAGAATCAGTTTTGTTCATGTCAGATGTATAGCGGTTCACAGTTATCAAAACATTTCATTTCAGTCAAGTATTGTGATAGAGAGAGTCCTACCTCTAATATTTACCAATACATTTAGAGTAATCTAGCATAATTCAACATTGCTAAAGTGTTATGTACTTGCAAATAGGATGACTTAAAATTATGTACGTACTTGAGGAATGACCTTGGGCAACAAGTATTGTCAAGTCCACGCAAGGTTAAAGGTTAAAAATTAGTGGTGTGCAAGACAGTTTTTATGAACAGTTTTTATAGTTGTCATATACTCTGCAGCATGAAGGAAGAACCATCAAAAAAGACAGAAGAAACTGAAACAGTAAAGTCAGAAGCTGGAAATAAAGCAGTAGGGAAGGTGCAGGCGCCAGTGGTGAAGGACGACAACGTGCCTAGTGAGAATAAGACCAAGATAGAAGCGGCTTCTCCCCGAGGCAGGAGGGGTAGAGGGAGGGGCCGGGGACGAGCTGCCAAGAAATAAGGCATACTGTTTGCCCTTAATGTAGACCTGTTTACAATAATAGCAGTCAATAATGTGCTAGTAAACAGTGTTACTTATGGGAAAGTAAATTTTGAAGATAGAATTAGGGCTAATTACTTGGAATAGTTTGGAAAAAATGGAAGTTTGTGTTTAGTATCATAATTCTGATCACCATTTGTCATGTCAGGTTTTATATTGTACGATTTTATGTAGGCTTTTTAAGCATTTATGGTTTCGTATATTTTATGTTGATAAAGCTTAAAGCAAACATATTAACCTGGCTGTTGTAGGTGAACCTGATGAATCCAGCAATTGTTTTTGTAGCTCATCTTTTAGTTTCATAAATTGTGAAGAATGCAATCCTCCAAGATGGAGGGTTGTGTTACCACTAAAGGCTTTTAGTCGTAACTGAAAGTTAATTATGTATGTGATTGTAGTAGCTATGAAGCTTTCACTATTTCATTTGTACAAAATGTTTTGCAAGTACTGTAATTGATTTTTTTTATACACAGCCATTTCAAACAGGGAAAGTAAACACATTCACCATCACTCATTCAATAGCTGTCTTGCCAGAAGTGTGCGACAGTTCACGTGACCCAAAGTGCAACATCACCATCCTTCTGAGCACTGGCACTACTTACCATCTCCAGGACTTGTCCTGCTAACCAGTTTCCTAGAACCCCAATATAAATGTTACCTTGCTCACATTCCAACAGCATGTCAAGTTATAATAGCCACTTGTCTCCTCTCTGATATAACACTCACACAAGCCTTTTGTATGCTCAAGCCTCAACACTTAAAACCCTTTACCCCATTCCAACCTTTCCTGGGACAAACCCTACCCCTCCTTTCACCCCAGATTTATACACCCTTTTGTTTATCTTAATTTGCTCCCTCTAAACTGCCTTAACCCTCCCTCAATTTCAATTTCTACTCTCTGCTTTATATTCACACTACACATTGCTCTAAAACATGGTAATCCCATTGTCTCCTGCTTTCTCCTTGCTGCTATGTTTAAAGCCAACTGATGCAGGGAAATGATTGTAGTAAAGCTTTATTTTCAATAGTCCAGTGTTCCATAATACATATCCAGGTTAGTCAGTATCTAACAGTGGCGTATGGTGGTTATTGTCATGGGTTGTGCACTGTGCTACCGTGCTGAACCTACTACTCTGGCATAAGTATTACTCAAAAATATACATACAATATTTCATAACAAAGAAGAAATTAGTTTCCCATTATGATCCATTATGTTATTGAGTGAGCTTAATAATGAATGTACCATTTTTGGTAGGTGTGCAGCACTCTCCTAGCACACTCAGAATATACACCCCAGGTATCTAAGGTTCTAAGCCAGCTTATTGTCCGTTTTTTTTTTTTTTTTGTCCTGTATGTCATGTTATATTTCTGTATATTATTGACTGGTAAATCCTAATGAGAAATAAAAGTTTCCACTACTCAAAAAGTTTGTAATTTAACCTAATACAGTATGGGGAAACACTGTTGAGTGTGTTGCAGAAATGGGAACTTGAAGCCTCTGTACAAGGCTTGAATTGCACTGTTGTGATTGACCATGCATTTGCATCAATGAGGATTTTTTTTAATTCTGTGCACCTGTAATATACAGCTTCTCTAATCTACATAATAGTTACATTGTAAGAACCTTAAAGGCAAAGGTGGGAGTCTCTGATGTTAGTGAAGGGCTCATGGTCCTAGGAATTTGAGCTATCCCATGCTTTTCAAGGGAGATTCCTTAATGCTAGTAAAGGGGCTTTTGATCCAAGGAGTTGGACCTTCCCTTCCCCTGGATCAAATTTGATTGCTTCCTATTTCTCCAACTATGTGACCCCCCTAATGGTATCACACATTCATGTATGTAACAAAAAAAATTCATGTGATCAGCACTTTCTAAAGAATTTAATTGGAGAATGTTAATTGATAGTTCAGTCTATTGTTTTGTGTTCACATGTTCCCCTCAGCATGAAGGGCTCTTGATCCAAGGAACTGGATTTCTTTTTCCTTTGGACCTGATGAAATAATCAAAATATGAAAAAAAATTGTTTTAGTACAAAACAAAATCTGAAATCTTATTTCTTTCGACAAATCGGCCGTTTCCCACCAAGGTGGGGTGGCCCAAAGAGACAAATAAAAGTTTCTCTTTTTAACTTTAGTATGTATACAGGAGAAGGGGTTATTAGCCCCTTGATCCTGGCATGTTAGTCGACTCTTACGACGCATGGCTTACGGAGGAAGAATTCTGTTCACTTCCCAATGGAGATGAGAGGAAATAAGAACAAGAACTAGGAAGAAAATAGAGGAAAACCCAGAGGGGTGTATGTATATATACAGTGGACCCTCGGTTAACGAATACCCCGGAAATCGTGCAATTATGTAAGTATAATTTTGTAAGTTCTTGTGGAAGTGTATTTTTGGGGGTCTGAAATAGACTAACCTACATGACATTATTTCTTAAGGACGTAAATTCGTTCGGTAATGGCACTTGAGCAGGCTTTTGCAATGAATTTTTTTCGTTAACCGAGGGTCCACTGTATATGCTTGTACATGAATATGTAGTGTGACCTAAGTGTAAGTAGAAGTAACAAGACGTACCTGAAATCTTGCATGTTTATGAGACAGAAAAAAGACACCAGTAATCCTACCATCATGTAAAACAATTACAGGCTTTCGTTTTACACTCACTTGGCAGGACGGTAGTACCTCCCTGGGTGGTTGCTGACTACCAACCTACCAACCTGAAATGTGTCCAGATAATGCATTAAGAGTGATAATTTGATGCTAGTGAAGGGTTCTTGATTCATGGAGTTTGAGCTGTTCTCTTCCTCAGATCAATGATCTGACAAAAATCATGTGAGCCTAGTCTCTTCTACCTTGACTGCGCTGTATGACCCTTGCGGTTTAGCGCTTTTTTTTATTATAATAATAATCTTCTACCTTGATAATCTGAGAGATATCGTGAGCCAAGCTGCCGCCTCTCACACCCCTTGTGGGTTTAGCGCTTAGTTATGATTAAAATAATTCTCTACCTTAATGATGCCGTGCTGTATAACCCTTGTGGTTTAGCGCTTCTTTTGATTATGATAATAATAATTCCTTAATGATCTGAGAGATCTCATGAGCCTAGCCTCCTCTACCTCAATGATCTGAGAGATCTCATGATCCTAGCCTCCTCTACCTCAATGATCTGAGAGATCTCATGAGCCTAGCCTCCTCTACATTAATGATCTGAGAGATCTCATGATCCTAGCCTCCTCTACCTCAATGATCTGAGAGATCTCATGAGCCTAGCCTCCTCTACCTCAATGATCTGAGAGATCTCATGAGCCTAGCCTCCTCTACCTCAATGATCTGAGAGATCTCATGAGCCTAGCCTCCTCTACCTCAATGATCTGAGAGATCTCATGAGCCTAGCCTCCTCTACCTCAATGATCTGAGAGATCTCATGAGCCTAGCCTCCTCTACCTTAATGATCTGAGAGATCTCATGATCCTAGCCTCCTCTACCTCAATGATCTGAGAGATCTCATGAGCCTAGCCTCCTCTACCTCAATGATCTGAGAGATCTCATGAGCCTATCCTCCTCTACCTCAATGATCTGAGAGATCTCATGAGCCTAGCCCCCTCTACCTCAATGATCTGAGAGATCTCATAGGTTTAGGGTTCCTCCGTATCACTAATAATAATAATGAGAGATCTCATGAGCCCGGTCCGAATTAAGACTGAATGTTTTCCATTTCCCATTACAAGCGCTGCATAATCGCTACGGGTTTAGCGCTCCCCCATAATCATGAGCTCAGTCCCTCTACCTCAATGATCTGAGTTAGATATTATGAGCCCAGCCTCTTATCTCGATTGATTCCTACGGGCTCTTGATTCAACATGTTTGCCCCCCATTCCCCAGGGGCAACATGACCCCTACAAGTTTAGCGCTTCCAATATTTATTTTTAGGATTATTATATAGATGAAAAGGGAGTCAAGCTATAATTTGGAAAGACAATGTTGGTAAATTTTTGAGTATATTAATGAAATAAGATAATGAGGGTAATTTATCGTGTAATTTGACAATGTTCAACTTAATGGATATATAATGATATTTATATTTAAGGTCCCTGGAAGGGCGTTGTTATCGGCTATTGATAAAGTAATTAATTTATATCATGGTAAATGTTTTAATAATTTCTTATACTGTTAGTAAGAAATTAAAGTGAATATAATTTAAATGGAAATCAATAAAGTATTGGAAGAAAATAATATTAAGTACACAAATAACCCGAATATTATATTAAATAATTTATTGCAAAAAATGAACTTGTATACCTCACTAGTAATATTTTATCAAATATAAATAAAAATTATTAGTTTTTGTATGCATGAATAAATCGAAAGAAAGTTGATATTTTTGTGAATGTCTATAGCACTGATTACTCACAGGCATTATAACATATATGTTTATTTAGATATAAATTTACATACTTTTTTATTATTATAATTATATAATAATATATGTCTTACTTACTTATTTAATAACTCAATAAAACGTTAAATGAAATTAATTATTTTTTACTAGGCTCTTTGTACCAAAATACATCATATACTTTAATTATCTAAGTATTTATAAAGCAGACAAATAATTGATGAATTATAATTGTTGATCCAAGGAAAAGGAGAAATAATAAGGGAATATTAATGTAGATAAGATAGATAGCGTGGGTCGTGAGGAGCAGCAGACATTGTTGTCACTGTTTCCGCTGCTCTTACTCCTCTTATATTACTCTTATTCTCACTACTCCTCTCATCTACTGTCACTCTCTGTCTACCTGGATCATCTACGCGTCTACCTGAGGGATATATAAGTTATATTACAGGTGAGTTGAGTTTTAGTGGCGGGGATGGGCTCCAGGGAGGTGTGGAGAAATATACTCCAAATGCAGTATAATGCCATCTTTTATTGACTACGTTTGGCCCACACATTAGGCTTGTGAAGTAGTCATAAAAAATGATTATAACTATAACCTTATTTTGTAAAGGGGTGGAGGGGTAAGCCAGTGGAAGGCCTCGGTCAGATGACTAAAAGCTGCATCGGCGGGTCGTCATCTAAGACCCGCGTCAGGAAACACTTGTCCTGTTTCCTGACGAACCTTACTTAACCTAACTATTAGGCATCTTCAGTCACAGAGGGAGTAGTAGTAATTAAATAAAGATGATGCAGTCAGTCCATCAAACTTTGAGGGAATAGTATTTAAGGTGGTCAGTCCCTCAGCTTCCAGGCTGAGCCTTAATAAGAACATAAAGAACACTGCAGCAGGCCTACTGGCCCATGCGAGGCAGATCCAAGTCTCCTACCGGCTTAAGCCAATGCTCCAACCTAGTCAGGTCAGTTACATTCCCTTAAGGAAGGAGCATGGCATAAGACCTAGTAGCACAAGCTAGTCAGGTCCAACTCACACCCACTCATGTATTTATCTAATCTATTTTTAAAACTACACGTCTTAGCCTCTATAACTGTACTCGGGAGTTTGTTCCACTCATCCACAACTCTATTACCAAACCAATGCTTTCCTATATCCTTCCTGAATCTGAATTTTTCCAACGTGAAACTATTGCTGCGAGTCCTGTCTTGGCTAGATATTTTCAGCATGCTATTTACATCCCCTTTGTTCCTGTTTTCCATTTATATACCTCAATCATATCTTCCCTAATTCTACGCCTTTCTAGAGAGTGGAGATTCAAGGCCCTCAGTCTATCCTCATAGGCAAGATTTCTGATACATGGGATCAACTTAGTCATCCTCCTTTGTACGTTTTCCAGAGCATTTATATCCATTCTGTAATACGGTGACCAGAACTGTGCAGCATAATCTAGATGAGGCCTAACGAAGGATATATAGAGTTGAAGAACAACCTGAGGACTCCTATTATTTATGCTTCTTGATATGAAGCCAAGGATTCTGTTCGCTTTATTGCGAACACTTATGCACTGTTGTCTTGGCTTCAGATTACTGCTAACCAGAACTCCTAAATCCTTTTCGCAAACAGTAGTATTAAGATCTACATTATTCAGTTTATATGTGGCATGGTTATTGTCCTGTCCAACATTTAGAGCTTTGCATTTATCTATATTAAACTGCTTGCAGCTGTTGAAGAGATCTTGATCCAGGGAATCGAAGCTTCGTACATGGAAGGGAATCGAAGCTTCAATTCCCTTCCATGTACGAAGCCTGACCTTTCTTTCTCCAGGCACTGTTTGAATCCTACGAGGTTAGTGTTTCCTCATGAATATGATAATCCTCACATGCACGGTACCCATGTCTTAATTTTGTTTATTTTTCAGGATGCCAGGATATTATGACAAAGGGGAGTACGACTCAAGAGTCGGTGGTGGTGGTAACAGCAATCGTTACAGGTAGACCTCTCTTTTTATTACTATCTACCGTATATTTGGTGTTCTGGCATTTCATTTCAAATACTGTACTATATATGAATGACAGTTTTAGTGCAGTACTTTTGAGCTGTGTTTTATAGTAACTTATTTTACAGTGTTTCAGTAAATTTAACTCTGACCTGTTTAATTTTTAGAGGAAGAGGCCGAGGGCGTGGCAACTATAGCTGGGGAAGCAGCAGAGGTAGCAGCACTAGTGGAGGTGGTGGGAGGGATTACAACCATGGTGGTAGCAACTACAGCAGTGGGAGATATCGTGGAGGTGGAGGACATGGTGCTTCCGGAGGCTACAGAGAATCTGGGGGCCATGACAGGCAAGTTATCTGGAAGCTGGTTTAGCTTTCTTTCTAGATACTGCATGCAGTTTAGCAATTGACTGGCAGTTACAGTATACAGTGATCATACTGTATACAGTGGTACCCCGAGTTTCGAACTTTCTTCGTTCCAGAAGACTGTTCAAGTGCTGTTACCAAACGAATTTGTTCCCATAAGGAATAATGTAAATTAAATTAGTCCATTTCAGATCCCCAAAAATACACTTACAAAAGCACTTACAATAATACACTTACATAATAGGTCGAGTTGGGAGCAGTTTGAAACTCAGGATACCACTGTATTTTCTTTCAACATACCGGCCATATCCCACCAAAACAGGGTGGCCCAAAAAAGAAAAAGAAAAGTTTCACTTCTTAACTTTAGTAATGTATACAGCAGAAGGGGTTACTGTATATTTTGTTCTTAAAATTTAATTTACAGTAACTTTCATTCAAAAATTTGGATGTATTCTAGCCTGTAACTGCTCTGAGCATCTGATTACAGGTTTTATTAGCTGCAAACAAGTTAAGGCAAGTTGTCATAGAGTATGTAATATTGATTTTCTTTTTATCCTGCTGTAGTGGAAAATATATTACCCAGGACTAAAAAATTTCAGATACGGGGATTCTAGAAGGTCGAATGCACAAATGGAAGTATGGGACAACATGGGATCCAGAGAGACATCCAGTGGTGGTGGTGGTTACTCATCTCGCATGTCCAGTGCTGGAACATCCGGTGGGATGGGTGGAGGAGGCACATCAGATCTGATTGGCTCCCTCAGTCAACTCAGTCAGATGGGAAGCGATCGATCAAAGCTGGCCATGAATATCTTAAATGCTGTTTTGTCTACAGTAAGTTGGCCATCCTAAATCAGCAGGACCCTTTTCCATTTATTAATTTATTAACCCTTTGGGGGTTCTCAGGGTCGCAAATTTTTCGGAAAAAAAAATTATTTTTTTCTTATGAAATGATAGAGAATCTTTTTCCGATCATAACGACACCAAAATTACGCATCGGCGATTTCTCCCACTTTGAGCCCTATTTTCGGCAAATTCCAATGTTTCAGTCTACTAAAATTATAGCTATTTCGCTAGAATTCCATTTGTTCTATCAATTGAGTACAAGAAACCGCCAATTTACCGATTTCAACTACCCAATAAGGTGGTCAGAAATTGGCAATTTGGCCAATTTCACTCAAATTTCAAAAGATGCCAATTTCAAAATAGGGTCCAGAATAAATGACAGACATTCCTGGCACTCAAATAACATTTTATCTGTTCATCAGTCACATCTCCAGGCCCCTTTTACATTACTTTTGCTTTCTATTTTGAATTTTTATTCTTACAAAAAATAGAAGATTTACTGTTATGTATACAACTGCATCATTGTAAAGATGGTATAAATAATATCTGCGCACTTGTGCAAGAATATTAGACTACCCAGTTGATGTGTATTGGACGCATGACGTGATTTGTTTACTCTTGAACATTGGCAAAAATCTATCATTTTCGCTAGTACTTTGCGCTCAGTTTCAAGGTACTTGTCATCGTGAAACCAGTCAAAATTATCTCTATTTCTGTAATATATCATCCATTCTATCAAATGAGACTAAGAAAACGAGAATACAAGCATAAATACCATACGAAAATAGACTGCAAAGTTGCTGTTTTAAACCAAATACACGGTCAGTTTTTTTTTCCTCATGCACTGTTGTGCATGATTTTTTTTATACTGCACACACTGACTGCACAAACCCATTCTCTCACATCTAGGCCTACCAGCCTGTTTCCGCTTGATTTGAGGGCACTATAATTTAGGCGTACTAGTACGACGAAAACCCTGGTGCATAAGCCGTACTAGTACAGCCGAAACCCTTAAAGGGTTAACCTATTCACTGAAGTTAAAACCTAAGGACACACTGTACAGCACTTATTAAAAAATAATTTTACAGAATTGCGATTTGAGAGTGCAGTAAGTTTCACAAATAAAGATTTACTACATATATGAATTTATGTATAGTGAATTGTGAGCCTGTTTCACCACCTCAATACATTACTGCTACTTAGCGACATTTCCAGCCTAGTCAATGGTCCAAGTCGGACTGAAAAGTCATCATTAGCTTCTCTCTCCTATGTTCAGGTTATTTTATATTGTTCCAGTCACTGTCATGCCCTTTGTTCAATTTCAGCCTACTTTATTTTTTATTTTCATTTTGCTCAACATTTAATGTTTTAGGTAGCTAGAAGAGCCATTTCCCCCCCATAACTGTCTTGATACTGGTAGTTGCTGGTTGTCAATTACTGTATATACCATGTCAAAAATTGTAGGCCTTTTGTGAATAGTCCTACTAATTAGATAGCATGGATGGTGTGAAGAAATTGCCATGTACAAAGTATTGTACAGTGGACCCCCGGTGTTCGTGATGCTCCAAACTCGAACAATTATGTAAGTGTATTTTTGTAAGTGTATATTTGGGGGTCTAAAAGGACTAGTCTAATTTACATTATTCCTTATGGGAACAAATTTGTTTGGTAATGGCACTTGAACAGCATTCTGGAACGAATAAATCGCGAACACTGGGGGTCCACTGTACTGGGGAATAGGGTAATGCCAATAAACAGTAGCTACAGAATTGGCAAATGTATATGTATTTGTTATGTGTAATGACTGGCACTGAACACTTTGTATAAAATGGCAAGGCATTTAATTATGGGCAATAACAACAGTGAAGTTTATTTATTTTTAAATATAATTTATGTTCATGTTAGACAGTACTTTTACTCTTCTGTAGCAGTTCACACATTAAAATGGTGAGTAATAATTTACCATATATACCCATGTTTAGGTCAAGATTTTAAGACCAAATTTTTAAGCATAAATTCGAGGGTCGAGATATTCATGGATTTTACTTTTGAAAGGTTAAAATTCTAACATACTGAGGGTCTATCATACACTAGAGTCCTGTTCTATTTTCTTGGTGCATCAAGGTATAAACTATACTCAGTAACCATATTCCACCTTAAATATACAAATAAGTTTGATAATATCTAGTGGTTCATACTGGCCTCTTTCCTCACTTTATTTACATAACAAACTGATCATTACAGTTGACAGTTGAAACATAGAATAGCAGAGCATGGCAGTAGGCATACTGGCACATTCTAGGCAGGTTTTACTCAGATCCAACCTTTCTCACTCATATATATATATACATGTATATCTAACCTGTTTTTAAAGTTACCTAAAGTTTTAGCTTTAATGATCAAAGGAAGGAGGGAGTTAAGGAGTTAGAAAGGCAGGCAGGCAGAGGGAGGGAGAAAGGAGGCAGAGAGGAAGACAAGGAGAGTGGCTAATGATGTATAATGAATATTTTTTTGTTAAATTATTTTGCTTCTGAAAACTAAATACTACCATACCTTGCTTCAAGTTTTCGATTATTTAGGTAGTATTTGGTTGTTTTCAGTATTGTAGTAGTACTGTAATTTTTTAATATAGTGTTGACATTATGTATCATTTCAGGATTCATCAATTGCTGAGAGCCACGATAGTTGGGAAAATGGTCCACCCAGGAAGATGAGACGTATGGACTGGGTATGTATGTGAATTATCATTACAAAATTTGGGTACACCAAGCCTATGATGTTTTTATTTCAACTTTGGAATTGTGGTATGAAAACTCAGATGGTATTGCATATTTTTACAAAGTATTGAAGTGACCTTGACTGAAGTTTTATTTCATATACTTTTAGTTCCACACTACTTTAAAAGCTTTCTAGATATTTGGCAGTTCATTATCATCAATTTTGATCAAATTTGGCTCATTCTATCCTTGATCTGCAGGTTTCTGAACATGAAATAGGATGGCTTAAGCATAATCCTCATTATCATGATTGTGGTACTGTAGTAAATTAATTAAAGTACAGTAGGGCCCCACTTATACGGCAGGTTAGGTCCCAGGCTACTGCCGGAAAGCAGAACGCCATTTGTTACCACTTATAAATGTCAGATAATAAGTTTACACTAACATATATTAAGTTAGCAATAGAACAGGGCATTAAAAAACAATAAAAAGTAAAATATGCACACAGTACACTCATTATTTACCTCAAAATATTTATAGTTTTAATGTAGGGCATTAGGTGAGTAGAGCGATATAATGCATACAGTGTACACTCATTACTTACCTTAAAATATTTGTAGTCTTAATGTAGGGTGAGAGGTGAGTAAATGAGATTAAATGAATAAACGAGAGAGGGAGAGAGAGAATGAGTACATGAGAGAGGACAGACGTGAATTATGTAAACAAACCAGCCCAACACGTATGGTTTTAGTTCACTCCAGCAAGCCGACTAGAAAAACATCAAATATTTATGTTAATTTATTCTACTTTGGGTATATTTATCGTGTTTATATGTTACGTAGCATGTTTATTATATAATTTTGAAAAAAGTATCATAGATGGATTAAGCAAAATGTCTATATTAACGTTTTATATGACATTTAATGCGTCTCAAGAGTGATTATTATTGTTACATATTATTATCATTATTAATATGGCATCTTCAAGACTAATAAGACACACTTAGTGATTTTAATGTGTACCTGCATGCCAGCACAGTGTGTAAGTATATTTAGGTACAGGTACACATAAGTATAATTATCAGAGTACTATACGTATATAAAATATGAAATAACTTAAAAACACTTGAAATTTTGGAAAGTTTCCAAACATAAGGGAGAGACGCGGTGCTCATGGAGAATGTAAACAAACTGGGTGGCGCGTGCCATATTAGAAACACGGGGAGCCGTATAGAGAGTTTTGGTCATAATTTGAAATTGCCGTATTAGCAGAATGCCGTAAAATGAAACGCCGTAAAGCGGGGCTCTACTGTACATTTTTGTGCTTTAAAGTATTCTTCTTTCAACGCACCGGCCGTATCCCACCGCTTTATAGTATCATTTGCTTATATTCTTTAGAAAATAGGAAAAATTCATGATATTAGTTAAGAGATTTAAATTTGTTGATTTAGGTTGATGTGGAACCTTGTAGTAATGAAAGGTGTTCATTAGTTTGCTGATTTGAAGTTTAACAAGTAACACTAATGAAATTAGTGCAGAAAATATCCATGCCTACCGAGGTTCCATGTAAACAGTCTTAAGTTAGCATAGCATAACTGATGCTGTGTAGATAAAACATTGTGGCTTAAGATCTGTCATTATTATTGTGGCTTAAGATCTATCATTATTATTGTTGTGTAATTTTTAGAAGATAATTAGGTATTGGACAAGGTCATTAAAAATTCATTCTGAATGGAGATATTAGAAAAGCTTAAATGGTTCACTGGCGTTAGGCATTTTAAAAGTACGGTGGACCCCCGGAGTTCGTAAATAATTTGTTCCAGAATACTGTTTGAGTTTGGAGCAGTACGAAATCTGGGGATCCACTGTACTAATAGTGTGGGAGGGGGAGGTGAGATGCATAGGTGAGGGGTAGGTGGTATAGAGATAGTTTCAGTAGTTTGCTTTCCTATCGTCAGTTTGTATAGACTTGTGGTGTGGTACCTGTAGTGTAAGAAGTGGGAATAATTTGACTGGGGGGAAACAAAAAATATACAGTAATCCGTGGAGGGAAATTTTTGCATGACGAAATAATGAAAAAGTAAAATTCTTGCATATCATGTAATCATTTTTACAATGAGGAAAGTCATTACAATATTACAAAGTTTGCTTGTAACTTAACACTTGACTTTACCTGGTGATGCATTGTGAGTCCTCTATTTAAAAGAAGTGAGGTACACAACCATGCATGATACATTGCATGCAAATTCCTGATCACGTGACCACAGACTCCTGAAGCAGAGAGAATAGTTTACTGATTGTAATAAGAATCATAATTATTTTATGATAAAAGAACCATGAAACTTTTTCTGCAGTCTGTGTTGAGCAGGTGATCTGAGTACTGTACTTGGGTACTAGAACTGTCTTCAGTAAAACATTTAACTTCAAAAAGCACTTAACACCACCTTGTGAGCTATTCTTATACAGGTGCACTATTATATATAGATGTGATTATTGCCAGGTGCTGGTCTCTTGACTTAAAGCTGCCAGTAATGAAGTGTGTGGCTCAGAGTACACACAAGTGAGATGCTGTAAGCAGGTGCTTAATGGCATGCCAGTTAGTCACTGGCAATGGTTGCCTTTTATTGACCACTTGTACATTTCACAAATTAAATTAATATGTTTTTGTTTATGTTCAGATGAATCATGGTGGTAAAACTTGCTAAATAGTGGTAGGTTATTTTAACCTGCCTCTCAAGATGACATTATATATATCATCAGCACCATTTGACATATGGATGAAAGTACTATATTCTGCTCCACATGGAGAAGATTTTGATATTTACAATTGAAAAGTTTCCACCAAATTACTAGGTTAATATCTCAAGCTTCAAATAGGGGATGATCTTGCAGATTAATAATCATTGGCATCCCTGTGTCACTATTGAAGTGCTTTACAGTATTAGTGATTTTCTCTTGCCCGAAAGTTTTAGGGTAAGCTGGTGCTGTGGTGATTGTCCCACATTATATAGCTTTGCTGCTGGTCCTAGGCCCACCCAGAAATTACCCACATTGGTCTGCCGAGGTCAGATACTGCCTCGTGCTAACGTGGGATTCCATCCCTTGGAGAAGCTCTGCTTAAAGCAATTTGCCGAGGGGTAACTGAGTGGTGAGTGTCTTCCACAGGATGGAATGCAACCACCACCTGCGCGCAGGTATCCCTCGCGTGCCCGTCGCTACAGCCCTCGGCGGACCTGGGTACCCCGTGGCAGAGGTGGCCGCCCCTACTTCCCCGCTGAACAGCATGCTGGGAATGAGTACCAATCCAGGAAAGTGGCAAGGGCCCGGCATGGTAAGCCCTGGCATGATACCAGGAATAGTAAGGGCCCTGCCAAGGACCAGAAGGTGAAGGATGAGGGAAAATCATCTGATGACCCAGAGGGGGACACTGCTGATGCAGAGGATGCAGCTGATGCCAGTCAGAGGTAAGCTGCCTACATTTACCTCTGTTACACCTTTGCCTCACGGAACTTCCGTGACAGAGACTTGCCTCTCTGTGGGTGTGGGAAAAAGGGTTGGGATTTTCTTTCAGGCAATTCCCAGTTAAAAAAAAAAAAGTGGTGTGCTGCTGGAACTTCCTTGTAGCTTACCATCAGGTGATGTATTTACATATTTCATATTAATTCTGTAAGGATATACAGTACTGTATTATTGTAATGAATGACTTGATTTTATACATGTGATAATTAGGTTATAATACTCCCAAGTTAAGTTACAATGTGACTAGGCACATGGCTTGTTTCATTCTGTGGGTGGACCAGTTGACTTTGGTCATTCATGTGATTATTAAGGAAATAATTATTTAAAATCAGTGTAGTATTGACAAGTTTACTTTTACTGTACAGTGTAGCAAAATTATTTAGTTTATATAAAATTCTTTGACAAATGCTTTAGGTATTCTTAAAAAAATTTAACGCAGGAGTATCTGAAGTTTTAGGTAAGTACTGCATATGACTGACTGGCTCAAGACTGGAGAATATATAGGGGTTAAACAAACCAAGATATTGGTTAAGTAGATAATTTTGCTTTCTGTTAATGAAGCCACACTAAATGTTAAGAATGTTGCTGAGTGTGGTTGAGGAGTTTGTGTTTCAGAAATCTTATGAATTTACTAGTGGCATTGCTTTTTACAGGTACAGTACTGTACAACCATGTACAAATCCTGTTGCTTTATGTATGTTTTATTTTTTTTTTTTATTAACACATCGGCCGATTCCCACCAAGGCAGGGTGGCCCGAAAAAGAAAAACTTTCATCATCATTCACTCCATCACTGTCTTGCCAGAAGGGTGCTTTACACTACAGTTATAAAACTGCAACATTTACACCCCTCCTTCAGAGTGCCGGCACTGTACTTCCCATCTCCAGAACTCAAGTCCGGCCTGCCGGTTTCCCTGAATCCCTTCATAAATGTTACTTTGCTCACACTCCAACAGCACGTCAAGTATTAAAAACCATATGCCTCCATTCACTCCTATCAAATACGCTCACACATGCTTGCTGGAAATCCAAGCCCCTCGCACACAAAACTTCCTTTACCCCCTCCCTCCAACCTTTCCTAGGCCGACCCCTACCCGCCTTCCCTCCACTACAGATTTATACACTCTCGAAGTCACTCTGTCTCGTTCCATTCTCTCTACATGTCCAAACCACCTCAACAACCCCTCCTCAGCTCTCTGGACAATCGTTTTGGTAATCCCGCACCTCCTCCTAATTTCCAAACTCCGAATTCTCTGCATTATATTCACACCACACATTGACCTCAGACATGACATCTCCACTGCCTCCAGCCTTCTCCTCGTTGCAACATTCATCACCCATGCTTCACACCCATATAAGAGCGTTGGTATAACTATACTCTCATACATTCCCTCTTTACTTCCATGGACAAGGTTCTTTGTCTCCACAGACTCCGAGTGCTCCACTCACCCTTTTCCCCCCATCAATTCTATGATTCACCTCATCCTTCATAGACCCATCCGCCGACATGTCCACTCCCAAATATCTGAATACATTCACCTCCTCCATACTCTCTCCCTCCAATCTGATATCCAATCTTTCGTCACCTATTCTTTTTGTTATCCTCATCACCTTACTCTTTCCTATATTCACTTTCAATTTTCTTCTTTTACACACCCTACCAAATTCATCCACCAACCTCTGCAGCTTCTCTTCAGAATCTCCCAAAGCACAGTGTCATCAGCAAAAAGCAACTGTGACAACTCCCACTTTGTATTTGCTTCTTTATCTTTTAGCCCAACACCTCTTGCCAAGACCCTCGCATTCACTTCTCTTACAACCCCATCTATAAATATATTGAACAACCACGGTGACATCACACATCCTTGTCTAAGGCCCACTTTTACTGGGAAATAGTCCCCTTCCCTCCTACACACTCTAACCTGAGCCTCACTATCCTCATAAAACTCTTCACTGCTTTCAGTAACCTTCCTCCTATTCCATACACCTGCAACATCTGCCACATTGCCCCCTATCTACCCTATCATACGCCTTTTCCAAATCCATAAATGCCACAAAAACATCTTTACCCTTATCCAAATACTGTTCACCTATATGTTTCACTGTAAACACTTGGTCTACACACCCCCTACCTTTCCTAAAGCCCCCTTGTTCATCTGCTATCCTGCTTTCTGTTTTACTCTTAATTCTTTCAATAATAACTCTACCATACACTTTACCAGGTACACTCAACAGACTTATTCCCCTATAATTTTTGCACTCTCTTTTGTCCCCTTTGCCTTTATACAAAGGAACAATACACGCTCTCTGCCAATCCCTAGGTACCTTACCCTCTTCCATACATTTATTAAATAATAGCACCAACCACTCCTTATTAATGGTCCAAGTGGGATCAAAACAACATACGTTTGTTTGGTGTATGTGGGTTTGTGTGTGTGTGTGTTCACACAATCCCTTGCCCCCTTCCTGAGGGACAGACATTATTAGTAAGAAAGGAAAAATATTTTTGACCCCTACACTTCCTTCCCAGATTTATATGCCTTCCTACTATATGATCCTTGTGGATTTAGTGCTTAGCTTTGATTATAGTAGTAGTAGTAGTATATGCCCTCCTAGTCATATTATTTTGCTCCATCCTGGTTTTCGTATTTTGTTAAAATGGCACTGTTTTGCTAGGTCCCCTCTCCACTAGGGATGACATGAAGCAAAAATGCAAATTCATCTCAAATTGAGGGTTGTTACTACAGACTACATTGCTGAAGTATAAGATGCCTGTTGCACTGAAATTAGGCAGTTGATAAGTCTCCAACACACACATGCATGCACACACAGTTTAGCCTAAATCCCATAAGCCTTTTTCAGTTATTTTTTATTTGTCATTTCTTTTATTTTATTTTTCTTGTATTTATTGCTTCTATAGACCTGATTTGATTAGAACAAATCTCAAGCCTGATAAGATGTTTTTGGTGCCTTCGTTGAAACTGCAGTACTTTCCATGTTCGTGTATTTGGTGATTAATAAAAGGATAAAATCATTATTGGCTGTTAGTGACATCTAAACTGTCATGTCTTGGCACCTCTGCAAAGACAGTGATTATGTGTGAATGATGATGAAAGTTTCTTTTTTGGGTCACCCTGCCTCTGTGGGAGATGGCTGGCGTGTTGAAAAAAATCATTAACACTTGTTTGATAAGTTGAATGTTGTATTAGTTGAAGATATTTAATTTAATGGTGAAGAGGTAAGGACTCCTGGTTTTACACCTCTGTAACTGCAATTTAAGCAGAGCATTATTAGACACTATTAAAGTTACTACCTGTTTACAGGCTTTTTGTGAACAGATAAGTAGCAGTGATTAATGAATGAAGTGGTGTTTATGGACTAATGAGAAATAGAGAGATTGATTAGAAACTAATGAATGAAGATGAATATTCCCAACTGTTGATTAAGTGTTTGAGTATACCAGTTTCCACCACCTGTTGTGTGTATTAGTTTTAACATGGTGTGCAAGGAAGTGTTCAAATATTTACTGAGCTTACCAGTCTTCCACCATCTGCTAAAAGGTTGTATGTTCATTAATATTAATGAGGTTTGCAAGAGTGTTCACATTCAGGATTGCTAGTAAATAAATTGCTATTATATTGTAAGAATTTGTGAGGTACAATATTATAAATCTGGCTCTCAGATATCAGCTGTCAGTTATTACTTAATTGTTAGAGTAAAATTGAAAGTCCATATCAGTTGATTACTTATGAAGTTTTATGGGCACTACCATGTGGTTCATAATGTATATTTAGTTAACATGGTGGAGGTTGGACTTCAGTCCAGTTTTAGTAAGTAAATGTTAGGAAAGCAAACATATTTACTTGCAAGTGTACTAAGAGACTCATCATTAACAGTGAGACTGAGAAGGTGGTAAAGGTAGATGAAGCAACTGGTGAGGAAGCAGAGGGTGATGAAGATGATGAGACAGAGAAGAAAGATAAGGAAAAACAGGTAAGTTAAGGGATGCCTTGTACATTCTTTGCCTTGGATGTGGCAAGGTTGTGATTACCTTTGTTTGTGATTAACTATTTGTAGTTGAGGGAAAGCTATGCTTGCAGTGTTTGTCGTAATATTTTGACGTTTCCAGTTGTAATACACAGTACATCTTAGTTTCCATTTGTAATACACAGTATAATTGTTTTACACATTTTTTGAATAACCAGTCATACTTCATTTGATGCTATTTTTGTTTTTAACTGGTGGTAAAAACTTTTTTCTTTGGGTAATTTAAAGTTTATTTCATCTTTAGTTGGTTTAATCTATTGTAAATGGTCTTGCACATTTCAACTTCTGATTTTTCATTTTTTGTTTACTTTTTTTTTGTATTTTCTTCTCATTTTTAGTCTGTTATACATTGTAATATGATACTGTTCAGATATGGTCTTGTTTATTTTATATGCTTCAGTATTTCTTCTTACATTGGTATACCAATTTCTGACATGTTTAATTTTGTAATTTTTGGGGTTAAACTTTGTGTTGGTATCAAGTTTTTCGTGATCGTGGCTTTACTGCCTTTCCTGTTAAACCATTCTTTGTCATTCTATTTTTTTAGAATACACTGCTTTATTTGATTATATATTCTTAATTGTAAGAATTCCGTTTTGTGGATTTGCAATAGTGTTATTACAATTTCGTGAGTCAAGAATTCTTTGTTTTAATGCCCCTATTGGTCTCATTTTGCATGTCATCATTGATATGATGGAGGGATATGGCTGTGCTAGTATGTTATCGATTGGCCATTGGACCTTTTTACTATTATAACTTTTGCCATAACTTTCATAGTTATGACTTTTTGAGAAAGTCAGTCATTATTGCTACTTATGAACAATTGTGAACCACCACCTCCCAAGTCTAGAACTACACTGCTTCACATCTCTGTTCCTTGGGGAAGGAGGTCTCCGATTTATTACTCATGACGATGAGTTTCCCTGTTGGCTAGATGCAATATCAACAATTTTGAGTGCTCAGATGGGTCTCTGGAACCTTCCAAATCTGGGATTAATACAGTACAGTACGTACTTAATTTACTTTCTTTGAATACTACTTTGTTTAGCTAATCCTGATCTCCATCCCCAAAGGCATACTTGTATCATAGGCAATTTTCAAAGGCATGGCGACTTGAAAAAGAAGAAAACCTCATGAAGCTTTTCTTTTTATATTTAGTAATTCACACAAAAGGAGTTACTAGCCCCTATCACATTAAAAAAATTATCAACATGCTGGCCATCTCCCACTGAGGCAGGGTGACCCAAAAAAAAAAAAAAAAACTTTCACCATCATTCACACATAATGACTTTGCAGAGGCACACAGATACAACAGTTCAGATGTCACTCCAAAGCTGTCCTATCTGCATGCCTCTGCAAAGACAATGATTATATGTGAATGATGGTGAAAGTTTTCTGGGGGTCATGCTGTCTCAGTAAGAGATGGCCAGTGTGTTGGGAAAAAAAATAATCAGTAGTAATATGTTTATATTTGATTAATTAAAGTTTTCATTGTACAGGTTTAATATTTTAGTCTCAGTGTTACATTTGTTTGGATGCTTGATATGTACTTTGTTTCATCCATACAGTATGAATCAATTTTTATGCCATATTGTATATGAAAATAAAGATGGTTTGCGAAACTAACATGAGCGTATTTTGTCAGTCTGATGATGAGATCACTTGGCTACCCAGGGAGGCTCTCCGCTGCCACATGTGCAACCTCAACAAGTTCCCAGACTTGAAGGTAAGACTGGTAATGAGAATAATTTGACTGTGAAGACATGGATGTGCTCTTATCAAATCAATAAGTGTATCATTGTTTCATAGTCATGGTGCACTTTCCATTTATTGTGCATTACCTTTTCATAGCATTTATTTACTCTATTCATGCTTAAATTTATGTTGATTTTCTAAATATATTAATTTTGCTACTTTAATGACTCATTCTTGGACAGAAATATGATAGTGGTACCCTGAGTTTCGTACAGCTCCCAACTCGAACAAATATGTAAGTGTATTATTGTAAGTGCTTTTGTAAGTATATTTTTGGGGGTCTGAAACGGAGTAATCTAGTTTACATTATTCCTTATGGGAACAAATTCGTTCGGTAACGGTACTCGAACAGCCTTCTGGAACGAATTATGGATGAAACTCTGGGTACCACTGTACTAATAGGAAAGAGCTGTATGTTTCAGTTTTGATCAGAGAATCTCAGTAGATTAAGACCAAAATATACAAATTGTTCTTACTTTAAATAACAAAAAGGTACAATACCATGACTGGAACAGTACACAAATAACCCGCTCCTCTCTTCTGTTTGTGGGTTGTGTATTGTTCTTACCCTTGTTTCATAGCTATCAAAGTTGGTTTCTCATTTTGCATTGATAAATATTAAACCCTTAGGAAAGTCAATATGCTTAGTATTGTATTTTTTTTTTTTTTTTTTTAATTAATTTTTTTTGTATTGATCATAGGCATATTTGCGGCACCTGGAAAGCAAAAAACACGAGAATATGAAGTATTCATTCCATGCCAAGGGTGCTGCCATTCTGCATTTCCTGAGGGCCGAGTCTAAGGTAATATTTTAAATTATGCAGTTTTCTTGCTGTTGAAGAGTTTTGTTATTTACCATTTTTTTGAATATTGTACATGAACTTGTTTAACTACCTACCTCTAGGTAGGTAGTTAGGTTTATAAAAATGTGCTGATTATTTGAAGATGCAATGAAAATTGATTAATATGTAACTTATGTTCATCATCTGAAAATACTACAGTTAGCCTCACAGCGGAGAATGTTGAAGAGTCAGAGACGGGGTATAAAGGGCCCTGTGATGCGCTGCCGCAAGTGTCAGTGTGATGTCTTTGGTTACATCAGAGAACACGCCAAGACTGTAGAACACATTGTGAGTTGACTTCTCTTTCTTAATTCTAAGCAGTCACTGTGTTGATCATTTACATTGAAGATGTAAAGTTACTGTAGGAGAAGAATAAGAGATGTATTTGATGAAACAAGGGATACCAGAAAAGAATTGTGCAGAGGACAAAAAGGATAGTGTATGAAAGAAAAATTGGCGTATTTTAACACAGATGTATGTACATTATGTAGTGGGAAGTGTTTGATACATGAGCAATTACTTTTTGGAAGGAGTATCATTCATGGCAATATTTTGGTGTGCGATATACTATAATGGTAAGTCGTGTAATTATTATGCAGATAATTTGGAGCATAGAAATCAGAAGATGGTGTGGGGTATACTGAAAAGGACTTGAGAGTTTGAGATGGTTGATGGCATTTAGAGAAGATACAACAATATGGGATTTCCAAGAGGGCATATAAATCTGAGGTGGAAGTAAGGAGGAGTAGGGTTGGAGGAAGGAGGTTTTGAGTGCTAGGGGCTTGAGCATGCAGTAGGGTAGTGTGAACATGTTAGATCAGAGTGGAGACAATTTTGTTTATGGGCTTGTCATAGTGTTAGTGCAAGTAGGGTAACCTTTATGTAGGGGTTCACAGAGTTCATTTAACTGGACTTTCTGGCAGTAGGAAGTTATAGTGCTTGCACTCTGAAGGAGTGGTGAGGATGTTGCAATTTGTAAGGCCGTCTGAACTGTGATGTCAGCATGCCTATGGCACGTTGTGTATGTGGAAGGTAAATGTACCTCAGTGGGAGATGGTCAGTGTGTTAAAAAATTAACACTAAATTTTTGGCTGCTTAATAACAAATTTGTTCACCTTAGGCATTGAGGAACTACCTCCGGGTTGACTGCTGTAACAACACATACTTCAACAGGGCAGATCTGGAGGAACACAGACTCTCTCTTGTCCACCTTAAGGTAAGCACTGACATCTCCAATTGTGATCAGTTTTTTAAATAAAAGAGGATCAGACCTTTTGCATAAAACTTTTTAAGTCTGTGACTTAAAAAGCTCATTTTTACCTTTTATTTGATAGTATCATAGTAGTAGGTTGGTAGACAGCAACCGCCCAGGGAGGTACTACCGTCCTGCCAAGTGAGTGTAAAACGAAAGCCTGTAATTGTTTTACATGATGGTAGGATTACTGGTGTCATTTTTTCTGTCTCATAAACATGCAAGATTTAAGGTGTCTTGTTACTTCTACTTACACTTAGGTCACACTATACATTCATGTACAAGCATATGTATACACACCCCTCTGGGTTTTCTTCTATTTTCTTACTAGTTCTTGTTCCTATTTCCTCTTATCTCCACGGGGAAGTGGAACCAGAATTCTTACTCCGTAAGCCATGCGTGTCGTAAGAGTCGACTAAAATGCTGGGAGAAAGGGGCTAGTAACCCCTTCTCCTGTATACATTACTAAAGTTAAAAAGAGAAACTTGTTTTTCTCTTTGGGCCACCCCGCCTTGGTGGGAAATGGCCGATTTGTTGAAAGAAGAAAGAAGAATCATGGTATATCTAGGTTTTATTTCTGTTTAGTGTATGTACCTTTACTAGATACTCCATCTAATTTTAGGATATGTTGTAAAAACACTTATGCCATACCTGGATTAAACATTGTTTTTTATATCTAAACACTAGAAAAATGTGTTATTTTGTCCATGAATGGATGGCAGTGTGTGATGTGCACGAAATAAAGTAAAATTCCTATCAACTGGGAGTTTGCATCATTGCTATCCTATGGAAAAATGACATTGTTTGTATTTTAGAAAATTAAATTTTCATTGATTTTATTAATTTTTATTTTAACAGAATCAGCTGGAAGAAAAACAGAAACAGATGGAAGATGAGGATGAGGAGGAGGAGACAGATGACATTGGTGTTCCTGAGGATGGTGAGTTATATTTTGTCCAGTGTTTTGAAACAGGTTAAGAATTGTGTCTGAAACATGATTTAATATGAAGTGTAATAAGAACCTTTCCTCTGTAAGCCATGCGTGTTGTAAAAGTCTATTAAAATGCCGGGAACAATGGGCTAGTAACCCCTTTTCCTGTATAACTTACTAAAAAGAAAAATAAGAAACTGTCAAAGTGGGATGTTTGAATGTGTGTGGTTGTTGTGTGAATGATAAGAAAGAGATGATTTTGGATGTTATGAATGCGAAGAGGCTGGATATCCTGGCCTTAAGTGAAACAAAGCTGAAGGGGGTAGGAGAGTTTCAGTGGGGAGAAATAAATGGGATTAGGTCAGGGGTTTCAAACAGAGTTAGAGCTAAAGAAGGAGTAGCAATAATGTTGAAGGATAAGTTATGGCAGGAAAAGAGGGAATATAAATGTATCAGTTCAAGGATTGTGGTGTAAAATAAGGGTTGTATGTTAAAAGTGGGTTATAGTAAGTGTTTATACACCTGGAGAAGAGAGAATGTAGAGGAGAGAGAAATTTTGGGAAATGTTGAGTGAATGCATGGGGAGTTTTGAACCAAGTGAGAGAGTACTTGTGGTTGGGGATCTCAATGCTAAAGTGGGTAAAAATGTTGTGGAGGGAGTATTAGGTAAATTTGGGGTGCCAGGGGTAAATGAAAATGGGGAGCCTTTGAGCTATGTGTAGAAAGAGGTTTGGTAATAAGTAATACATATTTTATGAAAAAGAGGATAAATAAGTATACAAGGTATGATATAGCATGTATTGAAAGTAGTATGTTAGATTATGTATTGGTGGATAAAAGGTTGATCGGTAGGCTTCAGGATGTACATGTTTATAGAGGGGCAACGGATATATCAAATCATTATTTAGTTGTAGCTACAGTTAGAGTAAGAGGTAAATGGGATATAAGGAAAATGGCAACAGGAAGTAAGAGAGAGGTGAAAGTGTATAAACTAAGGGAGGAGAAAGTTATGGTGAGATATAAGCAACTTGGCAAAAAGGTGGGTAAATGCAAGTATGAATAGTGTGGGGGTTGAAGAGGGTTGGGATAGTTTTAAAAATGCAGTATTAGAATGTGGGGCAGAAGTTTGTGGCTATAGGAGGGTGGGTGCATGAGGAAGGAGGAGTGATTTGTGGAATGATGAAGTAAAGGGTGTGATAAAAGAGAAAAAGGTAGCTTATGATACCAACACTCTTATATGTGAAGCTTGGGTTGTAAATGCTGTAGCGAGGAGGCGGCGGCTGGAGATGTCCTGTCTAAGGGCAATGTGTGGTGTAAATATTATGCAGAGAATTCGGAGTGTGGAAATTAGGAGGAGGTGTGGAGTTACTAAAAGTATTAGTCAGGGCTGAAGAGGGGTTGTTGAGGTGGTTTAGTCATTTAGAGAGAATGGATCAAAGTAGAATGACTTGGAGAGCGTATAAATCTGTAGGGGAAGGAAGGCGGGGTAGGGGTCATCCTCGAAAAGGTTGGAGGGAGGGGGTAAAGGAGGTTTTGTGGGCGAGGGGCTTGGACTTCCAGCAAGTGTGAGTGAGTGTGTTAGATAGGAGTGAATGGAGACGAATGGTTTTTGGGACCTGACGAGCTGTTGGAGTGTGAGCAGGGTAATGTTTAGTGAAGGGATTTAGGGAAACCGGTTATTATAGATTTAGCTGGACTTAGAGTCCTGGAAATGGGAAGTACAATGCCTGCACTTTAAAGGAGGGGTCTGGGATAGTGACAGTTTGGAGGGACTATTCAAAACTGTCGTATCTGAGCGCCTCTGCAAAGACAGTGATTGTGTGAGTGAGGTGAAAGTGTTGAATGATGAAAGTATTTTCTTTTTGGGGATTTTCTTTCTTTTTGGGTCACCCTGCCTCGGTGGGAAAAGGCCGACTTGTTGGGAAAAAAAAGGTGCACTGCAGCAGGCCTACTGGCCCATGATAGGCAAGTTCAAGCCACCCACTGGCCCAAGCTACTGACCAAGTCACATCAACTTAAGAAGGATGGATCACTGCATCAGATCCACTAGCACAAGCAAGTCAGGTCCAACTCACACCCACCCACACCTACCCTTTTTTTTTTAAACTACACAACATTTTAGCTTTAATGGCAGTACTCGGGAGTTTGTTTCACTCATCCACAACTCTTTTAGCAAACCAGTGCCTTCCTATATCCTTTCTGAACCATTGCTGTGAGTCCTGTCCTGGTTAGATACTTTTAGCACGTTATTTACATCCCAGGGAGGTACAACATCGTTTAGGAGTGAAGAAGAGCAGGATGTGAGTGTGGGGGAGGTGCGTGAGGCATTACGTAGAATGAAAGGGGGTAAAGCAGCTGGAATTGACGGAATCATGACAGAAATGTTAAAAGCAGGGGGGGATATAGTGCTGGAGTGGTTGGTATTTTTGTTTAATAAATGTATGAAAAAGGGAAGGTACCTAGGATTGGCAGCGAGCATGTATAGTTCCTTTATAAAAAGGGGAAGGGGGATAAAAGAGAGTGTAAAAACTATAGGGGAATAAGTTTACTGAGTATACCAGGTAAAGTGTATGGCAGGGTTATTATTGAAAGAATTAGAGGTAAGACAGAGAGTAGGATTGCAGATGAGCAAGGAGGCTTTAGAGTGGGTAGGGGATGTGTAGATCAAGTGTTTACAGTGAAGCATATATGTGAACAGTATTTAGATAAAGGTAGAGAAGTTTTTATTGCATTTATGGATTTAGAAAAGGCATATGATAGTGGATAGGGAGCAATGTGGCAAATGTTGCAAGTGTATGGAATAGGTAGTAAGTTACTGAAGGCTGTAAAGAGTTTTTATGAGGATAGTGAGGCTCAGGTTAGGGTGTGTAGGAGAGAGGGAGATTACTTCCGGTAAAAGTAGGTCTTAGACAGGGTTGTGTAATGTCACCATGGTTGTTTAATATATTTATAGATGGGGTTGTAAAAGAAGTAAATGCTAGGGTGTTGGGGAGAGGGTGGGATTAAATTATGGAGAATTAAATGCAAAATGGGAGTTGACACAGTTACTTTTTGCTGATGATACTGTGCTTATGGGAGATTCTAAAGAAAAGTTGCAAAGGTTAGTGGACGAGTTTGGGAGAGTGTGTAAAGGTAGAAAGTTAAAAGTGAACATAGATAAGAGTAAGGTGATGAGGGTATCAAACGATTTAAATAAAGAAAAATTGGATATCACATTGGAGAGAGGGATTATGGAAGAAGTAAATGTTTTCAGATATTTGGGAGTTGATGTGTTTATGAAGGATGAGGTTAACCATAGAATTGATGAAAGAAAAAAGGTGAGTGGTGCATTGAGGTATCTGTGGAGACAAAAAACGTTATCCATGGAGGCAAAGAAGGGAATGTACGAAAGTATAGTGGTACCAACACTTATATGGGTGTGAAGCATGGGTTGCAAATGCTGCAGCGAGGAGGAGGCTGGAGGCAGTGGAGATGTCCTGTCTAAGGGCAATGTGTGGTGTAAATATTATGCAGAAAATTCGGAATGTGGAAATTAGGAGGTGTGGAGTTACTAAAAGTATTTGTCAGAGGGCTGAAGAGGGGTTGTTGAGGTGGTTTGGTCATTTAGAGAGAATGGATCAAAGTAGAATGACTTGGAGAGCGTATAAATCTGTAGGGGAAGGAAGGCGGGGTAGGGGTCGTCCTAGAAAAGGTTGGAGGGAAGGGGTAAAGGAGGTTTTGTGGGCGAGGGCTTGGACTTCCAGCAAGCATGTGTGAGCGTGTTAGATAGGAGTGAATGGAGACGAATGGTTTTGGGACATGACGATCTGTTGGAGTGTGAGCAGGGTAACATTGTGTGAAGGGATTCAGGGAAACCAGTTAATTGATTTAGTTGGACTTGAGTCCTGGAAATGGGAAGTACAATGCCTGCACTTTAAAGGAGGGGGTCTGAGATAGTGACAGCTGGGAGGGACTTTTCTCAGCTGTAGTATCTGAGCTCCTCTGCAAAGACAGTGATTATGTATGAGTGTGGTGAAAGTGTTGAATGATGATGAAAGTTTTTTCTTTTTGGGGATTTTCTTTCTTTTTGGGTCACCCTGCCTCGGTGGGAGACGGCCGACTTGTTGAAAAAAAAAAAAAAAATTTACATCCCTGATATTTATTCCTGTTTTCCATTTATACTTCAAGTGATAACCTCCCTTCCCCCAAGTAATTTTGCTGTTGGGTTTTATGTATGATGATCATGCTTTTTGTATTTCGTCCTACAGAGGAAGGGAAGTTATTTGCTAAAGCTATAGCTCAGTTGAAGAAAAGTCCAGCTGCAGTAGTGACGAACCCAGAAACTCTGATGCCTTACGACCCCTCCATTTCTCAAGGTACGTTGAGGAGGTTACCAAAAATATTTTAAGGCTTCCTTACACCCCACCTCCCCCAGTCTGTTGTATGGGTTTTTGACAGTTCTGATTAATTTACTGGGAGGCTGTAAGCTATGGCATATCATTTTTGGTAATATTTTATTATTCCATGGGGAAGTGGAACAGAATTCTTCCTCCGTAAGCAATGCGTGTCGTAAGAGGCGACTAAAATGCCGGGAGCAAGGGGCTAGTAACCCCTTCTCCTGTATATATTACTAAATGTAAAAGGAGAAACTTTCGTTTTTCCTTTTGGGCCACCCCGCTTCGGTGGGAAACGGCCGACGTGTTGAAAGAAGAAAGATCTGGCAAATAGAGTAAATATTCTATTTTTGTGTGATTATGAATTCAAAATGGAAGGCAATTGGTATTATTTTAATTTTGTGTAAAATTGGTCAAATTGCTGACTTCTATGCACTTTATATGGTAGTTGTAGTACTTGATAGGGCAGTTTCTTGTGGTCTGTCGATAGAACGGAAGGCATACTGGGGAATTAGCCATTTGGTCAAATGGATCAATGGAGATTTTGCTCACTCAGTGTGCAAAATCTCCTATACTTAAATTGTGCTCAGACCGCTAACTTTGCACCTGCATAATTCTGTGAGTTTTCCATCAAATTCTGTATTTTGGTGTCATTACCTTCAAAACTTTGCAAAAAAAATGCAAACATGGAATGATTGCAAGTAGGCACCAACCCAATAATTACTGTTGTATTTAATGTGAATACAGCCTCTCCTCACTTAACAACGTACTCGTTTACCGATGACTCAGACTTATGATGGGCTCTCTTGACCAGTATGCATACCTAAATAATGTATATTAGAGCTGATATTCTCTATTCTGTTCATTACAATATACAGTACACTACTGTTTAAGCATTTAAAAATATACCAGAAATGTTATAAATGGTGCAAAGGTGACATTAAAACAATATCAAAGATGGTTGACACAAACCCACTACCATTATAGTATGCTCCTCACTTAGCGAGGAATTTATTTACCGACGTGGTTCTTAGGAACGGAACCCCGTTGTTAACTGAGGAGAGGCTGTATTGTTTGTATTAGAGATGTCTTTTTATTTTTCAGGTTTAAACTTCATTCAGATGAAGTCACACTACAGGTGTGAAGTTTGCCCTCAGGCTCGTTTGCAGAGCGCTAAAAAAACCGAGAGGCACTTTAAATCCTTGGAACATTACAACAACTTGAAGAGTCATCTTAACAAACTTGAGGTTAGTTGGCCAGAGCTAGACCTCATTATTGTTGTCATTAAAGGATGGGTGGGGATGTTGTTGTTCTGAGGGGTCATTTGAATATCATTGTCTGTGCACTTCTTGCAAAGCATTTTTTCAGTGATGGTTAATTTTTTTTTTCTTAAGGGTCACCTAGTTTTGGGTGATGTTATAAAAATTTTCAGATATTGTTCACCCCAGTTCTTAGGAAATTGTAACTACTTCAAGCAGCATTAACATGGTTCTGCATAAATTCTTGAATACTGTATTATAAAAATAAATATTGATAGGAAGTGCAGTAATGAACAAGCCAGTGATGCCCTCTATATTTCATCTCGGTAGTTAAATATTAATTATATTAACACTTGTATTTATATCCAGGAGGAGAAAGAGCTTAAGAAAAAGAGGCTTGAAGAGGAAGCTGCAAAGGCAGAGCTAGAGAAAAAGAAACAAGATGAAGCAAAGAAGGAAGAGGAATCTGAAGCAAAGAAGAAGAATGGGGAACAGGATGAAGGGGAGGAGATCAGTTTCGAGGACATGCACAACATGGAAACAGTAGACGAAGCCTCGGATGATGGAGATATGGAAACTGGTGGCAAAGTCAATCATGGAGCAACCGAGGATGAAGAAATACTGAGTGTTGAGGATTTTGATGATGATGATATAGGTGGTGTTGATGATGAGGATGATTCTGAAGATGAAGGTGAAGGCGAAGAGGAGGCAGAAGACAATGAAGAGGAGCATGAACATCCACAAAGCTGTGTTAGTGATTTCCCTGTATTTTGAATGGGTTGTCGACACATTTCCCACCTATGGAAAATGAAGTTTAGCTTATACGTATTCTCACTCAAGCATTATTTAAGTCTAAAGATTTCAGTGTGCAAAATTTTCATGCACAAGTACTAAATGTGACTTTCTGGATGTTATAGGATGACGATAAGAATGAGACCTCGGCATCTGTAACAAATCATCCCAAAGAAGAAGTTAAATCTGAACCTGAAGAGAAAGATTTTAGGTGAGTATTGAGTTTTAAAATTTTTTTATTTAAAAGTTTGTTTAGGAATTTTGGTTGTCATTGGATACCCAACATTTAGAGATAGTTTCTAAAATATTGAGGAATAATAATATTGAAAAGACTACACTAATATGATTTTAGTACTATTTTGTTTTTTTTAATGCACTGGCCATCGCCCACTGAGGCATGGTGACCTAAAATGAAATTTTTTCTTTATACATTTAGTAATTTATTCAAGAGAAGGGGTTACTAGCCCCCTTGTTCCTGGCATTTTAGTCATCTCATACGACATGCATGGCTTATGGAGGAATCATTTTTTCCACTTTCCCCATGGAAATTTTGTACTAGTTCTTGTCCACATAATGCCATTACATACCTGAATGTTTCAAGACTGATACTCTGACATATCAGGAAATTACTTCAAGCTTTTAAATCTCTTAATTATCTCTTTCCTGATTTGGCTATTCAAAATGTATAGCATAAATGTTAAGCATATATTTATTTCAATCATATTTTGATCATACATAGTGAATAAGTGCATGGTGCCTGTCATGTTGAACAATATTTTAATATAATACAACATTGGTAAGATATTGCACTACAAATTAGGATTGCAAGTATTAGCAAGTCTCCATGAAAGAATTCTTATTTCCAACTTTAGCATTTGTCGTATGCTAGACTTCTATAATATTTGTTTAAATAATTTTTATATTGTATTCTCTACAGCATGAAGGAAGAAACAATAAAGAAAGAAGAAACTAAAATCAAGTCAGAATCTGAAACTAAAGAAGGGGTGAAGGTGCAGGAGCCAACAGTGAAGGAGGAAGAAATGCCCAGCCAGACCAAAGTTAAGATTGAAGTGGCTACTCCCCGTGGCAGGAGAGGTAGAGGGAGGGGCCGGGGACGAGCTGCCAAGAACTAAGCCACTGCTGTCTGTCCTTAATGTAGACTTATTTACAATAATATCAGTCAATAATGTGCTAAAAAACAATTACTGGAAAGTGAATTTTAAGGATAACATTTAAGACCAAAAAATTTAGCAAATCTTGGGAGGGGAAACTGGTTTGTTCAGAATAGTGAAGTTGATCACCAGTAGATTTTTTTTTTTTTTTTTGTGATTTTATGTAGGTTTTTTTTTTCATTCATATTTTTTGCGTTGAAACTGAGTAAAAAGAGCAGCTTAATCTGGCAGGTGCAAGTCAGTCTAATAAATCTAGTTGTTTGTGTGGTCCTGCAGTTTGTATAGTCCAACTAGTGGTGTTTAATTTCATAATAAATGCCTGTCACGTGTTATTTATGTACATACAGTATTACAAATGTACGAGTGCACTTTCAAGATATTGCTCAACTCAAAAACAGCAGTTTAGGACTACTGTAATTGCTGTTTGCACTAGCAGATAATATACTAGGAGGACAATTATTCTTATTGCCTCTTGTGCAATAATCCAAGAGTAGTCATTTTTATCATAATTGAAGGCATTCAGTTAATTGATGCAACAGAAATCTTAAGTAGTTTCGAGTTTGTAATTATCTGTGGGGGGGAGCGATGATCCTCCAAGATGGAGATATGACTAAAGGTTGTTAGTAATGACTGCTAGTTAATTGTGTATGATCGCAGTAGATATAAAACTAATTTTACACAAGCAAACTTTTTTTTACAAATGTTGATGCAGTTTTGAAATCAAATTTGTAATTTATAAACATGAAATGATTGTAGTAAACCTTTATTTTGGATTTGAATGTCCAGTGTCTCAATCTCTAGGTTTAGGTCAGTATCTGAAGGTTCTAAACCAGCTCATTGTCATACTCTTATTTTTTTTTTTCTGTATGTCAGATTATATTTCTGTATTTTATTGACTGGTAAATCCTAACGAGATTTAAATAGAGGTTTCCACTGTTTGAAAAGTTTTTTAATGTAACCTTAATACAGTATTCACGGCAACCCTCAATGGACACCCATCTTGAGTGGGGAAATTAAAGCATGTTTTTTTTTTTATTAACATATCTGCCATTTCCTACCAAGGTAGGGTGGCCCAAAAAAGAAAAACTTTCACCATCATTCACTCCACTGTCTTGCCAGAGGTGTGCTTACACTACAGTTATAAAACTGCAACATTAACACCCCTCCTTCAGAGTTCAGGCACTGTACTTCCCATCTCCAGGACTCAAGTCCGGCCTGCTGGTTTCCCTGAATCCTTAAATATTACCCTGCTCACACTCGAACAACCCCTCAAGGGAGGTTCCTCGACGCTGGTGATGGGCTCTTGATCTAGGGAATTGGATCTGTGCTCCAGTTCCCTGAATTAAGCCTGAATACCTTCCACATCCCCCACAGGCGCTGCATAATCCTACGGGTTTAGCGCTCCCCCTTGATCATAATAATACACTTGAACAGCACATTCCACTGTTATCAGGCCCTTTTCAGGCCCTTTTCAGGCTATAATTTGTTATATTCATCGGATCCTTTTTCCGATGGAACCTTAACGAAGTGCTCTTCTTATACGCACTGGTGTTCCATACCGTCAGCTCTATGTCCCTTCTTCTTACATTACACCGCAGCCCGTATCCACTTGAATAAGTGGTATACACTCTGTTCTTTATATCTCTCCCCTTCGCGGACATTGTCTATCCCAGATATTGATTTTCTGGTTTCTTCCTTACCGCCACCCCTTCTATTACTTGGCGATTTTAACGCGCACCACTTTCTCTGGGGAGGGTCGCACCGTGACTCCGTGGTATTCAGTTGGAGGCATTTCTTGCTTCTCTTCCTCCATGTTTTAAATACGGGTACTCCTACCCATTTTGATCCCCGAACTCATTCTTTCTCCTGCATCGATCTTTCCATCTGCTCTTCATCAACTGTCCTTGACTTCACCTGGTCTGTCCTCCCGGACTTGCATGACAGCGATCATTTCCCAATCATCCTAAAGTCCCCCTGTTTTCTCCACCTCCTCATTGCCCACGCTGGCAATTTGACCGGGCGAAATGGGACCTTACGCACATCTTACTGCCTTCATGAGGTTCCTACCTCGTCCTCCATTGATGAGGTTTTACATCTCTTTTCGTCCTCCATCTTCACAGCAGCTTCACATTCTATTCCCAAACCTCGGCAAGCATCCTCAGAAGTGCGTGCCTTGGTGGTCTCCTACTTGTGCTCGGGCAGTGCGTTTGAAACGCGCTGCATGGGGCAGGTATCGGTATAACAGAACCACAGAGAGACTCTTGATTTCAAGCAGAAGAGAGCTATTGCTCCGTGTCATACGTGATGCTAAACGCACTTGCTGGCGAGATTACGTTTCTACTGTCACTTCGGCTTCCTCGATGAGTGCAGTCTGGAAGAAAGTGCGGAAATTGAGTGGTAAATTCTCCCCCGACCCGGCTCCTGTTCTTCAGGTTGCTGGTGTCGATATAGCACACCCTCTGCCGTTGCCACTGAAATTGGTAATCATCTCGTCCGCATTTCTCAGGGGCTCCATCTATGCCCCTGTTCCTTTCTTCTAAGTCTGCCAGCGAGTTAAAGCTCCTTAGATTTTTCTTCTCTTAGAGAAGAATCCTATAATGTGCCTTTTACCCTTCAAGAACTGGAGGCAACACTCTCTGCTTGCCGATCATCGGCAGCTGGGCCAGACGGCATACATATTCGTATGCTACAGCATTTACATCAGTCTGCTCTTACTGTCCTCTTACGACTCTTTAATCTTGTATGGTCGCAAGGAGTTATTCCCAGCTGTGGAAGTCTGCTATTGTTCTCCTTTCGAAAACCAGGTGCTACGGACGTGATCCTCTCACTACCGCCCCATCGCTCTTACCAGTGCAGTTTGCAGGTGATGGAACGTCTAGTTAATAGACGTTGATGTGGTATTTAGAGACTCACAGTAGTCTCTCCCTAGTCAGTATGGCTTCCGTAAGGGCCGTTCTGCCATTGACCCTTGCTGCGCTTGGATACGTATATTCAGATGCCTTTGCGAATAACCATTCGGTTATCGCTATTTTTTTCGACCTTGAGAAGGCTTATGATACAACTTGGAGATATAATATCTTGGCCCAGGCCCACTCCTTAGGCCTCCGAGGCAACCTACCATTCTTTCTTAAGGCTTTCTTAACTGACAGACATTTCCGGGCCCGGGGTTAGTAATGAACTCTCCCGGAATTTGTCCAAGCTGAAGGTGTCCCCAGGGATGTGTTCTGAGCACAACACTTTTTCTGCTTGCTATAAATAATCTGGCATCTGTTCTCCCATCCAATATTTGGTCATCGCTCTATGTGGATGACTTTGCTATAGCTTGTGCAGGTGCTGACTGTCACCTCATTGCAGTTTCCTCCAGCATGCCATCAACCGGGTTTCTGATTGGGCCACCACTCACGGGTTTAAATTTTCTAGTGGCAAAACTCATCAAATTACGTTCACTAGACGTTCAGTGGTCTCAGATCATCCATTGTACCTATACGGCTCACGTATCCCAGAACGTGATACAGTCAGGTTTCTCGGCCTCCTGTTTGACCGCAGATTGTCCTGGAAACCTCACATTACCTCTCTGAAGGCGACTTGTCATAGCCGGCTGAACCTCCTTAAAACCTCGCACATCTTTCATGGGGGCTGATCGTAGAACTCTCCTTCGTCTACATTCGGCCCTAATTCTATCGAAACTCGATTATGGTGACCAGATATATTCGGCAGCCTCTCCTGCCACTCTTTCCAGCCTTAATCCCATCCATCACCAGGGATTACGCTATGCCTTGGTGCTTTGCTCTTCCCGGTTGAGAGCCTCTATGTAGAAGCGAACATTCCATCCTTGTCCGATCGTCGCGATGCACATTGCATTCGCTATTATGTTCGCCTCATGACCTCCGCAATCCTTCCATGTATAGGATTGTCACAGATGTTAGTAGACGCCGTTATTTGTTCGTCGCCCCTGTTTACTTCGCCCTTTTCTTCGTCTGCATTCACTCTTGTCTTCCCTTCAGCTTCCGCCTTTATATGTTCATGTGGCTTCACCTCTTCCTCTACCCCTTGGGAAGTTCCTGCTGTCCGTGTCTGTTCTATTCCTCTACCTTGCGCGAAAGCCCAACTGCCTACGGCGGCTTTCGCTCTTTCTTTCTAGACCATTTCCGTTCATTCCCATGCCATCGCAGTATACACCGATGGTTCAAAGTCATCTGACGGCGTCGGATTCGCAGCAGTGTTTCCGGACAGCTCGACGAGGGCATCTATTACCTCGGCTAGCATATTTACGGCTGAATTGTATGCCATTCTTGTGGCACTTATCCGTATTGCATCTATGCCTGTATCACCATTTGTGGTCGCTTTCAGACTCCCTTAGTGCTTTACAGGCTATCCGTAAAATTGATACACCTCACCCCTAGTTCTTCGTATCCACCTTTGGTTACGCCGATCTTTAGCAAGCATAAAGATATTGTTTTTTGTTGGGTCCCTGGTCATGTTGACGTACAGGGCAATGAACAGGCAGACACTGCTGCGCGGTCAGCAGTACATGACCTTCCAGTTTCATATAGAGGTGTTCCTTTCACGGACTATTTTGCGGTCATTGCTACCCACCTTCGCACTCGTTGGCAACAACGCTGGTCTGACCTGCTGAATAACAAACTTCATTCTATTAAACCGGTTATAGGTTTCTGGCCTTCTTCTTGTCACCAATGTCGAGGTTGGGAGACTACTCTCTCCCGTCTTCGCATCGGCCACACTCGTCTTACTCACGGGTATCTCATGGAGAGGCTCCCTGCCCCTCTCTGTGAGCATTGTCAGGTTCCAGTGTCTGTTCGACATATCCTGTTGGACTGCCCACTCTATCAACGAGCACGCAGAATTTACCTTCAACGACGTCTTCGCTCTGCGGCCCTTTCTTTACCTTCCCTTCTTGCAGATGGACCCTCCTTTAATCCTGACTCTCTTGTTGACTTTTTGACAGAAACTGACTTACTACACAAACTCTGAAGATTATACCTCTAGCACCCCCCTCAGTCCCTTCTACCTCGATCTCTTGCTACCCTCCTCCCCTGCACTACCCACCGTCATCAAGCACTCCATACCCTACTAATCGTCCATCTCCCTCTTACAACTCACTCTCCCTGCATCCTACAATAACCTGCAGCGCTGTATAACCCCTGTGGTTTAGCGCTTCTATTTGATTATAATAATAATAATTGAACAGCACATCAAGTCCTAAAAACCATTTGTCTCCATTCACTCCTATATAACACGATCACGCATGCTTGCTGCAAGTTCAAGCCCCTTTCATACAAAACCTTCACCTTCTCCCTCTACCCCGCCTTCCCTACACTAGAGATTCATACACTCGAAGTCATTCAATTTTGTTCCATCCTCTACATGTCCGAACCACCTCAACAACCCCTCAGCCCTCTGGATAATAGTTTTTGTAATCATGCACTTGCTCCTAATTTCCAAACCATGAATTCTCTGCATTATATTCACACCACACATTGCCCTCAGACATGACATCTCCACTGCCTCCAGCCTTCTTGCTGCAACATTCACCACTCATGCTTCGCACCCATATAAGAGCTTTGGTATAACTCTCTCATACATTTCCCTCTTTGCTTCCATGGATAAAGTTCTTTGTCTCCACAGACTCCTCAGTGCACCACTCACCTTTTTCCTCTTATAAATTCTATGATTCACCTCAGCCTATGTATAGTATGGAAAAAGTTCCTATTCTCTGCTGGGCTGAAGTGACATCTGGCAACTCAGACATAATAAACAGAAAAGTAAAGACTTCTACTTTCAACAAACTGACCGTATCCCATGGAGTCAGGGTGACCCAAAAGAAGAAAAAAAAACATCTTTTAAATTTAGAAACATACAGGAGGAGGGGGTTACTACCCCCTTGCTCCCAGCATTTTAGTTGCCTCTTACGACACGCACGGCCTACCCTACGGAGGATGAATTCTGTTTCATTTTCTCATGGAGAAGGAGTAAAGACTTCTTATGAATTAACACAGCTTATAATGATGGTGATTGGTGGATAAAATTAATTGCTGGTACTTTCTTTGTATCTACAAAAGGAGACTTATGAAAGCAAACCTGAATTTCCATTTAAATATATCCAGTATAAAACCATAGAAATGTGATAACTTGGAGGTGCAAGCTGCAGTGCATATTTGACTAAAGTACACACCATGTGGGTGTTTCACTTGGGTATCAGGTGTTTTGTCTTGGCGGACAGGTTTTATACGATTGTTAGTTATAGAAGTAGTGATAGTTTTTTTTAATTGAAGATATATTAGACAAGTTAAAATTTTAAAGCTTGGGTAGAAGATAAGCTATGTTTGACAGGTTTTTGACTAAACCTACACCATCATTAAAAGGTCAGTTGTAAGTTGACCGCGAAGTGTAATCTGGCCCTCATATGCCTTTCTGTTGATCTTTGATTTTTTTTTTCAAGAATTTGGTCGTCTCCCACCGAGACAGGGTGACCCAAAAAGAAAGAAAATACTTTCATCATCATTCAACACTTTCACCTCACTCATACATAATCACTGTCTTTGCAGAGGAGCTCAGATACGACAGTTTAGAAGTCCCTCCAAACTGCCAATATCCCAAACCCCTCCTTTAAAGTGCAGGCATTGTACTTCCCATTTCCAGGACTCAAGTCCAATTAAATCAATTTACTGGATCCTTGATAATGTGAAGAATCACGAAAGTGCTTGGAATTTCACTATTTTTTCATAGTGGTTTGGTTTAGCGCTTCTATTTGATTATAATAATAATTCATAGTGGTTGATCTGCATGTGTGTTTTTGAATGACCTGTGCCTGTCTTATGTATATGAAGTTTTCAATAAAATGTATTATTTTTATTATGGGGAGCGCTAAACCCTAGGAATTATACAGAACCCCGGGGAGGGGGAGGCATTCAGGCTCAATTCAAGGAACTGGAGCAGAGATTAAAGTCCCTAGATCACGAGCCCCTCACCAGCATCAAGGAACCTCCCTAGAAGGAACAATAAAATAAAAAAAAAAATTAATGGTAGACACCTGATCATCTCTCTTGGTTGCTGTATAACCCTTGTGGTTTAGCGCTTCTTTTGATTATAATAATAATCTCTCTTGGTTAATTGACCACCGTCATCCACATCATTCATTAGCCAACCGGATAGGTTAGGTAAGGTTCGTCAGGAAACAGGGTAAGTGTTTCCTGACGCGGGTCTTAAATGATGACCCGCCGTTGGAGTTTTTAGTCATCTGACTGAGGCCTTCTGCTGGCTAACTGGTCCACCCCTTTTATAATTACAGTCATAGTTATAACCATATTTTTATTATATTACCCAATCATTAACCAACAGCAGCACTGGGGTTGAGGACCGTTACAACCTTTCAACAAAACAGCAGTTGTAACTATGAGATAACCCCTGTGGTTTAGCGCTTCTATTTGATTATAATAATAATGTAACTATGAGACTGGGTCCCCTCAAGGGAGGTTCCTTGACGTTGGTGAAGGGCTCTTGACCTAGGGAATTGGATCTGTGCTCCGGTTCCCTGAATTGAGTCTGAATACCTTCCACCCCCACATGCGCTGTATAATCCTACGGGTTTAGCGCTACCCCAATGGAAATAAGTCACTCTGTCTGACTTTTTTGGGTTATCCTAGGTTCTCTACACATATGCTGCTATGTATGATAATCTATGTAAATGTATTTGTGTATACCTGAATAAACTTACTTACTTACTTACTTATAATAATAATAATAATAATAATAATAATAATAATAATAATAATATGAGACTGGGACAAGTTGAGACTGTGCTAGGATCGTCACAACCCAAGAGCAGCTTAATTTATAGGACATAGGAGTTGAGGGACGTTACTAGGACTGTACCAACCCTTCAACCCAACAGCAGCTTTTATCCATTGGACAGGGAGGAGCTAAGAGACAGTACTAGGACCGTCACAAGCCTTCACTCCAGCATCAGCAGCAGCAACAACAACAACACCATCCTCGTGGGGGTTGCGCCTAAACCCCCCAAGAACTTGTATTGTGGTGCTCCAGAAGACAGCAGAATTTGTAATTGAACTTGTTGTAGAGTGAAGAGACAGAGTCTGCTTATTTTAGGTGAGCAAGGACGCCATGAAGGTGCAGGTGACGGGTGAATGGTGCAGAAGGAGAGGAGAGAGAGAGATAGTCTCCGCCATTTTATTTTATTTTAATAATGGGGAACTTTGGTTGTAGAGGTCATACATGCCTGGGGGGAATCGATAGGTAGTTATATTACATCCAGGAACAGGGAGAATGAATGCAGTTCCTTGGATCAAGAGCCTCGCAACACGTCACTGCTGTAGGGGAGGTCTTCAGTCATGGCCTCTCGTAGGAATCACTGATAGTAATAATATAATCTATATTTCAGCTTGATGCAATGGGTGATACTTAGGTATATATGTTGAAAACCCATTGTTATGCAAAGCATTTCAGGAAAATTTAGCTAAACTTAATACTAATACTACTACAAACTAATACTAGCTACAAACGCACCACTTAACATAATGATAAACGGGTCCCCTATCACAAAACTCACTGAGGGAAAATTCTTAGGAATACATCTTGACAGTGGCCTCAAATTTTAGACACACATACAACAAATCTCCAAGAAAGTCTCAAAGACCGTGGGAATACTATCCAAGATACGGTACTATGTTCCACAACCAGCTCTCCTTACCCTATATCACTCACTTATTTACCCCTACCTCACCTATGGAATCTGCGCATGGGGCTCTACATCAATAACTCATCTCAGACCACTAATAACACAACAAAAGGCAGCAGTTAGAATGATAACAAATTCTCACTCCAGGCAACATACTCCACCAATATTCAAAAACCTAAACTTACTCACCATACAAGACATCCATACTTTTTACTGTGCCTATTACATATATAGAACACTCTATGCAAATATTAACCCACCACTCAAACTTCTCCTTACTAATTTTAACAGGACACATGACCATAACACTAGACACAGATCACTCCTCGATGTTCCCCGTGTCCATCTAACACTATGTAAAAACTCAATGCATATAAAAGGCACGAAAATTTGGAATTCATTACCTGTCATTGCCAAAGAAACCCAGCCTGTACCCCAATTCAAAACGATGCTAAAAAACCACCTTCTTACCCAAACCTAAGTGCTCAATATCACACATTCCCAACAAAGTAGAATAATCACTTAATGTAAAAACCTGACTAATCACTTAAATGTAAAAACCTGTTATGAATAATACATACTAAGCTAACTATTACCTAACATTTACATAATAATGACCACGTAAACTGTAACTGCAATGCAACTAATTGTTTTAAATTGTTATCTCACTCAATTAGTTGTATTGCTGCAATTAATTGATATGTTCGACTTATATTCAAACTTTATAACTTAGATACGCAATTATACTTATTTTATAAATTGTCAACCATAACTTTTTACCATGTAGTCTAGAATAAAGTAGTCTTAAGAATGCCCGCAATGCACAGCATATTCGGGGCTTTTGGCATGTACATCTCATTAAGAAATATATCTTGTCTACCATGTATCATTGTACCATGTCACAATAAAGTATTATTATTATTATTATTACTACTACTACATTTCAGCATAGTATATTGTTTTTACAAAGGTGAAGGACCCCAATGGAAATAAGTGACTTTGACTGACATTTTTGGGTTATCCTGGGTAATCTACACACATGCTGCTATGTATGATAATCTATGTAACTGTATTTGTGTGAATAAACTTACTTATTTAGGTGTACAGGCAGAAAGTCCCTTAATACACAGAGCATTTCAGGCAAACTTAAGACTAACTTAATATTAATAAGGCAAAAAATATGAGTAATTTTAAACATAGTCACTTGGGTGAGTTTAAGTATAAATTTAGGAGTTACAATGAGAACTGAATATCCTGTTAGTTCATGCTGTGTGACTATGTTATTTAAGGAATTATGTCCCCTTCAACTAATCTGCTTAGACTTCCTACTCATTTCTGCAACATTGCAAGCTCCTGATATGTTGAATGCGACATGAAAAGCCTAGAGCTATCATTCATCTCCCCCTGTGGCTGTTTTCCACATGTTACCATGTATGATAATTGTACTTATGAGTACCTGTACTTAATAAACTTACTTGCCCTCTATAAAAAGTGAGAAAATCCTGTGGAAAGAAATTTCTGAAATTATAGCTATATATATCACACAGTATTGTACATCTTTATCTAAACCTTCGACACAAATTAAAAAAAGCTAGGTCATTAAATCTATTTTGTATGTCCAGTGTTTAAGTTAGATTGCTGTGTCCTAAATGATTGTGTGCTTTATTTTTTATTGACAGGATGCCAGCTTATAAGAAGGATGGTTATGGTGGTGATGATCGAGGTGGTGTTCGTTACAGGTTAGTTACTCTTAACAAGCATGTTTACACAGTATCCTCTGTAATATTAATTTTCCTTTTGGATATTTGTGCACTACTTTCTTAACCTACAGGGGACGAGGCCGTGGTGGGTTTGGCCGGGCAGGACGAGACAGTGGTGGTGGTGGTGGTGGACGAGGCTATGGACGTGGTGGAGGCAGTTATGACCGTGATAGATACAAGTGGAACGACAGAGGAGGCAGACATGAAGGGTCTGGAGGCTACAGAGACAGAGGCTATGGCCAGAACAGGTGGGTCTGTGCTTTTAACATCACAAAATATGAAGTAAAATGTTTATTTGCAAAAGATACACATGAGTTCAGCTGACAATGTAGCACCAAACTCCACATATAAGCAAATTTGGACAAAGCCCTTATTTTGTACAGCATTTTGGGCAAGTCTCTGTCCAGCAGTTTTAATTCACATACCTAGTATTTTCAAAAAGGGTCATACATTAATTATTATGCAAATTGAATATACAGTGGAACGTTGTTGTTTGAGAGTACCAGACCTCTAACAATCCGGAGTCTGAACAGATTTTTTTCAGAAAAATTTGACATGTTTTCAAAGTGCTTAGATGTGACCTGTGACATTGACCTAACTCTCAGAGACTTTTGGAAGAGTCAGTTCATCATCCTCCAGTGTGTGAGGCTGATGATTAAAGCCTGGGAAATACTGTTTCGGACATCAAACTTTTTGCAGTTTGAACACCACCTAGGAACCAATTAAGTTCTGACACCAGGGTTCCACTGTACATTATTTGTCACTGTACAAGCAAAACAACAATTTTTAAGTACAGTGGTACCCCGCATTTTGGCCACCTCCCAACTCGAACAATTATGTAAGTGTATTATTGTAAGTGCTTTTGTAAGTGTATTTTTGGGGGTCTGAAACGGACTAATCTAATTTACATTATTCCTTATGGGAACAAATTCGTTTGGTAACGGCACTTGAACAGCCTTCTGGATCGAATTATGGCCAAAACTCTGGGTTCCATTGTACAGTGGTACCTCTGGTTATGAGCTTAATTGTTCCAGAAGGCTGTTCGAGTGCCAATACCAAACAAATTTATTCCCATAAGAAATAATGTAAATTAGATTAATCCGTTTCAGACCCCCAAAAATACACTTACAAAAGCACTTACAGAAATACACTTACATAATTGTTCGAGTTGGGAGCTGCTCGTATGTCGAGGTACCACTGTATTACTATTAATGGAGAATTAAAGAATATTATGACATAATGTCGATAATAATTAATGTGACATTTTATTGTGGCAACGTTTCGCTCTCCAGGAGCTTTGTCAAGCCGTTACAAACAATACATGGACACAGAGGGTATATATATGCTCAGAGTGAGGTGTAATACTAGTGGTGGTGGTGGTAGTAGTAGAGACATAAGTTGTAGTAGTAATACAATAAGGTAGAATAATCAACTTGCACATGAGGAAAAGGTGAAAGCAATTACTACTTGGGTAGCACAAAAATATAGGTTAGACAAATATTTCTGTTGGAGGTTGGATTAGAGAAGACCTGTATCAGTGTTCCACCTCTGCGAAGTTCTTTGTGTAGTATTAGCAGGAGAGACTATGTGATGGCAGGGTTTACTATTTTCAGGAGGATTCTTGCTAAGACTTCAGAGATGGTAAAGCTGCTTTGTTTTGTTTAACTGTATTGGAAACAGCGATAAGTGCTGATTCAAGGAACTTGCGTCTGCGGAAATTAGTTTCTTTGATTCCTAATCGGGCGTCTCTGAATTTCATGAGATGATTGGTGGAATTCCGGTGTTATACGCAGGCGTTGTTCAGGTTATCGTTCCTACATGCCACAATAAAATGTCACATTATTGCATTTGTGTCCTTTTACTTAACATATTGTCGGAAATTCTACCAATATTATTACAATATAGTGTTGGTTATGTACAAGTGATTATTAATGTAATTTAAAGTTTGGAGTAGAATTCAGAATTTTTTTTTTATTAATACATCGGCCGTTTCCCACCTAGGCAGGGTGGCCCAAAAAAGAAAAACTTTCATCATCATTCACTCCATGACTGTCTTGCCAGAGGCATGCTTATACTACAGTTAAAACTGCAACATTTAACATCCCTCCTTCAGAGTGCAGGCACTGTACTTCCCATCTCCAGGACTCAAGTCCGGCCTGCCGGTTTCCCTGAATCCCTTCTTAAATGTTACTTTGCTTCCACTCCAACAGCACGTCAAGTATTAAAAACCATTTGTCTCCATTCACTCCTATCAAATACGCTCATCCATGCTTGCTGGAAGTCCAAGCCCCTCGCACACAAAACCTCCTTTACCTCCTCCCTCCAACCTTTCCTAGGCCGACCCCTACCCCGCCTTCCCTCCACTACAGATTTATACACTCTCGAAGTCAATCTACTTTGTTCCATCCTCTCTACATGTCCATACCACCTCAACAACCCCTCCTCAGCCCTCTGGATAATACAATTCAGAATTATTGTAATAATTATCACAAGTGCAATACGTATGTTGCTGGGCTTCACTTGATAAAAAAATATACGGAAAGGTTAGAGATTGTGTTATCACTATACAGTAATTTTTTTTTTAATCGCACTGGCCATCTCCCACCGAGGCAGGGCGACTTGAAAAAAGAAACACTTTCACCTTCATTCACATTATCAGTGTCTTGCTAGAGGTGTGTAGATATGACAGTAATACAGGCAGGCCCTGCTTTACATCACTTTGCTCTACAACATTCGCTAATACAATACAGTGTTCGCTAATACAGCAGTTTTCAATTGTACTCGGTCTTCATTTATTCAGACTTCCTACAATAAATATGTTCACCACTCACTCTAAGTTAAGGATGAAAATATTTTAGGGTGAGTAATGTGTGTACTGTATATGTATTTTTTATATTGCTCACTTAATATATGATAGTGTAAACATGTTTTCAGGCTTTGAAAGAAAAAAAACAAAACTTTGATTCACTTTACAGCAATTTTCACTTTACAGTAGTAGCCCAAAATCAGATCTGCTCTATAAGTGAGGCCCTCCTGTATTAATATAAAAAAACAGACTCCATTTAACATTGCTTTTCATTTATTCAGAAGGGGTTGAATATACCTTTAGAGTCTAAGCCACTAGATAACTAACTTTTTGCTTTTTTTTTTTTCCTAAACACCAAGGTTCCGAGATGGAGCAGGAGGTAGAAATCAGGGCGGCAGCTGGAACAGAGGGTCTGGCTCAGGCAGTGGCCACATGGATCGAGGTAGAGCTTCAGACTTCTACAATCCTCTCAGTCAACTGAGAGGCAAGGAGACTGAAATTGCCATGAGTATTGTGAATGCAGTCCTGGCCTCAGTAAGTGTATTTATTTACAATTTTGAGTGGGCTATTTGGGCACTTGATTCATACAGTATAAGTGCTCCTGGACCTAGGATGGGGTTTTGTTCCAATAAACCCATCGCAAGTTTAAAATATCATAAGTCGAATATGAATATATAACTAAATAAATAAATAACTACCGTCACTGAATAATTAAATAAACAAACAATTACTGTAACTAACTGAATACCAGTAGTAAAAAGTAAATTCATGAATACAAGTACAGTACTGAATGAATGTAAACCACTATCGCACCATCGTTAAGTTGAAATATCGTAAGTCAGATCATCGTAAAGTGAGGAGCATCTATACTATTTCAAAAATTGAAATATAGAGACATTTTAGTGTCATTATGGGAGAGCTCTTAATCCTGTAGTGGTAGTACAGCACCTGAGGAATGGGAGTTAATCTGTTTGATCCAACGAAAAAAAGTGGGTTAGTTTAATTACTTGGGCGAGGAAAAATTCCTTGGAAAAATTGCTTCAGATGGGGAATTACATCTAATGTCCATGTTTAGGAATAACCTGGACACTTGTGTTCCTGGGGAAAATTTATTAAAGTTTGTAGGCAAGTGTATTATTGGAAGGCTGGGTAAGTACAGTGGACCCCCGAGTTTCGTAAAAACTTCACTCCTGAAGTCTGCTCAAGTGCCATTACCGAACGAATTTACTCCCTTAAGGAAAAATTTCACGTAGGTTAGTCTATTTCAGACCCCCAAAAATACACTTCCACAAGAACTTACAAAATTATACTTACATAATTGCACGATTTCCGGGGTATTCGTTAACCGAGGGTCCACTGTAATTAAGATATTTTAACAGGAAACTTAAGACTGAGGTTGTGAAGTAGTGGCTGTATAATTTTTTTTTTAAACACTGGCTGTTTCCCACTAAAGCAGGGGGACCCCAAAAAAAGAAACTTTCACCATCATTCACACTATCACTGTCTTCTCAGAGGTGTGCAGATACAACAGTTTAGATGTCCCTCCAAACAGCAGATATCCCAAACCCCTACTTTAGAGTGCAGGTGAGAATCTGGCTAACCAGTTTCCCTGAATCCCTTCACAAAATAATATGTTGCTCATGTATTTTTTTTTTTCAATGAGCTGGCTGTATCCCACCAAGGCAGGGTGACCATGTACAGTGGACCCCCGGATTTCATCACTAATTCTTTCCAGAAGGCTGTTCGAGTGATGTTACCAAACGAATTTGTTCCCATAAGGATGAATGTAAATTAGATTAGTCCGTTTCGGACTCCCCAAAATATACTTACAAAATCACTTGCAAAAATACACTTACATAATTGTTCGAGTTGGGAGCAGTACGAAATCCGGGGGTCCACTGTTTATATATATATATACGTAGTTTTATATTTTAACACTGGCCATCTCCCACTGAGGGAGGGTGACTCGAAAAGGAAACACTTTCACCATCATTTACACTGTCGTTGTCTTGCCAGAGGTGCACAAATATATGAAAATATACGTTAGAAGAAAACCCAGATGGGGTGAATTAAATAGTGGTACAGTGTGCTGAAGGTGGTGGTAGCAGATTATTTGTCAGATAACAACAGTGTCATGACAGGTAAAAGAATTATATATCAGGTTAAGCATTTACTAGCTTACCAGAGCTAGGTTGTATGCTCTATTTAAAACATAAAGGGTTACATACTGGTAGTAACTGAAGTGCTGTGTAAAGTATTGTGGTGTAGATGAAAGTAGTTATGATCATCTTGGGAAAACTGCTTTATATACAAGGGTTTAAAAATAAGTAAAGTGGTTTGACTCATTGTTAATATTAATTGCTCATTCCATGGCTGTACTGTGTTAGACATAAACAAAACATTTTTAATACACAGTCGCAGAATTCATCTGGAGGCATTGGTCGCAGCAACTGGTATGACGGTTCTCCTAGGAAGATGAGACACATGGACTGGGTGAGTGGTAGTCCACATTATGCAAGGAATGTGGTGTTGTGTTATTTTTTCCCCTTGTGACATGTTGCATGAGTCTGGAATGAGGAGCTATCCTTATATAGCATCTGTATTTATTTATTTAGTTTACTTCCACTGTCCAACGGGATAAACTACAACCTGCTATATTCTTGCACACCATTACTACATGCATTTCTTCCTTGAGTTTTATTGTACACAAAATTATCACATGCCTTAGTCGTATATTAGTACTAATACATTTGAAGCAAAGCTTATGGCTTATTGATTTTCAATCTTTTACTCCCCATTGATTTATTTCAATGTCAAGCCTTGTACATAACTCGTGATCTTGATAACTCGATAACTGTTTGATAAGTGTGTGATGCTGATTCTTTGTAACTTAAGGATTTCCACGTTCTTGAAAACGTTAAAAATCAGTGCTCATGATTCCTCTTTAAAATAACCTAAGGAATGTGGTAAAAGCCACTAAATTGTTAAAAAAATATTAAGTATGTCGTGCTTTCACAAAATCTGAGAGAGGTGGAAGATTGGTGTTGTAATAGTCCCAGTATGGGTGATAGTACACTGCACTATCACCAAGCATTGCTCAGTGGGGTGAGCATCAGAGCCTTGTGTAAATATGGGATGTGTGTTCCCTCAAAGAGGCTCTGCATGGAGGTCTGTGAATGCTGTGGGGTAACTGAGTGGTGAGTGTCTTCCACAGGATGGGGTGCGATCACCACCCATGCACAAGTATAACCAGCGTGACTTTCGCATAGTGAAGGGCTACAGGGGCAGCAGTGGCTATGCTAAGGCTCCTATGGATTATCGAAAGATGTCAAAATCCCAGTTAAGAAAGATTGAAATGGCCCGGCTAGAAATGCCTCAACCTGAAAAAAAGGAGAGCAAAGACAGTGAGAAAAAAGTTTCAGCAACAGAAGTAAAAGAAGGGGAGCAGGAGAGGGCCTCAGCTGAAGAGAGCGGTCCTCCTGCTGATGCTGACGGGAAACAGAGGTAAGCTCTTACACGATGTGTTGCTCTCAACCGACTCTTGTCAAACCTCTGAATTCCAAGAACGTAAACTGAGTTAAGCCCACTTAGTGTTGCCTAGGTAAAGCTTCTCAACCACTGTTGTGGAACATGCTTCTGGAGATTAGTAATCTCTGTCTTCAAGTGGCTCACCTGTGTGTGTCTCATGCATCAACATGTTGTATGTTGGTTAATTTGGAGGGGATTTACCTAGGGATTTACAAATCTGTGATTATGTGTGTGTGTTTACTGTAATCTTCCTTAACTTCACGTTGAATTGATTTCTCTAAAAAATAATAATAGTACGTATAAAGTATTACAGCTTTTTCTTGACCTCTCACGATTGCAATTGTCTGACGTGTTTTCTCCGCAGAATGACCTTGTCCACAGCTTGCAGTTGACAACCCTCATTCTTGGGATCATCTAATATAATACTTTATTGTGTGTTACAATTACTGTATTACAGGATATATTATAAACACTTTGCACAATTTTCAGGTACTCTTTATGTTCCTTTTCAGTTTAAAAACATACAATAAATATATTATTGTATACGTACTATTATCTCAGAATGGTGTAGTTTTTCTCAGTTGACAGTTTTTAGCTGTAGTGGAATTAGTTTAAAGTGAAGCAAAACAGATATGTTTTGCATTTCTATAAACTGAGCAAGTACATTAAAGTACTCCAGCCAAGAATTTCACATTTCATTCAGTAAGATTTGATAATTCATTCACAACCCACATATTATAAAAGAAACCTTAAGCAACATTTTGGTCCATACTGGCCCGTTATCATATCTGAGAAATGTTCGAGGATGGATCAAAATATTGTCTAAAATTTCCAAACCACAGAACGGGTGGGGATTGAATCCATGGTGAGTTCTAAAACTCTCAGGCCAGCTGGCTGGCTCTAATGATATTCATCCAACTAGGTATTGTAACCAGCTGGGAGTGGGGCTTATGCACTGGCTATGGGTTCAAATCCCATCTGTTCTTTGGTTTGTTTGCAATCATATTAATACTCAAATTTCCTCTAGAAATAAGTAATCTATTTTTACAAGTACATGTACAAGATATAGAGGCCATAGCTGACATCAATGACATACTATATAGAAAGCTGCTTGTTATGCAGAGCATTTCAGGCAAATTAGGTCAATTTTGTCCCCAGGATGTGACCCATACCAGTGATCAACACCCAGGTACCTGGGTGAACAGCAACAACAGGTGCCTTAAGGAAACACGTCCTAATGTTTCCACCCGTACTGTATTTGTTACAGGTTAGGCAAGGTTCGTCAGGAAACAGGACAAGTGTTTCCTGATGCGGGTCTTAGTCAGATGATGACCTGCTGTTGGTCATCTGACTGAGGCTTTTCGCTGGCTTACCCCTCCACCCCTTTAAAAATTATGGTCATACTACTTATAACCATTTAGCATATACTATTTATTACATTTGTATTTGATTGAGTAATTATCCGGCTGGAGACCTGCTTGAGGAAGAAAGCATAAATTAAAAACTTTTCTGTATTTTCCTTCTCACTGGGGAAGCTTCATAATATGCCAGTATATAAAACAACCACTGAAAAATAGTAAAATTCCAAGTGCTCTCGTGATTTCTCACGTTATCAAGGACCTGTAATGACCTATATCACCTGTTTATACACATGCACACAGGCAGGCACGTGTGAACACACACACACACAGATTGAGTTTAAATGCTTTATATTAAGGTGAAGGTTATAGTGGGCAAAGATGTGTGTAAGTATGTTTTAGTTTTTATGATCATCTGTTGGGAATTGTAGATGGCAAGGCTGCAAGAGTGGCTTGCTTTGAAGTTCTTAGGGTGATTTTTTTTTTTTTTTTTTTAAGATCTGAAGGTGTGTTTTGAGGGTTTTTGGAGGTTTTAGTGTTCCTGGAGGTCCTGCAGTGGTTTATTAGAGGTTTTGGGAGAAAGGGGTAGTGCCCCACAGTAGTTTATTGAAGGTTTTATGAGAGGGGGTTAGTGCCCCGTGGTGGTTTATTGAAGGTTTTCGAAGGAGGGGGTGGTTAGTGACTTGCGGTGGCTTATTGAAGACTTTGGAAGGACAGGGGTGGTTAGTGCTCCATGGTGGTTTATTGAAGGTTAAGTATGTTTATTAAGGCACAGGTACACACAAATACAATTATCATATATGTATAGTGTAAATTACCTAGGATAACCCAAAAAAAAGTCAGTGACTTACTTCCATTGGGGTCCCTTTGTGGTGTCTTCAAAACTACATGTGTGCATTTTATAACTCAGGAATATAGGAGGCAGCCAGTATTTACTCGAGGTTTGTGAATGTCAGAGTGGTTTTTCAACCATATTCAGAGAATGTATTTTTATGCATCACTAACAGTGTAATTTTCACAGTGACTCTGCTGATGCATCTGAAAAGGAAGTGGATGCAGATGATGATGAGATGAAAGATGTAGAGTTAGAAGACAAAGAGGAGATCAGACAAGAAGAGGGGCAGCAGCTCGAAGAAGAGGGGCAGCAGATCAAGCAGGAAGAGAAGCAGCAGATCAACGAGGAGGAGAAGCAGCAGGTTAAACCGGACAGGCAACATACCAAGCAAGAGAACAGCAAAACACTGAGTCAGGAAGACGAGGTAATGGAAACACCACAAACACTACATGTGCCTGTAATGGCCACCAGTTTGTGTAGTTCTATTTTATTTTTGTTTTCATATGTATTGTATTTATTTTTTCAGGACAGATAAAGGTGGTGGTAAGTGCAGTTCCTGCACTCAGGAGGAGGGGTGGGGATTTTGTAGTTCAGAGGATATTTTAATTATTCCCTTGTAGGCATAAGCATGTAGTATCTTATTCGTTATTTCACAAGAAAGGCGGGTAGTTAGTATTTGTGGTTATTCAGCTACCTGCATATGATAAAGAAAAGTTAATTTGTTGGTTAGTCATCTAGGACAAGGTTCATCTCTAGCCTTCTAGTCATGACTGGGTGCAGAAACCTAATTAAGCTCCAGAAAGTCATTATAATACTTATGATTGTTGGTTTCGTAGCAGGTGCAGCATGTCAAGTCTGATAGGCTAAAAGTGTTATTTGGCTGTCTATTCCAGTATTTATCTTTCACCAAATAAAGCTTAGCTCCAAATCTCTCTAATCACAGAGAGTGACTTTAGAGCAGTGGTATGATGGTTAGTGGACCCCTACTACCTTTACCTTTGAAATACCTTTAATGAGTGTCAAGAGTATCACTAGTCCTATATCAGGTAGTGAGAGCCAGCAATTTTACTCTGTTGCTTCCTCATACTTAATTATTGTATCTAACTTATTGCTCTGTTTCACATAGGTCAGAAACTGTTCTGAGGGACATTTTTATCTTTTTCCATACTACCTCATCACATCCAAACATTAGTGTAGATTAATTACTAGATCTGCTAGCCTATTAAAGTCTAATTTTCTTTCAGAAACTGAGGTAGATGTAATAGAGAAGTAGAACTTTTTACTTCACACTCCTAGTGCAACTTTGTGCTTTATTTTTTTTTTAATATATTGCATTATAATTTTTTTTTTAAAGATTGTACAGTTGCAGTTCTTGACTTTCCATTATTTGTGTCTAGTGCGTATGGGCTGATTTAATTTGCCAACTCTTTTACTGTATCCACCTATTTGAACTTGTGCATACCGGGTGTATACATATCTGCACTGCACACAATTGTACTGTATAAGAAATCCATCTCGACTGCCTGCTAATCCATGGCTTATTCTTGTGTTTCAGAATCAGGAAGACACCAGTGTCATCATTCCTCGAGCAACTCTGATGTGCCACATGTGTGATATGACTAAATTTCCAAATACAAAGGTAAGTGCTAGTATGTCACACATTGTGTGAGAAGGTATAATGAAAGAAACATCATGCAAGTGTATATTGTAGATGAGAGAGACTTGCTTTGATGAGAATTTGAGATCTTGCAAAGGTCAGTCTTCTGTGGGATGGAATGGTGTAGACAGATGGATCTCAATCTATTTGTAAAGAATCTTGAACTCTGTAGCATGCTTATTCTTCATATTTACTTCGAGTATTTCATCTAAATACCTGAGATTCTCCTAGGTAGTAGGTTGGTAGACATCAATTGCTCAGGGAGGTACTATCGTTCTGCCAAGTGAGTGTAAAACGAAAGCCTGTAATTGTTTTACATGATGGTAGGATAAAAATGAAAGCCTGTAATTATTTTACTTGATGGTAGGATAAAAATGAAAGCCTGTAATTGTTTTAAATGATGGTAGGAGTGCTGGTGTCTTTTTTTTCTGTCTCATAAACATGCAAGATTTCAGGTATGTCTTGCTACTTCTACTTACACTTGGGTCACACTACACATACATGTACAAGCATATATATACACACCCCTCTGGGTTTTCTTCTATTTTCTTACTAGTTCTTGTTCTTATTTCCTCTTATCTCCATGGGGAAGTGGAACAGAATTCTTCCTCCGTAAGCCATTCATGTCATAAGAGTCAACTAAAATGCCGGGAGCAAGGGGCTAGTAACCACTTCTCTTGTATACATTACTAAAGTTAAAAAGAGAAACTTTTGTTTTTCTTTTTTGGGCCACCCTGCCTTGGTGGGAAACGGTCGATTTGTTGAAAGAAGAAGAAACATGCAAGATTTCAGGTACGTCTTGCTACTTCTACTTACACTTAGGTCACACTACACATACATGTACAAGCAAATATAAACACACCCCTCTGGGTTTTCTTCTATTTTCTTACTAGTTCTTGTTTATTTCCTCTTATCTCCATGGGGAAGTGGAACAGAATTCTTCCTTCGTAAGCCATGCGTGTCGTAAGAGGCGACTAAGATGCCTAATTGTAAAAGGAGAAACTTTTGTTTTTCCTGTTGGGACACCCTGCCTCGGTGGGATACGGCCGGTGCGTTGAAAGAAGAAGACCTGAGATTCTATTCCTTTAATGTTCAAAGGTTTTCCTGGCTAAAACTGTTATACAGTGGTCCCTCGGTTTTCATGCATCTCCAAACTCGAACATTTATGTAAGTGTATTTTCGTAAGTGCTGTTGCAAGTGTATTTTTGGGGGTCTGAAATAGACTAACCTACGTGACATTATTTCTTAAGGAAGTAAATCCGTTCGGTAATGGCACTTGAGCAGCATTCTGGAACGAATTTTCGGCAAAAACCGAGGGACCACTGTACATATAACAGCATTTATTATGATTGTGTTGAAAGGTTGTAGATTTTGTTCAACTATTGTCAAGTTCTTTGTATGAGTTTAGTTAGTTCAATGATGGCTAATTTGTTCATCAGCTTCTGACAGTTTCTTGCAAAAGTTGGATAAACCTCACTTCTCATGGGAGGTTCCTTGATGCTGGTGAGGGGCTCTTGATGCAAGGAATTGGATCTATCCTCTTCTGATTGAACCTGATTGCTTTCCAATCTTCTAGGTGCTGTATGACCCTACAGGTTCTGTTCTTCCCCAAAATATAATATCCTTCCTCCATAAGCCATGTTTGTCATAAAAGGCGACTACAGTGCTGGTAGCAAGGGGCTAGTAACTCCTGCATAAATTACTAAATGGAAAAAGAGCGTGTCTTTGTTTGGGTCACCCTACCTTTGTGGGAGACAGACGGTGTGTTAATGTACTATAATAATGATAGTAATAGAATAATGATGTATAAACTTAAAGCCTAAAATTGTGTTCCTTGGTGTATCATGTTAGTACATGTTTGCGAGATTTGTCTTCAATACAGTATTTTGCAAGTTGCAGACAAATTACCACCGAGATAGCCAATATGTGGTCAGGTCTGTGATTAGGGTTGTATGTTTATAGAGTAGTTACATTATGTATTTACATGTGACAGGCATACCTGAGTCATCTGGAGAGCAAAAACCATGAGATGATGGCTCGTACATTCCATAACCGCAATGGTGCCCTTGTTGATGTGTTGATGGCTGATTCCAGGGTATGTAATTTTTCACCATTGGGTTATACTTGTCTATACTGTGAATGTCATTTTGTTAGGTTAAGCAGTATTGTGCAACTTTTATCAATTGTAGATCTAACTTTTTAGTGTAAAAATAAATCTTGGCCAGAAATTTTGCTTAAAATACTGTTGTGAAGAACTAAACTATTGTCTTCTAATACAGTGTATCAATACTCACCAAGTTCCATTACTTCCCATCACAGTTGGTATGTATGCGGATGCCTAAGAAGAGGTCTGGCTATAGTCACTGCCCAACATGTCACTTTCCCACGAACACCAGTATCCAAGAGCACTTCCAGACCACCGAACACACGGTCAGTGAGGCACTATCCTCGTGAGCTCTCTCCACAATATACCCATAGTTTAGTTGACGGTGGCAAGGAATGTTTATATCTTGTATAACTTAGCCAGAAACTAGGAGCAATATATTCTGTTTATGAATGCTTTTGTTGATAAGTGATTTATTTATTTCTCAGCTGGTGAGTCAATTCTCAAGGGTCAGGTGCTGCAGCAACAGGTACAACCGAATGATCCTGGAGGAACACCGCCTTTCCTTACGTCACCTGAAGGTAGACTTATTTGCATTGCTTCTAGTTTTGCAGTTTCTACATTATGTTTTGTGAATTGTTGGTTATAAACTGTGTGTTTTCTGCTAATTGTTAAAATTTCTGTATTGATACACTTCTCAACATAATTAGTATTATCCTTCATCTTTCTTTCAACACGTCGGCCGTTTCCCACCGAAGCGGGGTGACCCAAAAGGAAAAACGAAAGTTTCTCCTTCATCTATATATATATATTACACATCTATATATAGATGTGTAATATATATTTTTTGTTCATATTAATCTTCAATTAAGTCTGCCTAAAATGTTCTTATGTAACCATTAGCTTTCCCTAATGTATGGAATAAATGTAACCTAATTTGTAACAATTGTGTATTTTTTAAATAATTTTTTTATTAGAGTATAATTTTATTACTATTTTTTACAGAGGTAAATCTGATATGAAAGAGTAAAAAATTTCTGTTAACACATTAGCCATTTCCCAAAAAAGAAACATACACCGTGGATTTCATCGTAGTTGTCTTCCCAAAAGTATGTGGGAATCTTGACTCAGTGATGCACCAGAGTACTGACTGATACACAAATAACCCGCACATAGCAGAAAGAAACTCATGACAACTTTTCGGTCCGACTTGAGTCATTAATGAGTCACACACAGATTGATACTCTAAAGTGCAAGCTCTTGGGGAGTCTTCCTTGTATCTTTGCACACACAAAGCTGTTTGGTGTAGTCAGCCTTGATGCAGTGACTCCCACACAATACAGTACCAGCACCCTATAATTTTTTTTCATTCCCAGATTCTATAGTACTTTTTGCTGTATAACCCTTGTGGTTTAGTGCTTCTTTTGATTATAATAATAATAATAATAGTACTTTTTCCCCCAAAACTAGAAGTTACTATTTTTTGTTTGTTTACTATGCAAGGGTGATATATGCACAAGGTCAACTGAAACTCTAAGTATACTGTACTGTATACAGTATATATATATATATGTGTATGTATGTATGTATGTATGTATATATGTATATATGTATGTATATATGCATGGGTTGAAAATGCTGCAGCGAGGAGGAGGCTGGAGGCAGTGGAGATGTCCTGTCTAAGGGCAATGTGTGGTGTAAATATTATGCAGAAAATTCGGAATGTGGAAATTAGGAAAAGGTGTGGAGTTACTAAAAGTATTTGTCAGAGGGCTGAAGAGGGGTTGTTGAGGTGGTTTGGTCATTTAGAGAGAATGGATCAAAGTAGAATGACTTGGAGAGCGTATAAATCTGTAGGGGAAGGAAGGCGGGGTAGGGGTCGTCCTAGAAAAGGTTGGAGGGAAGGGTAAAGGAGGTTTTGTGGGCGAGGGGCTTGGACTTCCAGCAAGCATGTGTGAGCGTGTTAGATAGGAGTGAATGGAGACGAATGGTTTTGGGACATGACGATCTGTTGGAGTGTGAGCAGGGTAACATTGTGTGAAGGGATTCAGGGAAACCAGTTAATTGATTTAGTTGGACTTGAGTCCTGGAAATGGGAAGTACAATGCCTGCACTTTAAAGGAGGGGTCTGAGATAGTGACAGCTGGGAGGGACTTTTCTCAGCTGTCGTATCTGAGCTCCTCTGCAAAGACAGTGATTATGTATGAGTGTGGTGAAAGTGTTGAATGATGATGAAAGTTTTTCTTTTTGGGGATTTTCTTTCTTTTGGGTCACCCTGCCTCGGTGGGAGACGGCCGACTTGTTGAAAAAAAAAAAAAAATATATATATATATATATATATTTTTTTTTTTTTTTCTTACATCGGCGATTCCCACCAAGGCAGGGTGCCTGAAAAGAAAACTTTCATCATCATTCACTCCATCACTGTCTTGCCAGAAGGGTGCTTTACACTACAGTTATAAAACTGCAACATTAACACCCCTCCTTCAGAGTGCCGGCACTGTACTTCATATATATATATATATATATATAATATAAACACTGATCTCTGGCCGACGGAGACTCGAACCTACGAACCTCATGACAGGTACGCAGTGCTTTACCGACCGTACCACACTGGTCGGTAAAGCACTGCGTACCTTCATGAGGTTCGAGGTCGAGTCTCCGTCGCAAGATCAGTGTTTGTAAATATTTCGCCTGCTCTTGCGAATTCCTAGCATATATATATATATTTTTTTTTTTTTCAACAAGTCGGCCGTCTCCCACCGAGGCAGGGTGACCCAAAAGAAAGAAAATCCCCAAAAAGAAAAAACTTTCATCATCATTCAACACTTTCACCACACTCATACATAATCACTGTCTTTGCAGAGGAGCTCAGATACTACAGCTGAGAAAAGTCCCTCCCAGCTGTCACTATCTCAGACCCTCCTTTAAAGTGCAGGCATTGTACTTCCCATTTCCAGGACTCAAGTCCAACTAAATCAATTAACTGGTTTCCCTGAATCCCTTCACACAATGTTACCCTGCTCACACTCCAACAGATCGTCATGTCCCAAAAACCATTCGTCTCCATTCACTCCTATCTAACACGCTCACACATGCTTGCTGGAAGTCCAAGCCCTCGCCACAAAACCTCCTTTACCCCTTCCCTCCAACCTTTTCTAGGACGACCCCTACCCCGCCTTCCTTCCCTACAGATTTATACGCTCTCAAGTCATTCTACTTTGATCCATTCTCTCTAAATGACCAAACCACCTCAACAACCCCTCTTCAGCCCTCTGACAAATACTTTTAGTAACTCCACACCTTCTCCTAATTTCCACATTCCGAATTTTCTGCATAATATTTACACCACACATTGCCCTTAGACAGGACATCTCCACTGCCTCCAGCCTCCTCCTCGCTGCAGCATTTGCAACCCATGCTTCACACCCATATAAGAGTGTTGGTACCACTATACTTTGTACATTCCCTTCTTTGCCTCCATGGATAACGTTTTTGTCTCCACAGATACCTCAATGCACCACTCACCTTTTTTCCTTCATCAATTCTATGGTTAACCTCATCCTTCATAAACCCATCTGCTGACACATCAACTCCCAAATATCTGAAAACATTTACTTCTTCCATAATCCCTCTCTCCAATGTGATATCCTATTTTTCTTTATTTAAATCGTTTGATACCCTCATCACCTTACTCTTATCTATGTTCACTTTTAACTTTCTACCTTTACACACTCTCCCAAACTCGTCCACTAACCTTTGCAACTTTTCTTTAGAATCTCCCATAAGCACAGTATCATCAGCAAAAAGTAACTGTGTCAACTCCCATTTGCATTTAATTCTCCATAATTTAATCCCACCCCTCTCCCCAACACCCTAGCATTTACTTCTTTTACAACCCCATCTATAAATATATTAAACAACCATGGTGACATTACACAACCCTGTCTAAGACCTACTTTTACCGGGAAGTAATCTCCCTCTCTCCTACACACCCTAACCTGAGCCTCACTATCCTCATAAAAACTCTTTACAGCCTTCAGCAACTTACTACCTATTCCATACACTTGCAACATTTGCCACATTGCTCCCCTATCCACTCTATCATATGCCTTTTCTAAATCCATAAATGCAATAAAAACTTCTCTACCTTTATCTAAATACTGTTCACATATATGCTTCACTGTAAACACTTGATCTACACATCCCCTACCCACTCTAAAGCCTCCTTGCTCATCTGCAATCCTACTCTCTGTCTTACCTCTAATTCTTTCAATAATAACCCTGCCATACACTTTACCTGGTATACTCAGTAAACTTATTCCCCTATAATTTTTACACTCTCTTTTATCCCCTTCCCTTTATATAAAGGAACTATACATGCTCGCTGCCAATCCCTAGGTACCTTCCCCTCTTTCATACATTTATTAAACAAAAATACCAACCACTCCAGCACTATATCCCCCCCTGCTTTTAACATTTCTGTCATGATTCCGTCAATTCCAGCTGCTTTACCCCTTTCATTCTACGTAATAGCCTCACGCACTCCCCACACTCACATCCTGCTCTTCTTCACTCCTAAACGATGTTGTACCTCCCTGGCCAGTACATGAAATTATCGCCTCCCTCTTTTCATCGACATTTAAAAGTTCCTCAAAATATTCCGCCATCTACCCAATACCTCCAGCTCCCCATCTACTAACTCCCCTACTCTGTTTTTAACTGACAAATCCATTCGTTCCCTAGGCTTTCTTACCTTGTTTATCTCACTCCAAAATTTTTCTTGTTTTCAGCAAAATTTCTTGACAGACCTCTCCCATTCTTTCATCCGCTCTTCTTTTGCACTCTCTCACCACTCTCTTCACCTTTCTTTTACTCTCCATATACTCTGCTCTTCTACTAACACTTCTGTTTTGTAAAAACCTCTCATAAGCTACCTTTTTCTCTTTATCACACCCTTTACTTCTTCATTCCACCACTCACTCCTCTTTCCTCCTGCACCCACCCTCCTATAACCACAAACTTCTGCCCCACATTCTAATACTGCATTTTTAAAACTATCCCAACTCTCTTCAACCCCCACTACTCCTACTTGCACTAGCCCACCTTTCTGCCAATAGTTGCTTATATCTCACCCTAACTTCCTCCTCCCTTAGTTTATACACTTTTACCTCTCTCTTACTTGCTGTTGCCATTTTCCTTTTGTCCCATCTACCTTTTACTCTAACTGTAGCTACAACCAAATAATGATCTGATATATCCGTTGCCCCTCTATAAACATGTACATCCTGAAGCCTACTCATCAACCTTTTATCCACCAATACATAATCCAACAAACTACTTTCCTTACGTGCTATATCATACCTTGTATATTTATTTATCCTCTTTTTCATAAAATATGTATTACTTATTACCAAACCTCTTTCTACACATAGCTCAATTAATGGCTCCCCATTTACATTTACCCTGGCACCCCAAATTTACCTACTACTCCATCCACAACATTTTTACCCACTTTAGCATTAAGATCCCCAACCACAATTACTCTCTCACTTGGTTCAAAACTCCCCACACACTCACTCAACATTTCCCAAAATCTCTCTCTCTCTTCTACACTTCTCTCTTCTCCAGGTGCATAAACACTTACTATAACCCACTTTTCACATCCAACCTTTATTTTACTCCACATAATCCTTGAATTTATACATTTATATTCCTTCTTTACCTGCCATAACTGATTATTCAACATTATTGCCACTCCTTCTTTAGCTCTAACTCTATTTGAAACCCCTGATCTAATCCCATTTATTTCTCCCCACTGAAACTCTCCTACCCCTTCAGCTTTGTCTCACTTAAAGCCAGGACATCCAGCTTCTTTTCATTCATAACATCTACAATCATCTCTTTCTTATCATTCGCACAACATCCACGCACATTCAAACATCCCACTTTGACGATTTTCTTCTTCTTTTTAGTAAGCTATACAGGAAAAGGGGTTACTAGCCCATTGTTCCCGGCATTTTAGTTGACTTTTACAACACGCATGGCTTACGGAGGAAAGATTCTTATTCCACTTCCCCATGGATATGAAAGGAAAAGCAATAAGAACAAGAACTATTAAGATAAAATCAAAGAAAACTCAGATGAGTGTGTATACAATAAACGTGTACATGTTTGCGTAGTGTGACCTAAGTGTAAGTAGAAGTAGCAAGACGTACCTGAAATCTTGCATGTTTATGAGACAGAAAAAAGACACCAGCAATCCTACCATCATGTAAAACAGTTTCAGGTTTCTGTTTCACAGTCACCTGGCAGGATGGTAGTACCTCCCTGAGTGGTTGCTGTCTACCAACCTACTACCTACAAATATATATATATATATATATATATATATATATATATATATATATATATATATATATATATATGGTTGTGAAAGTTTAACATGATTGAAGAGTGTGATTCATGAAGCACTAGAAACATTTGGTTACTCAGGGGTTTTAACATACTACGTTGCTCATACCAACCTGCAGCTACCATGACTAATGTACTGTCGTGGCACAGAAATCCTCATCACAAAGCAATCAAAACAATTTGATTATTTGCATTCCATAAAGAATATGGCTATGATTATACCATATTTTTAAAACGTCGAAGGAAGGAAGATAAAACAAAGAAGTACACAAACATATTTTATTACAAAATTTCCAACAAATATACTTATGTAAAATGAATAAAGTAATATTAGTCCTATCTACAAAGTGATTTCAACATTGGCACAGATCATTAATATTGACTCAAGATTCAAGACTGTAGTTGATCAATTAAACAATGAACCCACCCAAAATGCTCTATGGTGACATATGCTAATGCATGACGATCGAGTTTAGGTGTCAGTAACTTACATCATAAAATGTGAGGCTACCACTGATGCAATTAGGCATTAGACTGGACGTAAAAATCGACATGAGAACAATTCTAGACAGCAAGTTCCAGAGCTGAGTCTCTGATAAGTTATGAATAATACCAGCACCTGCTGAGGGAGTCACCGCAGTAATAAACTGTAAAGTACAAAAGAGGAGGTCTAACTGGGAGATTTTAGGAACTGTAAATTCTTCAAAACTTTAATATGAGGTATGTAAAGGATTTTAAGTTGAATAATTGTATTAATTAAAACCACATTATCTCTTTGAAGACTAATCTCTCAAAGTCTGCAATAAAACTTTTAATGTGCAAAGTAAATGTACTAGGCATACATATGCCAAAAATTAACTACCATATCATTTGAAATACAGTATTTACCCCCAAACCTCAATAACCTTAGAAGAATTCTGTTCCACTTCCCCATGGAGATAAGAGGAAATAAGAACAAGAACTAGTAAGAAAATGAAGAAAACCCAGAGGGTGTGTATATATATGCTTGTACATGAATGTGTAATGTGACCTAAGTGTAAGTAGAAGTAACAAGACATCCCTGAAATCTTGCATGTTTATGAGACAAAAAAAAAGACACCAGCAATCCTACCATCATGTAAAACAATTACAACAATACTAATTATTTTTAAATACGTGGACCCCCGAGTTTCAGTCATAATTCATTCCAGAAGGCTGCTCAAGTGCCATACCGAGCGAATTTACTCCCTTAAGGAATAATGTCAAGTAGGTTAGTCCATTTAAAACCCCCCAAAAATACACTTACAAAAGCATTTACAATATTACACTTACATAATTGTTCGATTTCGAGGTGACCGAAACTCGGGGGTCCATTGTATACTGTCTCTCTCCTACCAAGGTAGGGTGACCCATGAAAAGTAAATGCATTCACCATCACTCATTCAACAGCTGTCTTGCCAGAAGTGTATAACACATCTATTCTTCTTTTCTTTCAACACGTTGGCCGTTTCCACCGAGGCAGGGTGGCCCAAAGGAAAAGCGAAGTTTCTCCTTTTCTTCTTCTTCTTTCAACACGTCGGCCGTTTCCCACCAAAGCGGGGTGGCCCAAAATGAAAAACGAAAGTTTCTCCTTTTACATTTAGTAATACGTATACAGGAGAAGGGGTTACTAGCCCCTTGCTCCTGGCATTTTAGTCACCTCTTACGACACGCATGGCTTACGGAGAAAGAATTCTGTTCCACTTCCCCATGGAGATAAGAGGAAATAAGAACAAGAACTAGTAAGAAAATACAGTGGACCCCCGAGTTACGAGCACCTCGGAAATCGTACAATTATGTAAGTGTAATATTATAAGTGCTTTTGTAAGTGTATTTTTGGGGGTCTGAAATGGACTAACCTACTTGACATTATTCCTTAAGGGAGAAAATTCGTTCGGTAATGGCACTTGAGCAGCTTTCTGGAATGAATTATGCTCGTAACTCAGGGGTCCACTGTAGAAGAAAACCCAGAGGGGTGTGTATATATATGCTTGTACAGTGGACCCCGGTGTTCGTCCATTTTCGTAACAGAATGCTGTTCAAGTGCCATTACCAACCGAATTTATTCCCTTAAGAAATAATGTAACATAGACTAGTCCTTTTACACCCCAGAACTACACTTATAAAAGTATTTAAAAATAAACTTACATAAAAGGGCCTGTTTTGAGCAGGACGAACACCGGGGTCCACTGTACATGAATGTGTAGTGTGACCTAAGTGTAAGTAGAAGTAGCAAGATGTACCTGAAATCTTGCATGTTTATGAGACAGAAAAAGACACCAGAAATCCTACCATCATGTAAAACAATTACAGGCTTTCGTTTACACTCACTTGGCAGGATGGTAGTACCTCCTGGGTGGTTGCTGTCTACCAACATACCCCCTAGGATAACACATCTATTGACGTTATAATTTAAATAGCTCTCTGAACTGCAACATCACCCATCCTTCATGGTGTAGGCACTGTACTTTCCACCTCCAGGATTCAAGTCCGGGTAACTGGTTTTCTTGAATCCCTTACACTCCAGCACATAAAAACCACTCGTCTCCCTCAGGTTACTAGCACTCAAAACCTCCTTTACCCCTTCCCTCCCAACCCTTCCTCCTGTACAAACCCTACCCCTCCTTCTTTCAAACCCAAATTTATATACTACATTCTCTATCATCACATTCCAATTTATCCTCTCTAAATGCCAAAACCACTTCAACAACACCTCCTTGGTCTTCTAAATTATACTTTTTGGGAGAGAGCAAACACCCAAAGAGGTGCTACTGTCCAACAGCACGTCCTCAAAAAAAACACTTGCCTCCACTCACTTTTATCTAACATGCTCACACACACTAGCTGGATGCCTAAGCCCTCACATACAAAAAACCCCCTTTACCCTTTTCCTACAACCTTTCCTAGGATGACCCCTACGCAGTCTTTCCTTCACTACAGATTTATTTGCCCTCTAAGTCATCTATTTTCCTCCACAATACCATTCAAAAAACAGATCCCTGAGGAACACCACAGGGTAAAGGAGACAACTCAGATAAAAAATCACTGACTACTACTTGATATGACCAACCAGAAAGTTACAACTTCAGTATCCCTAATGCCAAAGCTGAAAGGATCACTTTTCAGTAATCCATTATCAATGGTATCAAATTCAGCAGAGAGGTCCACTAAAATTAACAGCAATGTATTTCCAAATCATTATAAACTTGACACAAAGCCACCTCAGTTGAATGAAATGATATACGTACAGTGGTACCCCGAGTTTTGTACAGCTCCCAACTCGAACAATTATGTAAGTGTATTATTGTAAGTGCTTTTGTAAGTGTATTTTTGGGGGTCTGAAACAGACTAATCTAATTTACATTATTCCTTATGGAACAAATTGTTCGGTAGCGGCATTTGAACAGCCTTCTGGAGCAATTATGGCGAAACTCGGGGTACCACTGTATATACAGACTGAACAAACGATAAAGCATTACTCAGCTTCAGGAAAGTTAATTTAAAGAAAAAAATAGCATGTTTAATCAATTTAAAAAAAAAAATAAATTTAGAAAGAGGATGATAGTGTGACATGTTTTCTGAATCAAGGGAAAACTTCTTTAGGAATGGGCAAAGTCCTTTCCATTGGCTTGGAAAATATCTGCTTTGAAGGATAGATTAAACTGGCATAAGAATATTTACATCCTCACCTGTTTGTTAATAGTCCATGTGTTATGTTAAACACTGAGTGAGGCTGATCTAAGCTCAAATAGCATTCCAGTAATCTCTTGTAGACCTCTTCCGAGCCTCGAGACACACACAGACGTTCATAACATCCTAAAGCATCTTGCAAGCGACCTGTAGAAAAAGTTAAATGTTAGAATTGTTTTAAATTGTAGAGTTATTTAATTACTATTTTTTTTCAACACGACGGCCGTCTCCCACTGAGGCAGGGTGACCCAAAAAAGAAATACTTTTACCATCATTCATACAATATCACTGTCTTTGCAGAGGTGCACAGATATGACAGTTTAGATGTCACTCCAAACAGCCAACCTCCCAAACCCCTCCTTTAAAGTGCAGGCATTGTACTTCCCACCTCCAGGACTCAAGTCTGGCTAACTGGTTTCCCTGAATCCCTTCACTTCACAAAATATTACCCTGCTCACAATCCAACAGCTCGTCAGGTCCCAAAAGCCATTCATCTCCATTCACTTCTACCTAACATGCTCACAAATGCCTGCTACATGTCCATGCCAATTGCACACAAAACCTCTTTTACCCCTTCCCTCCATCTTTTCCTAGGACGACCCCTACCCCTCCTCCCCTCCACTACAGATTTATACACCCTTCAAGTCAACCTATTTTGCTCCATTCTCTCTAAATGACCAAACCACCTCAATAACCCATCTTCAGCCCTCTGAACAACACTTTTAGCAACTCCACACCTCCTAATTTGCAAACTATGTATTCTCTGCATAATATTTACACCATACATTGCCCTTAGACACATCTCCACTGCCTCTAGCTTCTTTCTTGCTGCAGCATTCACAACCCATGCTTCACACCCATTTGAGTGTTGGTACCATTATACTCTTGTACATTCCCTTCTTTGCCTCCATGGAGAACATTTTTTGTCTCCACAGATAACTCAATGCCCCACTCACCTTTTTTCCTTCAATTCTATGGTTAACCTCGTCCTTCATAAACCCATATGCTGATAAATCTACTCCCAAATATTTGAACACCTTCACTTCTCCCATACTCTCTCAATCCAATGTGATATCCAATTCTTCTTTACCTAACTCGTTTGATACCCTCATCACCTTACTCTTATCTATGTTTACTTTCAACCTTCTTATCTACATTCACTTTCAACATTTGCCACTTCTCTTTAGAATCTCCCAAAAGCAGAGTATCATCAGCAAAAAATAACTGTCAACTCCCATTTTGTATTTGATTCCCCATAATTTAATCCCACCCTTCTGCCCAACACCCTAGCATTTACTTCTTTTACAACTCCATCTATAAATATGTTAAACAACCATGGTGACATTACACACCCCTGTCTAAGGCCTACTTTTACTGGAAATTAATTGCTATTTTTTTTTTTCAACAAGTCAGCCGTCTCCCACCAAGGCAGGGTGACCCAAAAAGAAAGAAAAATCCCCAAAAGAAAATACTTTCATCATCATTCAACACTTTCACCTCACTCATACATAATCACTGTCTTTGCAGAGGAGCTCAGAATACAACAGTTTAGAAATCCCTCCAAACTGCCAATATCCCAAACCTCTCCTTTAAAGTGCAGGCATTGTACTTCCCATTTCCAGGACTCAAGTCCAACTAAATCAATTACAGTGGACCCCCGCCTAATGAACAAGATTCATTCCAGAAGCCTGCTCAAGTGCCATTACCGAACGAATTTACTTCCTTAAGAAATAATGTCACGTAGGTTAGTCTATTTCAGACCCCCAAAAATACACTTCCACAAGCACTTACAATATTATACTTACATAATTGTACGATTTCCGGGGTGTTCGTTAGGCGGGGGTCCACTGTAACTGGTTTCCCTGAATCCCTTCACACAATATTACCCTGCTCACACTCCAACAGCTCGTCATGTCCCAAAAACCATTCGTCTCCATTCACTCCTATCTAACACACTCACACATGCTTGCTGGAAGTCCAAGCCCCTCGCCCACAAAACTTCCTATTATTTAGTACAATATTTATTTTAATTTACCCTTCAATTTCTCTCTAAAATTATATGAGACAAACCATAACAATGGCTAACAAAGATTTAAATTCCCATTTAAAATCAAATATTTCTAATTAATTTTAGGATACTGTATTAAAATCTGAACTTAGTTTTGCCTCAACATGTACAGTTTCTGTGAAATTAAATCCCACAGTGAACAATTTCACCAAGACACAGCCATTATGGAGAAAAGATATGAGGAGAAACCTGATACTAAACACAAGAAAACAAACCTGAAAACTGTGATGCAAATATGTTTGTATGATTATGGAAATATCTGTTATTGTTGGTGTGTGTGTATGTGTGTTTTTCATTCTCCTATGTGTGGGTTATTTGTGTATTGTTCCAGTCATGGTATTGAGCCTTTTATTCTGTAAAAAGGTATTGTTCTTATGATAGCTTGTTCTGCACCCTGTGTTTTTTCCTTAGATTTCACAAAAGAAATACTTTTAAATCAGGGAAGGTGCCAGAATTTCTATACAAGGATTGCTTTAGAGATGACTATCTGGTTGGGAGGGAAAGCTAGAAGATTTGCTTTGAAACAACTGCAAACAGTGGCATCACCAATGTTGACACACTGTTACTATTATTGTTATCATGTTCCTGCCACCAGGGTTGCTCAACATCTTAAATGTTTAAGATAAAAAAAATGCTACTACAAAGGTGGCACACAAGAGGGTTGGTACATTATAGGAAGTTGTATTTACAAGATAGTGTGTTGTACACATAAACACACACACCCTTCTGCTAGAGACAAATACAAACTTATACAGGAATACCTTGCATAATACATTTTTGAATAGTACAGGTTTTGATATACATGTAATACATTTTATAAATTTAATAATATAAATTTTATTTACAGCATTTTATGGCAAACAAGACTATTTCCCTGTGTTCAACTTACATCATTGCTTACAGTTCCAAATTCATAAGTTTATTTAGGTATAGGTATGCATAAATACAGTTACACAAATTATCAAACATAGTAAAAAGTTCTCCTAGGTAGTAGGTTGGTAGACAGCAACCACCCAGGGAGGTACTACCATCCTGGCAAGTGAGTGTAAAACGAAAGCCTGTAATTGTTTTACATGATGGCAGGATTGCTGGTGTCTTTTTTTCTGTCTCATAAACATGCAAGATTTCAGGTACATCTTGCTACTTCTACTTACACTTAGGTCACACTACACATTCATACATTCATGTACAAGCATATATATACACACCCCTCTGGGTTTTCTTCTATTTTCTTACTAGTTCTTGTTCTTATTTCCTCTTATCTCCATGGGGAAGTGGAACAGAATTCTTCCTCCGTAAGCCATGCGTGTCGTAAGAGGCGACTAAAATGCTGGGAGCAAAGGGCTAGTAACCCCTTCTCCTGAATATATTACTAAATGTAAAAGGAGAAATTTTTGTTTTTCCTTTTTGGGCCACCCTGCCTCGGTGGGAAACGGCCGACGTGTTGAAAGAAAGAAAGAAGTAAAAAGTTCTCCATGGAGAAGTGGAACAGAATTCTTCCTCCGTAAGCCATACGTGTCGTAAGAGGTGACTAAAATGCTGGAAGCAATGGGCTAGTAACCCCTTCTCCTGTATAAATTACTAAATTTAAAAAGAGCAACTTTTGTTTTTCTTTTTGGGCCACCCTGCCTCGGTGGGATACGGGCGGTTTGTTGAAAGTAGTAGTAGTAAGAAGTGTGTAAATTACCTAGGATAACCCAAAAAAAGTCAAATTGACTTATTTTCATTTGGTCCTTGATTTCCATTGTTTGTCTTTGTGTACCGAATCATTCTTCGTTTTCTTGTGTTTGGCAGTATTTTTTTTGTCTTTCATGTCACTCAATTTTGCTGCAATTGAACATCTGCAGGATACTATCACTCATATGAGTCATGTACAATAAGTAAACTGGACCTGACTGGCCGTGTTCTCTTTCTACTCACTGTCTTGATCCATGTAAAGTGTGTGTCTACATCTAGGATTGCATATTGATTTGTGATAGTTTCTCTTGATTTTCAAAAATATTTTAGACAAAATTGTATAACAGAAAAAAAAATCGATGGTTACTCTCCTATAACACTGAGTGAACATAAAACATTTCATCATTACACAACTGAGCACAACCAAAACAAACACATTAAAATAATACCTTGAACAGTACGGTATTACATACTACGGTATTTTTTTGACATGCATTAACTGTATTATGCAAGGTATTCCTGTACTTGATACAGCTAATCATCAACCACAATAATGTGTATACTCAAGGTTTACAATCAGTTATGTGGCAAACAGTATATACTTGATATGGCTAATCTTCAACCACAATAATGTGCATACTCAAGGTTTACAATTAGTTATGTGACATAGTACATATTATTATACAGTACCATATTTTCCAACAAATTCGGCAACTCTATACAGTCTGATTCAATATTTAATTTGTTTTAAATGTAAGACATACCTGTTGCTTCATATTCAATAACTTGTTCATCTAGGGAAGGGTCCTCACGCCTGATTGCTGCCACACCTGCTACTCCATCAGGCTCATCCAGTGATACATAAATACACTGCAAGATATTAGTGTTTTGGTCAATAATATATAAAACCTAGCATTATCTGAATAAACTATTACATATTCTAGCAACTGAACAATGTTGTGTAGTAGATCTAATGGCCTCAGTTAGCCAAAAAATTGCAATTTTTAAAAAGATTTTAATTTACTTAGATTTAGATTATTATACACAAAAAACTGCTATAATCATATGGGTTATTCAGTGGTGCATGACAAATGGCTACTGACACTGGGAAAGAGAAGTGTAAATTGTGGTAGTGGCTTAGCATAAGAAAATTACATCTAACATACCTGTGACCTATTCTGATGGTTCTACCTTGGCAGTCCAGCTTCAGGCCAAGACTGCCAGGGTAGAACCATCTAACACTGTGTTTTTTTTTACACCGGCCATCTCCCAACGAGGCATGATGACCCAAAAAAGAAAAAAAAACAAAGTTTTTCTTTTTATATTTAGTAATTTATACAGGAGAAAGGATTACTAGACCCTTGCTCCCAGCATTTTAGTCACATCTTACAACACACATGGTTAATGGAGGAAGGATTCTTCTACAATGGGGTTTATTTTGAATTAATTCATTACAGCCTATACAGCCTCTCCTCACTTAGTAACGTACTCGTTTATCGATGACTCGGACTCTGACCAGTGTGCATACCTAAATAATGTATATTAGAGCTGATTTCCTCTATTCTGTTTATTACAAGATATACATAGTACACTACACTATTGTATAAACATTTAAAAATATACCAGAAATGTTATAAATGGTGCAAAGGTGACATTAAAACAATATCAAAGATGGTTGACACAAACCCGCTACCATTATATGTAGTATGCTCCTCACTTAGCGACGAATTTGTTTACCGACGTGGTCTTAGGAATAGAACTCCATTGTTAAGCGAGGAGAGCTGAACTATAAAAATAACATATTGCCAATAACCTGCAACTGGTTAAGTATTACAGAAGAAACTTACTTCAAGAATTTATTAATTCTGGTCAAACAATGCATCACTAAGACCTATGTTGTTCACCTAGATCTACATCACTGAGGCCAGTGTTGCTCATGTAAATCTACATCTTAATTATAGCACCCTCAAATATGCTGTGATCAGTAAATTCTGGCATAGATATGAGAGAATGGGTTGTCTGTGTGATGGGTGTGATTAAAATAATGTGAAAACAAGTCCTGCCCTATGCAGTGCATGATGGAACAGCAAACTTCTGCCTCTGTTCTTGGGTTAAAATACCAACTTTGAGATGTTTTCTAGAGTGGCTTTTATGGTTTTATGGCTGTTTCTTGGTGTCAATTGTTAGATCAGAAAACACTTGTGAAAGGGAAATGATTTTTGTAGGTTTCAGACATGAAGTAGTTTGAAGTAGGCATTGAAGAAGAGGAAATATTAATTTTTTTGTCGATCTTCCTAAGGGAAACCACCCACCTCCTAGTTTGATTTATGAGGTAAACCATGACCATGATCATCATTTTTGGTTACATTTTCTTAGTTGAGAAATAAGGTAAAACTTTGATTTTTTTTATGATATACTCAAAATAGAGGCCAAGAAAAGGCTGGGGAGTAATTAGGGAATAGAAAAAAGGTTGCTTTAGTGGCTGGAATACTTACTGTTTATTTTGGACTCTTTGTTTTTAAAATTAGAATTTGTTGAATTTGGCCTAAAATAGGCTTCAAAATGGGTGAAATTGCTGATGCATAAGTTGCACCCAGACCACTAACTTCACACCCAGGTAATTTTATAAGCTTTCCATCAAATTTTGCATTACTGGTATTGCTGCCTTCGGAAAAGATTCTTTACTATTTCAGATGATATATTTAGGGAAAGGAAGGCGGGGTAGGGGTCGTCCTAGAAAAGGTTGGAGGGAGGGGGTAAAGGAGGTTTTGTGGGCGAGGGGCTTGGACTTCCAGCAAGCATGTGTGAGCGTGTTAGATAGGAGTGAATGGAGACGAATGGTTTTTGGGACCTGACGAGCTGTTGGAGTGTGAGCAGGGTAACATTTTGTGAAGGGATTCAGGGAAACCAGTTAATTGATTTAGTTGGACTTGAGTCCTGGAAATGGGAAGTACAATGCCTGCACTTTAAAGGATGGGTCTGGGATAGTGACAGCTGGGAGGGACTATTCTCAGCTGTCGTATCTGAGCGCCTCTGCAAAGACAGTGATTATGTATGAGTGTGGTGAAAGTGTTGAATGATGATGAAAGTATTTTCTTTTTGGGGATTTTCTTTCTTTTTGAGTCACCCTGCCTTGGTGGGAGATGGCCGACTTGTTGAAGAAAAAAAAAAAAAAAAAACTGCAACAGTGAAAGGATTAAAATTCAGAATGCTAACCAAGTCAATATTTAATTTTAGCTACAAGAAGCCTAATAAAGTGATAAGCAGACCAAAAACATAATCTTAATAACACAAAAAGAATTATCACTTTCCAGGTAGCTTTCTTGATGAGGAAAACTGACATTAAGCCCTTATAACAGCACTCAGCTGGTATACCACATGCACCATGACTACCAGCTTCTTTCATATTAGGTAAAGGAAGAGCAAAATATTGCCACAATAAAATGTCACATTAGTTACATCTGTGTCCTTTCACCTAACATTTTGTTGGAAATTCTACCATTATTACTAACTTTTCTCATAATAATTAGCTTTAACATTTAATTTAAAGGTTCATTCATGAAAAGATGTATTCTTAACCCTTTCACTGTCGAGACTCATGTTCACAAACTTGATCTCAGTGTCGAAGAATTTAAAGAAAGATATATTTTTTCTTATGAAATGATAGAGAATCTTTTTCCGATGGTAATGACACCAAAAGTACAAAATTTGATGGAAAACTTATGGAATTAGGCTCTCATGAAGTTAGCGGTCTTGGCAATGTTTACACATAAGCGATTTCGCCCACTTTGAGCCCTATTTTTGGCCAATTCCATTGTTCCAGTCGACCAAACTCATAGCTATTTGACTAGAACTCCATTTGTTCTATCGATTGAGTACAAGAAACTGCCCATTTACTAATTTCAACTGCCCAATAAAGTGATCAGAAATTGGTAAATTGGAAAATAGGGTCCAGAATTAACAATACGAACATTCTTAGCACTAAAATAATGTTTTCTCTGTTCATTAGTCATGTCTTTAGGCCCCTCTTTTATTACGCTTGCTTTCCATTTTGAATTATTATTCACACAAAAAATAGAAGATTTACTGTTATGTAGACTACTGCATTATGTAAAAATGGTATAAATAATATCAGTGCATTTGTAAAAGCATTTTAGACCCACCAGTTGACGTGTATTGGATGCCTGACGTGATTTGTTTACTCTTGAACATCAGCAAAAATCGAACATTTCCTCTACTTTGAGCTCAATTTCAAGGTACTTTTAGTCTGTAAACCATTCAAAATTATCTCTATTTCTGTAATATATCTTTCATTCTATCAAATGAGACTAAGAAAACGAGAATAAAGCCATGAATACCATATGATAATACACCGCAAAGTCAGTGTTTTAAACTAAAAACACCATTGGAGGTTTTTTTTCTCAGTATGCATTGTGTGCTGCAGGATTTTTTTTATACTGTGCACACTGACCACTCAGACCCATTCTCTCATATGTAGGCCTACCAGCTTTCTCCCGCAAGATTTGAAGCCACTAGAATTTTGTCTTATATTCGGGACTGACATTGGCTTGCAAGTCGTAATATTACGATACCAACAGTGAAAGGGTTAAGTAACCCACATAATTCGGATGAAATTAGACAACCTTTCAGTGTCTTGGACTGTTACTCAGGATGGACCAAATCAATATCTAGTCTCATCTTTAATTTATGGGTTAGCTATGAATTGATTAATGCACAGTAATGTGACTTTTATTCATGAAAAGGTCAAATAAGTTTTCTTTTAAGGGCAGGACAAATATACGTACTATAATGCTGATTACATACCAAAAGAGAGAATGCTGAAAACAGCCAGATCAGTATTATTATCAGCACTAAGGTTAATGAAAAGACATTAAGAAAATAATATACAGGCTGTTAGATTTTAATGTATATACAACACTGAAAGAAAGAAAAAACTACCAAAGTACAGTGGACCCCCGAGTTTCGTAAAAACTTCACTCCTGAAGTCTGCTCAAGTGCCATTACCGAACGAATTTACTCCCTTAAGGAAAAATGTCACGTAGGTTAGTCTATTTCAGACCCCCAAAAATACTTTTCCACAAGCACTTACAATATTATACTTACATAAATGTACGATTTCCGGGGTTTACGAAACTCGGGGGTCCACTGTATTGCTTTTATTTGATCAAATAGATTATTCAACATCTTTAACCAAATAATTGCCCCTTTGTCAGAAATATGTAATGCTTTATTCAAAAAATTTATAAATTCAAGGAAAATTTAGTTACATATATCTTCAAATACAGTGTCTATTACCTGAAGGAAGCGAAGATGCTCCTTAAGTTGGTCAGGATTCTCCTTCAAATAAGCCTCAATGTGCAGAAGAGCACGAGAATATGCTTGGCACTTAAATGATGTCTGTGCTAAAAGGTTAGCAGGAATTTTCTCAAGGAAACTGGTCACCTAGGAGTAAAGGAGGACACAAGTAAGTTGTTGTATTTACAAAGTGATTTGGCCTACAAAGTAATTCAGTGCATTCACACAAGTCTTTTACATGTTCCTTTCATTCTCTCAGATGGTCTTCCAGTGTTCCTTTTGTGTTCTTCATTCTTTCCATATCTCAGCAGTTGGAATTTATCTCCCAAGAACCTCGTATTATTTTCTCTTGACCACTGGAAGATGCTTATGTCTGCTTGCAAATTTTCCTTGTCTTTTACTAGAGCAACTTTCGTGCTTACTTTCATATCACTAATATGAGAAACAGTAGAGGTTCCAAGACTGAGGCTTTTCTTTCTTTGCTACCACTCTGTTCTGTTTGTTAAAAAAATTAAATATCAAGATTCCCACTTTTCCTGTCATACATATTACTGGTAACCTTATTTTATGAGATATCACTCCATGATCACATTAGTTAAATGCCCTCATGAAGGTCTGTGGAAACTGCATCTGAGTTTTGATTTTCTTCTAAAGCCTCTCATTATGCACTGCGTGCTGCAGGATTTTTTTTATACAGTGCACACTGACCACACAGACCCATTCTCTCATATGTGGGCCTACCAGCTTTCTCCCGCTTAATTGGAAGCCGCTAGAATTTGTGAGTATATATACGTCCGAAACAGTGGCTCGTAAGACGTATATATACGACTGAAACAGTCAAAGGGTTAATATTTGTGTTTAAACCATGAATGTTACCAAAAAGGAAGGAGGCTTTACTATTTGGGATGTTTCAGATTTGTTAGTTGTATGTATCTTGTAATATGGCACTCAGTACAGTGGACCCCCGAGTTTCATAAAAACTTCACTCCTGAAGTCTGCTCAAGCGCCATTACTGAACGAATTTACTCCCTTAAGGAAAAATGTCCCATAGGTTAGTCTATTTCAGACCCCAAAAAATACACTTCTACAAGCACTTACAATATTATACTTACATAATTGTACGATTTCCGGGGTTTACGAAACTCGGGGGTCCACTGTACTGATTATACAGTAGATTGTTGTAATTTTGACCTTGGTGTGTGAAAAATTGAGTTACTGTATACCACTGCCATGAAACTCCATACCCCTATTTTTTTTTCAACACGTCGGTCGTCTCCCACCGAGGCAGGGTGACCCAAAAAGAAAATATTTTCATCATCATTCGACACTTTCACCTCACTCATACATAATCACTGTCTTTGCAGAGGCGCTCAGATATGACAGTTTAGAAGTCCCTCCAAACTGCCAATATCCCAAACCCCTCCTTTAAAGTGCAGGCATTGTACTTCTCATTTCCAGGATTCAAGTCCGGCTAACCGGAAAAGAATTTTGGTGGTCGCTGCCACAAAGTGGCCAGTACGTCTCTATCATAAAATATAGTTTGACATGATGATCGTGACGACACCAGCTGCCAACCTCACTGTCAGGCTGGGAATCTTCCTAAATTTTCCCTGAATTCCTTCACAAAATATTACCCTGCTCACACTCCAACAGCTCGTCAGGTCCCAAAAACCATTCATCTCCATTCACTCCTATCTAACACGCTCATACATGCTTGCTGGAAGTCCAAGCCCCTTGCCCACAAAACCTTCTTTACCCCGTCCCTCCAACCTTTTCGAGGACAACCCCTACCCCTCCTTCCTTCCCCTACAGATTTATACGCTCTCCAAGTCATTCTACTTTGATCCATGCTCTCTAAATGACCAAACTACCTCAACAACTCCTTTTCAGCCCTTTGACTAATACTTTTAGTAACTCCACACCACCTCCTAATTTTCACACTCTGAATTCTCTGCATAATATTTACACCACACATTGCCCTTAGACAGGACATCTCCACTGTCTCCAGCCACCTCCTCACTGCAGCATTTGCAACCCAAGCTTCACACCCATATAAGAGTGTTGGTACCACTATACTTTCGTACATTCCCTTCTTTGCCTCCATGGAGAACGTAAGATCGGCCACAGAATACCCCTATTGTTTTACATTATTTGTATTTTACTTTCTTTAGATCGTTTCTTTCTGCACCTAAAAAATTATCACTGTTTACTGTGCATTTGGTTTCTTAATACATAAGGCTTGTATCACTATGATGCTTTCATGTGGAAATTTAAGCAACTCAAGTCATAACATTTTCTGGTCTGTAGTGATAATTTACACAATTATTTGCACATGAAAGGTGAATAGCTAACAAACTAAAAATGCAAGACATACATAGAAGAGTTCCCCATCTGCCAACTGCTTCAAAAATTATGTAAAAACTCCTGAATTTGATGCAGTCTCCCTACTCAGATGCCAGTCAGCATCACAATTAAGCATTTCATGCATGAACAGTGCCCTAATTTTTTCATTTACTTTCATTTTCACTAAAACTGTAAATACTGCTTTGTGTTATTGTCCTCTCATATTACCATTGATGTTGTAAATAGAAAAAGTTTTGTTACTTTGAAAAATTATTGTACAGGATTTGCAATTATATCCTCAGACAAACTAGTTATATCAACAATAACATTCACATTATCAACCTTGAGCTATTCAATGTCAAATAATTTTAAGGTCTAAATTAGTCTTGATCTGCCTGAAATTCATTGTAAAACTAGAGGCTTTTCTGTGTAAATAATTGCATTATAAAACAGTATTTTACACCTATGTATCTTAATGCAGAATATTTATTTATTTATAAAAATGGATTCATCAACCATACATGACTGATAAAGCTCTATTTATGGGCAAAATGTCGTCTAATAAAAAATCATGTACTGGTACATGTGATTTACGTTTCTATCTTCTGTTTGGTTTGCATAATAATCACACTACATATTGATCAAAGACAAGAACATTTCACTGCCACCAGCCTCCTCTTACCAGAAACATTTCAAGACCATAGTATCAGTACTATTATACTCAGATACATTCCTGTTTTTGCATTCACTGAAATACCTTTCTTTTTAAAAAACAATCACCACTTTTGCAATTTTCTGTAACATTGTATATTCTGAGAATTACCTCATATTCAATTAATATTTCAAAGAAGACATTTGATTCACACCAAACATACTATTTTTGCAGTCATACTTGTCTTTTCAATCAGTATTAATCACAATTCTGCCACACACACACTGTACCCAGTACGCTTAGCAAACTTATTGTAAATAAGTATTTGACATTTTTTTAGGTCTTTAAAAAAAGAAAACATGTTCTCTGCCAAGCTAATTAAAGTATCAATTTACCTCTATCAGTTTTCAATGTTCAGTCTTCCTAAGCAACTGTTTTCAACATTTCAGTCTTACTATATCAGCCAAAAATACCTGTTGGAGCTCTGCTGATGGTGTAAAAGCTCCTCGACCCTTTTTTCCAATGTTTTCTGTCTGCCTTTGCTTCTGAACCCATTTGCTCAAGTAGTCTAGGGCTGAGAATACAGTCTGAACAGCTAAATGCCTGCATAAAAAAGAAACAATTAGCTTACAGTAGACATGCTAAAATCAACTCAACAAAATTAAAAAAATAAAAAATAAAATGAAATACTCTATTAACTGTCTTAATGCATGTGTGTTGCTGCTATGAGTACATTTCATCTTGAAACTTGACAAAATATTTTTTGTATAAACATGATGGTGCATATATGCAAGAAAGAATTATAGCTTCTTTGAACAAGTACTATAGTGTTTTGTCTCTTAATAAATTTTTTATATCTTACTACTGAAGCACAATAACAATTACTCAACTATGGTATTCCTGAAAAAAAAAAGTGAGAGAGAGGGAATTACTTGAACTCTGAGGATGGAGCAAGTGAGTCTTCTTTCTTCTGTTTTTCCTGCATTTGACTCATAACAGCAAGAATCTCAGTTATTATTTGGTCATGGTGGTGAGCCGATTCCCTAAGCACACAGACAAGAATAGATGGCAGAAGGTACATGGCCGTTGTTGTGTATCTACGGAGAATTGGCTTACATGCACTGAACACCTGTAAAAGAAAAAGTATATTCCAACATACAAATATTTTATTAACAGTATGAAATGGCACTTTACTTCTGGGATGGATCATATGTCACTTCACAGGCAGTAATGTCAAGGGAAACACATTACACAAGAATGTATAATTTTTTTATATTTTTTCAACAAGTCGGCCGTCTCCCACTGAGGCATGGTGACCCAAAAAAGAAAGAAAATCCCCAAAAAGAAAATACTTTCATGATCATTCAACACCTTCACCTCACTCATACATAATCACTGTCTTTGCAGAGGCGCTCAGATACAACAGCTGAGAATAAGTCCCTCCCAACTGTCACTATCCCAGACCTCTCCTTTAAAGTGCAGGCATTGTACTTCCCATTTCCAGGACTCAAGTCCGGTTAAATCTATAATAACCGGTTTCCCTGAACCCCTTCACTAAATATTACCCTGCTCACACTCCAACAGCTCATCTGGTTCCAAAAACCATTCGTCTCCATTCACTCCTATCTAACACGCTCACACACGCTTGCTGGAAGTCCAAGCTCCTCGCCCACTAAACCTCCTTTACCCCCTCCCTCTAACCTTTTCGAGGACGACCCCTATCCCTCCTTCCTTCCCCTACAGATTTATACTCTCTCCAAGTCATTCTACTTTGATCCATTCTCTCTAAATGACCAAACCACCTCAACAACCCCTCTTCAGCCCTCTGACTAATACTTTTAGTAACTCCACACCTCCTAATTTCCACACTCCGAATTCTCTGCATAATATTTACACCACACATTGCCCTTAGACAGGACATCTCCACTGCCTCCACCCGCCTCCTCGCTGCAGCATTTACAACCAAAGCTTCACACCCATATAAGAGTGTTGGTACCAGTGTACTTTCATACATTCCTTTCTTTGCCTCCATAGATAATGTTTTTTGTCTCCACAGATACCTCAACGCACCACTCACCTTTTTTCCTTCATCAATTCTATGGTTAACCTCATCCTTCATAAACCCATCCGCTGACAAGTCAACTCCCAAATATCTGAAAACTTTCACTTCTTCCATACTTCCTCTCTCCAATGTGATATCCAATTTTTCTTTATTTAAATCGTTTGATACCCTCATCACCTTACTCTTATCTATGTTCACTTTCAACTTTCTACCTTTACACACCCTCCCAAACTCGTCCACTAACCTTTGCAACTTTTCTTTAGAATCTCCCATAAGCACAGTATTATCAGCAAAAAGTAACTGTGTCAACTCCCATTTTGTACTTAAACACTAGATATAATAACATCAGTGATGTTGAAGGAAAAAGTTTCAAAATATACGTGCTGTACATCAAAGATCTAAATATACATGACAGTTCACCAGGAAATGACTGATTGAGAGCAGTATCCCACACTGCTGGAACTAAGGCAGAGCACTTTCATGTCTAACATATGTCAAATATGTCTAACATATGGCATATATCAAGTTTTTCTAACATATGTCAAAGACACGTGACTGATTTCTAAGATTTCCCAGAACCTCTTTTGTGAGTAGGACAAAAACTAGGAGGAGGAGTAGGGGTAGGATCAACTTTAGAAACAAATCATTAAACTGTGCTACTGTACTCTATATATTTTTTGATTTTGTAATAATATAATAATAATAATAATAATAATAATAATAATAATAATAATAATAATAAGTGAACATAGATAAGAGTAAGGTGATGAGAGTATCAAACAATTTAGATAAAGAAAAATTGGATATCACATTGGAGGGAGTATGGAAGAAGTAAATGTTTTCAGATATTTGGGAGTTGACTTGTCAGCGGATGGGTTTATGAAGGATGAGGTTAACCATAGAATTGATGAAGAAAAAAAGGTGAGTGGTGCATTGAGGTATCTGTGGAGACAAAAAAACGTTATCCATGGAGGCAAAGAAGGGAATGTGTAAGAGAATAGTGGTACCAATTCTCTGATATGGGTGTGAAGCATGGGTTGTAAATACTGCAACAAGGAGAAGGCTGGAGGCAATGGAGATGTTGAGTCTGAGGGCAATGTATGATGAAAATATTATGCAAAGAATTTGTAGATTGGAGATTAGGATGAGGTGTGGAGTTACTAGTACATAAATTATGTACATAAATTATGTACATAAATTATGTTATCTACTGATTCAAAGCAAACTTTTCACAAAGCCCCAATAGCTCCCTCAATGTGTCTACTGAGTTAAGTGCTTCCAGGTACTAATTCTAGCACAATGCTCTTGTCTATCATCTTTAAAAAATTCCTGTTGGTACTCATGGTTCACTACCCAATGTAGTCACCATGACCTGGATGATTTGACAGTAATGTTTCAGTGTAAATCAATACATTGCAGACATTTGGAATTAAAATTACTGTCGAGTACAAGTGGGCAACTAATGAAGCAGTATAACCTATCCATACTTCATGTTAATAATATATAAAGAATGAGATTTAATAGATCTTGGCAGCATTAATAGATTATATAAAAATCAATACATGTATGTTTCTTTAAGAAACCATTACGTCATATCACCGTATTCATTAAATATCCAATTTCTGTATATTTCTCTGGTTCCCATCATCTCTTCTAACATTAAAATCCACACCATTCATTCAGATCCTTCAAACAGCTTGCATATAAATATTTATATTGATGGGACTAGTAAAAGTTTTACTTGAAGATGTTCATACAAATACCCAGCAATAAGTACAGGAGAGCCCTGCATGTACAGCAACTTCCTTTTGGTGTTTCATGTTTTTGTTGGCTTCAAACTGAGCCATTGTTCATTCTGTTCCACCTGCTGGCAATAGTCACGAGATGGTGGAACAATGGCTCAATGTAAACGTGAAACACCAAAAACAGGTACTGTATGTGTGGGAGCTCTCCTGTATTGTATTCTTAGAGTTCAAAGCTTCTTTATATCAAGCTTTCAGTGTCATGGGCAAATAAGCACATACTTATTACAGAGCCTTAATAAGTGCCAACTGACCTGACTTGCTCTCTCTCCCTTCAGCAGCTCTACAAGAAAACATGCCCAGTTGGTGAGCCACTGGTGAAATGATCGTGCCCGTGAACTTCCATAAATAGGAGATCGCAGCACAGATGATGAACGACTGGTAGTTGTTGCCACTGTGTACTTTGATGTCAATAGAGGATATATGATTTCTTGCAAGTGGTAGCCCAATCGTTCCCATACTTTTGAACCAACAGATGTTGCTCCATCACATCCACTTTCTCTAATACCATACAGACGTGTCACCTCCTGCATAACAACAGAACAGCTATTGAAACATAATTTTACTTAAGATAATAAGAACATATTATTATTATTACTATTACTACTACTACTAGTAGTATTACTAGTAGTAGTAGCAGTGTTACTACTAGTAGTAGTATTATTAGTAATACTAGTAACAGTAGTACTACTATCAGCCATACTATTACTGGTAGTACTACTAAATAGCACAAAATGATATATTTTCAGTAAAAATACTGTGTAGAGTACACGGAACCTACTTGCATCGCATAAGATGCACAGGTCTGAGTGTTGGCATCGGTGGCGGCCAAGAAGGCTCGGCCTAACTCTGTAACTAGCTGCACGATAAAACATTCTGTTTCTATGTTCAGGTGGATCTCATTTAGTTCTTCTGTGTATAGAATAAAGAAAATTAATTCAATTTCTTAAAACAATCATATAATGTGTTAATATTTATAAATTAAATACAGTGATAAAACTATATGGTCTGAAATATTCATGTACAGTGGACCCTCGGTTAACGAAAAAAATTCATCCCAGAAGCCTGCTCAAGTGCCATTACCGAACGAATTTACGTCCTTAAGAAATAATGTCACGTAGGTTAGTCTATTTCAGACCCCCAAAAATACACTTCCACATGCAATTAAAAAATTATACTTACATAATTGTACGATTTCCGGGGTATTCGTTAACCGAGGGTCCACTGTACATACTATATTTACATAAAAATGACAATACAGTGGACCCTCACTATTCGAACATTCTTCATTCCAGAATGGTGTTCAAGTGCTGTTACCAAACAAATTTATTCCCATAAGGAATGATGTAAATTAGATTAGTCCATTTCAGACCCCCAAAAATACACTTATAAAAGCACTTACAATAATAAACTTACATAAAAGGGCGAGTTTGGAGTGTTCGAATAGCGAGGGTCCACTGTACATGTATACATCCCGTACATAGTCCTTTTTAATGTTTTTTTTAGCCATTTTCTATTTGTTTATTTATCTATTACTATTACTATTAGTTTTCAATGAACCAGCTATATCCCACTGAGGCAGGGTGACCTTAAAAGAAAAACAAAAGTTTTTTTTTTTTCAACAAATCGGTTGTCTCCCACCGAGGCAGGGTGACCCAAAAAGAAAGAAAATCCCCAAAAAGAAAATACTTTCATCATCATTCAACACTTTCACCTCACTCATACATAATCACTGTCTTTGCAGAGGCGCTCAGATACTACAGTTTAGAATTAGTCCCTCCAAACTGTCACTATTCCAGACCCCTCCTTTAACCCTTAAACGGTCCACACGTATATTTACGTTAGTTAGTACTGCTACTGCCCCAAACGTATTTTTATGTTTTATTTTTCCTGCCTCCAAATTTGGCACGATTGGCATGAGATGCCTGGTGAGCATAGAATGAATCTTAACACTCGGTGTGTGCCATATTAAAAAAATCTGGGACCACTTAGTACCTTGTGGGAGCACCAGGTAAATTGAGCGCCAGCTAGAGCAAACACTGCAGCAAACACCAAGGATTCACTGATGTCATGTCATATTAACACTCCCCTTTGAAGTGGAAAGTGATGTCGGCAGGCTGGCAGGCCAGCTGGCTGCCTGCCTGCCTGGTCACCTGGCTGGCAAGCAGCTGGTTGACCACCTGGCTGGCCAGCAGCTGGTTGACCACCTGGCTGGCCAGCAGCTGGCTGGTCAGCTGGGTACCTGATTGGCTGTCTATCTCTGTCTGTCTGTCTGTATCTTTCTGTCTCTGTCTCTATCTCACAGGAACACATACGTAAATACAATTATACATAGTGTAAATTACCTACGATAACTAAAGAAATCAAGACAAAGTGTTATACTGTGCTTGTGATCTGCGTAATACCAGTTGGTTCATGAGCTACTCTCTGAGACAAGCAGACAGAAAGGAGATGACACACAGGCAGACAGAAAGACAGACACACAGACAGACACCCAAACACACACACACACACACACAGACAGACAGGTTTGCGTAACAAATAAAGGGAAGCAATGTAAACTCATCAACTGTCATCACTGTAATTACTGGACTGATAAGAAGAGATAAGACTACGGCTCACCCTTTGTGAAATGTTAACAGTCATCATTAGTGGAGATCAGATGAGATAAGGCAGCGATGCTTCAAGGTAACTTTTATTATTATTATTCACTATTATTATTATTATTATTATTATTTGAGTACAATTTCAGTACCTAATATTAGTGCCAGAACACAGATTGGCTGTGAAATCACAAGAACTACTATAAATTGTGATTATGAGAACATAAAAATTATATAAAATAATAAAAAAAAAGTGAAAAAAAGGTATATCGGCAACGATTCTGCAAGCAGCAGGACTCCTGTTGCTGTCAGGTGAGCATCCAGTGCCAACTTCCCCGCCTCATATCTCGGTAACTACTGACCCAAATTCTTTTTTTTTTATCCCATAACACTTTAAAAAATGTGCTCTTTATTTCTATATAAAAAAAATAATTTTTTTTTTCAAAAGATTCGGGGCACTGGGCGAGCTAACGTAAATATACGTGTGGACCGTTTAAGGGTTAAAGTACAGGCACTGTACTTCCCATTTCCAGGACTCAAGTCCGGCTAAATTAATAACCGGTTTCCCTGAATCCCGTCCTACCAAGTGAGTGTAAAAAGGAAGCCTGTATTTGTTTTACATGATGGTAGGATTGCTGATGTATTTTTTTTTCTGTCTCATAAACATGCAAGATTTCAGGTACGTCTTGCCACTTCTACTTACACTTAGGTCACACTACACATACATGTACACGTTTATGTTTACACACTCGTCTGAGTTTTTTCTTTGATTTTATCTTAATAGTTCTTGTTCTTATTACTTTTCCTTTCATATCCATGGGGAAGTGGAATAAGAATAGTTCCTCCGTAAGCCATATGTGTTGTGAAAGTCAACTAAAATGCCGGGAACAATGGGCTAGTAACCCCTTTTCCCGTATAACTTACTAAAAAGAAAAAGAAGAAAACCGTCAAACAAAAGTTATTCTTTTTAAAGTTTTTCTTTTTAGATTTAGTAATTTATACAGAAGGGGTTACTAGCCCCTTGCTTCCGGCATTTTAGATGCCTCTTACAATATGCATGGCTTACGGAGGAAGAATTCCTTTCCACTTTCCCATGGAGATAAGAGGAAATAAAGAAGAACAAGAACTATTAAGAAAATAGAAGAAAATCCAGATGGGTATGTAAATATATACATGCATGTGCAGTGGACCCCCGGTTAACGGCCATAATTCGCTCCAGAATGCTGTTCAAGTGCCGTTACCGAACGAATTTATTAACATAAGGAATAATGTAAATTAGATTAGTCCTTTTGGACCCCAAAACATACACTTACAAAAGCACTTACAAAAATACACTTACATAATTGTTAGTGTTTGGAGCAGGCCGTTAACCGGGGGTCCACTGTACATGTATGTGTAGTGTAACCTAAGTGTAAGTAGCAGCAGCAAGATATACCTGTTATCCCACATGTTTATGAGACAGAAAAAAAGACACCAGCAATCCTACCATTATGTAAAACATACAGGTTTCCGTTTCACACTCACTTGGCAGGACGGTAGTACCTCCCTGGATGGTTGCTGTCATTCAACCTATTATTATTATTGATATTATAATAGAGTAGTGCTAAACCCATTGGGATCATACAACACCCAGGAAATGGGGAAGGAGAGGCATTTAGATTTATTCTAAGAAAAAAGGAGGACAGTTCCAAATCCTCAGAACAACAGCCCTTAAAATTGAGAGGACACCTCTTACATAGCTAGCTGGCCTTCTATGGGCCTACTGTTGTAAAACAGAATTTTTTTGTGTCATGCATGGAATCACCTCTATATTAAGCACTGTTTAACATTAACCCTTTGACTGTCGCAACCCCTAATCCTGAGGTGTCTCCTGTTGTCGCAAAATTTTTGAAAAAAAAAAAAAAAAATTCTTATGAAATGATAGAGAATCTTTTCCCGATGGTAATGACACCAAAAGTATGAAATTTTATGTAAAACGTACGGAATTATGCTCTCGCGAAGTTAGTGATCTCGGCAATATATACGCATCAGCAATTTCACCGACTTTGAGCCCTATTTTTGGCCAATTCCATTGTTCCAATCGACCAAACTCATAGCTATTTCTTTAGAACTCCATTTGTTCTATCAATTGAGTACAAGAAACCACCAATTTACCGATTGCAACTACCCAATAAAGTGGGCAGAAATTGGCAATTTGGCCAATTTCATGCAAAATAAAAAAGTTGTCAATTTCAAAATAGGGTCCAGAATAAACAATGCAGACATTCCTGGCACTAAAATAAGATGTTATCTGTTCATTAGTCACGTTTTTAGGCCCCTCTTATATTACCCTTGCTTTCTATTTTGATTTTTTATTCACACAAAAAATAGAAGATTTACTGTTATACAGACTATTGCATTATTGTAAAAATGGTATAAATAATATCAGTGCACTTGTGAAAGAATATTAGACTCACCAGTTGATGTGTATTGGACGCGTGGCGTGATTTGTTTACTCTTGAACATTGGCAAAAATCGAACATTTCCCCTACTTTGAGCTCAATGTCAAGGTCGTTTTCATCATGAAACTAATGAAAATCATCTCTATTTCTGTAGTATGTTTTCCATTCTATCAAATGAGACCACGAAAAAGAGAATACAACCATAAATACTATATGAAAATACACCTCAAAGTCGGCGTTTTACTCCAAAAACACGGTCAGTTTTTTTTTCTCATTATGCACTGTGTGCTGCAGGATTTTTTTATACAGCGCACACTGACCACACAGACCCATTCTCTCATATGTGGGCCTACCAGCTTTCTCCCGCTTGATTTGAAGCTGCTAGAATTTTTAAGTATAGTATACAGTGGTCCCTCGGTTTTCGTGCATCTCCAAACTCGAACATTTATGTAAGTGCATTTTCGTAAGTGCTGTTGCAAGTGTATTTTTGGGGGTCGGACATAGACTAACCTACGTGACAGTATTTCTTAAGGAAGTAAATTCGTTCGGTAATGGCACTTGAGCAGCATTCTGGAACAAATTTTCGGCGAAAACTGAGGGACCACTGTATACGTCCGAAACAGTGGCTCGTAAGACGTGTATATATACGACCAAAACAGTCAAAGGGTTAAGGTGAATATGAAATACTTACTACATGGTATATAATGCCTTGATGACCCCAAGGCAAAGACCATTGTTTCACATGATAAGTTAATTAAACATTGTTTAGAGGAAAAGCTTGTGATAACCTCAGTCCTGGAGTTTACCTGGAGAGGGTTTTGGGGGTTAACGCCCCCACAGCTCGGTCTGAGACCAGGCCTCACGGTGGATCAGGGTCTGATCAACCAGGCTGTTACTGCCGGCAGCACGCAAACTGACGTACAAACCACAGCCTGGTTGGTCAGGTACTAACTTTAGGTGCCTGTCCAGTACCGTCTTGAAGACAGCCAGGGGACTATTGGTAATCCCCCTAATGTATGCTGGGAGGCAGTTGAACAGTCTTGGGCCCTGGATACTTATGGTGTTGTCTCTCTCGTGGCGCCCCTGCTTTTCATCGGGGGAATGTTGCATCTCCTGCTGAGTCTTTTGCTTTCATAGGGAGTGATTTTCATGTGTAGGTTTCGTACCAATCCCTCCAGAACCTTCCAAGTGTATATTATCATGAATCTCTCTTGCCTGCGTTCCAGGGAATACAGACCAAGGACCTTCAACCATTCCCAGTAATTTAGGTGCTTTATCGTACTTATGTGTGCTGTGAAAGTTCTTTGTACACTCTCCAGGTCTGCAATGTTGCCAGCCTTGAAGGGGGCCGTTAATGTACAGCAGCATTCCAGCCTAGAGAAAACAAGTGATTTCAAGAGTGTCATCATGGGCTTGGCATCCCTAGTTTTGAAGGTTCTCATTATCCATCCTATCATTTTCCTAGCCGATGAGTTAGATACATTGTTGTGGTCTTTAAAGGCGAGATCCTCTGACATTATCACTCCCAAGTCCTTCACATTTCTTTTTCGCTCTATTGTATGGTTAGAATTTGTCGTATACCTTGATACATTTTTATTTCCTCAGGTTTTCTATATCTGAGTAGTTGAAATTTCTCCTCGTTGAACTTCATATTGTTTTGAGTGGCCCATTTGAAGATTTGGTTGATGTCCACTTAGAGTTTTGCAGTGTCTTCAATGGAGGTCACTGCCATGGCAATCCGGGTGTCATCCACAAAGGAAGACACGGAGCTATGGCTTACATCTCTATGTCAGAAATGAGGATGAGGAATAGAATGGGAGCGAGTACTGTGCCTTGTGGAACAGAGCTTTTCACCGTGGCTGCCTGGGACTTTACTGTTTACTATTACTCTTTGTGTTCTATTTGTCAGGAAGTTATAGATCCATCTACCAACTTTTCCTATTATTTCTTTATCACGCATTTTGTGTGCTATTACGCCATGGTCACACTTGTCGAAAGCTTTTGCAAAGTCTGTGTATACTACATCTGTATTTTGTTTATGCTCAACAGCATCCAGGACACTGTCACAGTGGTCCAGGAGCTGGGACAGGCAGGAGCGACCTGATCTAAACCCGTGTTGCCCTGGGTTGTGTAATTGATGGGTATCTAGGTGGTTGGCGATCTTGCTTCTTAGAACCCTCTTAAAGATTTTTATGATATGTGATGTTAGTGGTATCGGTCTGTAGTTCTTTGCAACTGCTTTACTGCCACCCTTGTGGAGTGGGGCTATGTCTTTTGGTTTTAGTGTGTGTGGGATGACCCCTGTGTCCATGCTCCCTCTCCATAGAATGCTGAAGGCACGCGATAGGGGCTTCTTGCAATTCTTGATGAACACGGAGTTCCATGAGTCTGGGCCTGGGGCAGAGTGCATAGGCATGTCATTTATTGCCTTTTCAAAGTCTTGTGGAGTTAGAATAATATCCAAGATTTTTGAGATGACAAAATTTTGCGTTTTGTTCATAAAGAATTCATTTGGATTCTCGACCCTTAGTCTGGGCAGCGGCTTGCTGAACACAGAGTCGTATTGGGACTTTAATATCTCACTCATTTCTTGGCTGTCATCTGTGTATGTCCCATCCCACCTAAGAAGAGGCCCAATACTGGATGTTGTTTTTCCCTTAGATTTGGCATAAGAGAAGAAGTTTTTTTTTTTTCAATTTTCTTTATGGCATTTAGTTCTTCCTGTGATTCTTGTCTCCTGTAAGATTACTTCAGTTTAAGTTCGATATTTGCAATTTCATTGACCAGTGCTTCTCTACTTATTTCAGATATATTGGCCCCTCTCAGCAGCTCTGTGACTCTTCGCCTTTGTCTGTATAGGGAGTCTCTCTCTCTTTCTAGTTTACATCTTCTCTTTCTTTTTCTTAATGGAATGTGTCTTGAGCAGATCTCAAGAACCCCAGAGTTCATTTTTTCTAGGTAACTGTTCGGATCCGTGTTGTTTAGGATATCTTCCCAGCATGTTTCATTTAGGACATGATTGACTTGATCCCATTGTATGTTTTTGTTATTAAAATTGAATTTTGTGAAGAGACCTTCATTGACCATTCTTAAATGCAGTTCCAACAAAGGACCCCTGGAGCTCCAAACTTTCCTACTATGCCCTGTAGAGAATTTGCATGTGATGTCACTCAGCAAACATCTAGCAGTTTGCCAGTCAAGAGTGCACCAGTAATGCTGAGTCTTCCTCTTGTGAGTCACAACAAAACGGTGTTTACCTGAAGCATAATACTGTATAATTCTGCTATTAATAATCATATGAACACATTTAATGATTATACAGGAATTTTTCTTTTTAGTAAATCTATACAGGAAAAGGGGTTACTAACCCATTGTTCCCGGCATTTTAGTTGACTTTTACAACAAGCATAGCGTACAGAGGAAAGATTCTTATTCCACTTCCCCATGGATATGAAAGGAAAAGCAATAAGAACAAGAACTATTAAGATAAAATCAAAGAAAACTCAGATGAGTGTGTATACATAAACATATACATGTATGTGTAGTGTGACCTAAGTGTAAGTAGAAGTAGCGAAACGTACCTGAAATCATGCCTGTTTATGAGACAGAAAAAAGACACCAGCAATCCTACCATCATATAAAACAAATACAGGCTTTCATTTTACACTCACTTGGCAGGACGGTAGTACCTCCCTGGGTGGTTGCTGTCTACCAACCTACTAGAAACTTACTAGAAAGAGGTTTGGTAATAAGTAATACATATTTTATGAAAAAGAGGATAAATAAGTATACAAGGTATGATATAGCACATAATGAAAGTAGTTTGTAAGATTATGTATTGGTGGATAAAAGGTTGATGGGTAGGCTTCAGGATGTACATGTTTATAGAGGGGCAACGGATATATCGGATCATTATTTAGTTGTAGCTACAGTTAGAGTAAAAGGTAAATGGGACAAAAAGAAAATGGCAACAACAAGTAAGAGAGAGGTAAAAGTGTATAAACTAAGGGAGGAGGAAGTTAGGGTGAGATATAAGCAACTATTGGCAGAAAGGTGGGCTAATACAAGTATGAATAGTGGGGGGTTTGAAGAGAGTTGGGATAGTTTTAAAAATGCAGTATTAGAATGTGGGGCAGAAGTTTGTGGCTATAGGAGGGTGGGTGAAGGAGGAAAGAGGAGTGAGTGGTGGAATGAAGAAGTAAAGGGTGTGATAAAAGAGAAAAAGGTAGCTTATGAGAGGTTTTTACAAAACAGAAGTGTTAATAGAAGAGCAGAGTATATGAATAGTATAAGAAAAGTGAAGAGAGTGGTGAGAGAGTGCAAAAGGAGAGCAGATGAAAGAGTGGGAGAGGCTCTGTCAAGAAATTTTGCTGAAAACAAGAAAATTTTTTGGAGTGAGATAAACAAGTTAAGAAAGCCTTGGGAACGAATGGATTTGTCAGTTAAAAACAGAGTAGGGGAGTTAGTAGATGGGGAGCTGGAGGTATTGGGTAGATGGCGGGAATATTTTGAGGAACTTTTAAATGTCGATGAAAAAAGGGAGGCGGTAATTTCATGCACTGGCCAGGGAGGTATAACATCATTTAGAAGTGAAGGTTAGGTAAGGTTCGTCAGGACACCGGACAAGTGTTTCCTGACGCGGGTCTTAGTCAGATGATGACCCACCATTGGAGCTTTCGTCACATGACCGAGGCCTTCCGCTGGCTTACCGGTCCACCCCTTTAAAAATTATAGTCTATTACAACTATTTTTTTTTTAGGAGTGAAGAAGAGCAGGATGTGATTGTGGGGGAAGTGTGTGAGGCATTACGTAGAATGAAAGGAGGTAAAGCAGCTGGAACTGAAGGGATCATGACAGAAATGTTAAAAGCAGGGGGAGGGGGGATATAGTGTTGGAGTAGTTGGTATTTTTGTTTAATAAATGTATGAAAGAGGGGAAGGTACCTAGGGATTGACAGAGAGCATGTATAGTTCCTTTATATAAAGGGAAGGGGGATAAAAGAGATTGTAAGAATTATAGGGGAATAAGTTTACTGAGTAGCCTGTAATTGTTTTACATGATGGTAGGATTGCTGGTGTCTTTTTTCTGTCTCATAAACATGCAAGATTTCAGGTATGTCTTGTTACTTCTACTTACACTTAGGTCACATTACACATTCATGTACAAGCATATATATAAACACCCCTCTGGGTTTTCTTCTATTTTCTTACTAGTTCTTGTTCTTATTTCCTCTTATCTCCATGGGGAAGTGGAACAGAATTCTTCCTCCGTAAGCCATGCGTGTCGTAAGAGTCAACTAAAATGCCGGGAGCAAGGGGCTAGTAACCCCTTCTCCTGTATACATTACTAAAGTTAAAAAGAGAAACTTTTGTTTTTCTCTTTGGGCCACCCCACCTTGGTGGGAAGTGGCCGATTTGTTGAAAGAAGAAGTTTACTTAGTATACCAGGTAAAGTGTACGGTAGGGTTATTATTGAAAGAATTAGAGGTAAGACAAAGAGTAGGATTGCAGATGAGCAAGGAGGCTTTAGAGTGGGCACTGGATGTGTAGATCAAGTGTTTACATTGAAGCATATATGTGAACAGTATTTAGATAAAGGTAGGGAAGTTTTCATTGAATTTATGGTTTTAGAAAAGGCATATGATAGAGTGGATAGGGGAGCAATGTGGCAAATGTTGCAAGTGTATGGAATAGGTAATAAGTTACTGAATGCTGTAAAGAGTTTTTATGAGGCTAGCGAGGCTCAGGTTAGGGTGTGTAGGAGAGAGGGAGATTACTTCCCGGTAAAGTAGGTCTTAGACAGGGATGTGTAATGTCACTATGGTTGTTTAATATATTTATAGATGGGGTTGTAAAAGAAGTAAATGCTAGGGTGTTGGGGAGAGAGGTGGGATTAAATTATGGGGACTTAAATGCAAAATGGGAATTCACACAGTTACTTTTTGTTGATGATACTGTGCTTATGGGAGATTCTAAAGAAAAGTTGCAAAGGTTAGTGGACGAGTTTGGGAGGATGTGTAAAGGTAGAGAGTTGAAAGTGAACATAGATAAGAGTAATGTGATGAGGGTATCAAACAATTTAAATAAAGAAAAATTGGATATCACATTGGAGAGAGGGATTATGGAAGAAGTGAATGTTTTCAGATATTTGTGAGTTGACTTGTCAGCGGATGGGTTTACGAAGGATGAGGTTAACCATAGAATGGATGAAGGAAAAAATGTGAGTGGTGCGTTAAGGTATCTGTGGAGACAAAAAACGTTATCTTTGGAGGCAAAGAAAGGAATGTACGAAAGTATAGTGGTACTAACACTCTTATATGGGTATGAAGCATGGGTTGCAAATGCTGCAGCGGGGAGGCGGCTGGAGGCAGCGGAGATGTCCTGTCTAAGGGCAATGTGGGGAAGGAAGGCGGGGTAGGGGTCATCCTCGAAAACGTTGGAGGGAGGGGGTAAAGGAGGTTTTGTGGGCGAGGGGCTTGGACTTCCAGCAAGCATGTGTGAGCATTTTAGATAGGAGTGAATGGAGACAAATGGTTTTTGGGGCTTGACAAGCTGTTGGAGTGTGAGCAGGGTAACATTTTGTTAAGGGATTCAGGGAAACCAGTTAATTGCTTTAGTTGGACTTGAGTCCTGGAAATGGAAAGTACAGTGCCTGCACTTTAAAGGAGGGGTCTGGGATAGTGACAGCTGGGACTTATTCTCAGCTGTCGTATCTGAGCGCCTCTGCAAAGACAGTGATTATGTATGAGTGAGGTGAAAGTGTTGAATGATGATTAAAGTATTTTTCTTTGGGGGATTTTCTTTCTTTTTGGGTCACCCTACCTTGGTAGGAGACGGCCGACTTGTTGAAAAAAAAAAAAATTATTTGTCATTCTTTTCTGTATGTAAATCTATATTTAATCTCTAAAAAATTATTTTTTTGTTAATACTCCCGGGTGTCTGAAACGGATTAATTGAATTTATATTATTTCTTATGGGGAAAATGGTTTTAGTTTTCGCCGATTTTAGTTTTAGCCGATCCCTCTGGAACGGATTAAACACGAAAACCAAGGGTCCACTGTTTTCTGTTTATTACAGTATTCAGTGGACCCTTGAAATTCGTGATTAATCCGTTCCAGAGAGTCTGCCAAAATTCTAAATTCACGATTTTCAAAACCATTTTCCCCATAAGAAATAATGTAAATCAAATTAATCCATTTCAGACACCCGAAAGTATTAAAAATTTTTTTTTTACATGAAATGAACATTTATCTACACAGAAAACAATGAAACATAAAGAATAAAACAATAATAACATGACACTTACCTTTATTGAAGAGTTGTTGATGTGTGGAAGACGGGAGGAGGGTAGAGGATGGAAGAGTTACTATTGTTTGGAAGGGGAATCCCCTTCCATAGACTTCAGGTACCAAGTTCTTTTCTGGGGTTACTTCCCTTCTTTGTCTTTTACTGCCACAGTACATTCATTACTTACTTTAAAATATTTGTAGTCTTAATGTAGGGAGAGAGGTGTGTGGTATCTATTTGTAGGAATTCACTGTAGGTAGCCTGTAGACGTAGGTACACGTATGTAGCCCCCCTGGGCTACACTACACAGCCATATTATTACACTACACAGCCATATTATTATCATGTTCACTGAGTTTAATCGTTTCTAACAACTACCTTTAGATGCCATCATAAACAAAGGGAGAAGTAATGAATAATTCATGCAGAGAATTGTAAACAAACCCGTATGAAGGGCAGTTACTGCACCAGACGCCAGATTTACAGTTTTCTCTAACGCTGCATCAGAGAAAACGTAATGTTTACTCTCCACCCAACTCACCACTCGATAACATATAAATATTGTATCATTGTTTGTATGTTATATGATATGTAACGTGTTTCTTATATAATTTTGAAGAATATATCATAGTTGGAGTAATGAAAATGTCTATATTAACCTAAAATAAGACATTTGTTTGAGCTTGGTGTGGGGAAGTACCCTGGCTGGTTTGTGTGGGGAAGTACCCTGGCTGGTTTGTGGTAAAGTACCCTGGCTGGTTTGTGTGGGGAAGTACCCTGGCTGGTTTGTGTGGTGAAGCACCCTGGCTGGTTTGTGTGGGGAAGTACCCTGGCTGGTTTGTGTGGGGAAGTACCCTGCCTGGTGTGGGGAAGTACCCTGTCTGGTGTGTTCTTCCTTGATTTCTATCATGTTTCTCGCCTTCTTTAGCAAAGAGCTGGCACTAGGAGCTTTCTTTGGGCCCATGGTGGCTTATTTAGCAGTTGCAAGCACTAAAACGAATGAAATATTAAGAAATGTATCATATGAACGTGTGAGGTGATCGTCACTCGCTGAGATACAATGCCAGACTGACTCTGAATGGTGTTTATGTGCCCACGGCGGCTGGGAGACCGCTCGGACGTGTTTCATACGACAGCCGATTTCTAAGCCAAATTACGAAAATCAAGCCAATATTTTGTCGAAAAAAGTTGCCGATTTTCAAATTTCATGATATTCAAGGGGGACGAATTTCAAGGGTCCACTGTACAGTATACTACTGTATAAACATTTAAAATATACTAAAAAATTTATAAATGATGCAAAGGTGACATTAAAAAATATCAGAAGATAATTGACACAAACCCACTACGTACCAGTACAGTATGCTCCTTGCTTAATTATTAATGACCAATCCGCTTACCGACCTACTCTTAAAACGCATGAAAAATCCATCCGGGAGCAAGGGGCAAGTAACCCCTTCTTCTGTATACATTACTAAAGTAAAAAAGAGAAACTTTGGTTTTTCTTTTAGGGCCACCCTGCTTCAGTGGGATACAGGGCACGGTGCCCCGTGGCCTGGTGGCTAAAGCTCTCGGTTCACACTGCGAGGGTCTGGGTTCGGTTCCCAGCAAGGGGAGAAACATTGGGTGTGTTTCTTTACGCCGGTTGTCTATGTTCCCCATCCATCAGTAAAATGGGAACCTAGGAGTTAGTTGACTGGTGTGGGTCGCATCCTGGGACAAAATTGACCTAATTTGCCTGAAATGCTCTGCATAACAAGGGGCTTTCTATATACATGTAGTAATATGTCACTGATGTCAGCTAGGCCTGTATACCTTGTACATGTACAGTGGTACCCCGAGTTTCGGCCATAATTCGTTCTGGAAGGCTGTTCGAGTAACGACCGAACGAATTTGTTCCCATAAGGAATAATGTAAATTAGATTAATCCGTTTCAGACTCCCAAAAATACACTTACAAAAGCACTTACAATAATACACTTACATAATTGTTCGAGTTGGGAGCTGTATGAAACACGGGGTACCACTGTATTTGTAGAAATAAAGATATTATAATATTATTAAATTAGCATAACCAGAGACTGAGCACTTATAGAGGGCTAATATACACTTTGTCTACGCAAGCAGTTAGTTTTTAAATGTATAAGCATTTCCAATGACTAAAAAACAGCTAAATCATTATATATATATATATATATATATATATATATATATATATATATAAAGCAATGCCTTACCTTTGATACTGGAATATGTATACAGACGGGTAGGGTCTATTGCACCCAAAAGTCCCAAGCACTCAGCTACTGCCACACGCAAGTCTTCCTCCACTTCACGGCACTGAGCTGGGATTTATAAGTTGTCTTTTTGAAGTGAGTTCTTACAACATTTATAATTTTTAAGTTATTAAATCATTAAATATTTCTAATAAAGAAATACGAAACAACTAATATGAAAGGTGTGGTTGTCAGTGGCCCAATGTGGGTAGTGATTGGATGATGGGGTGGCTGGGCATATAAGCATGCAGTGGGTGAGTTGTGGCTAGTGGTGTAGGCAGTAATGAGGGTGGTGGGTGATTAAGTGATCAGGTATGTGGGCAGCATGCCAGGTGAAAGGTCAGGTAAGGTGCGGGTGTGTGACTGTATGGGGAAAGGCATTGTATGGACATGTTGTGTGTGGGTAGGTTGTTGGTTGGGATGGTGTGGGTGTGTGACTGTATGGGGAAAGGCATTGTATGGACATGTTGTGTGTGGGTAGGTTGTTGGTTGGGATGGTGTGGGTGAAGGCATGTCACTGTGGGGAAATTATAGGGGTGGTTGGTATGGGTGGGGAAAGGCAGATATGGATGAAGGTGTGTGGCCATGGGGAAATTATAGGGGTGGGTGGGGGTTGTGGGCAGTATGGGTGAGGCTGCTGGATGTGCAGCAAGGGCATGTAGTCACAGAAAAAGGGGGAGGTTGAATGAGCAGCTGGTGTGGGCAGAGGTATGGTAATGGATGCATATGAATATAGAACAAGGTATGGTATTAGATGTGTATGAACGGAGCACTGAGTCTCACTGTGTAGCCTCACTGCTAGACACTCTAACCTTCACCCATCATGCCCAATGCTAACACCTATTTTTCATACCCCTCTGTCCATACATTCTACCCCTCACCCATTCCCTCCCCCATGTGCCTTCCTGCCCATACTAGTGAAAATAATATAGATGACTGAGCAGATATAGATGGCTATGTCCTATGTTCATACACTATGTTCTCTGTTCACATGCTTTGTTAGGTTATGAACAGCATAGTGATAATCAAGACCATGAACATTAACACCAACAGAACAATGTTCAATATACCATTTATGCACTGTCTCTTCCAGCTTTTAATCGTGAGCAGTTTTCATACGCTTTCTAGGACCAACTGTTGAACCTTTATGGTTAGTATCTACACTAAATTTAAGAGCATAGTCAGACAGTGTGTGTTTCTTAACACTATATTTCCCATACCCATGCTACTGAGATGCCAGACTTAACCTTTTTTATTAGTTCAGGTTTCTGCTTAACATTGAGAACCCACATTTCCTCTTGGTACAACCACTTGTTTAAAAGCAATTGTTAATTGCACTTTACTGAATATGTAAATAACATCACACTAAACACAGTAAACCCAGAAAAAATTGGAGACTGAATGACAAGCATATGCACAAGTGAGTACAAACAATAAACTGGGGTGGGTGGCCTAAGGCAACAATGAAAACAGGTCCTGGACATGGCCACTCTGGCCCACAACAGACAAATGGACAAATGTTGAAATTATAGGGCTTTTGTCCAATGATTCATAAGACTACCAGACACTATCGTTACAGACAAAATCCAGAATTATGTTCTTTTTTCCATTTTATCATGTGATTACATTTGTCAAGACATTTTTTTGTTTGTAATTGCTGAAATTCATTAAATGGAGGTCCGTTTATTAGAGGTTTACTATACTTTATACGGCTCATGATAAGGCTTCATCATCTGCTCCATTTCATGTTTCAAAACATGGCTTCTAGATACAGGCAGACCCTGCTTATACAGCAGGTTAGGTTCTGGGCTACTGCTGTAAAGCAAAAATTGCTGTAAAGTGAAACATCTCTTTTTTTTTTTCATTCAAATGCATATAAATGCCTGGTAACATATTTACACTATCATATATATAAAGTGTGCAATAAAGGAAGGCCTAAAAAATGCATATACAGTACACACATTACTTACCTTGAAATATTTTTGTCTTTAGCTATTAGTGAGTGGTAAATATATTTACTGTAGGAAATGGGTATAACTAAAAACTGCTGCATTAATGAAGTGCTGGAAAGCAGGGCCCGCATATATGTCAGGGTCATCTTTAGTGCCAAAGTTTACAAGCAGAATGGGATTGCTAATGAAACTTTTCCAGTATTAATTGTTTCTGTATATACTTTTCTACCTCATCTTCCTCCCTTTCTGTCTCTCTGTTTCTCTTTAACCTGTTAATTGAGCTCATTCAACAATTTGTCTACAGTTTGTTCTTTATCATCATTTTCCTCCATAAATTCAAAGCCCTCACGTTTCACAGTCCTTACCAGTCACAATTTACTGAACTTGATTCCTTGGAGACAGAAAATGTGAGAAATAATTCAACATAAAAGTCTTTAATTTTTTCAATCCTGCATTTATTGTGATTGGGACACTTTTTTTTTCCATGACACTTTTGTGTGTGTAAATGTATCTGCAGTGTTAAAAGGTATTGTGCACCAGAAATCTAGCACTACAGTTTCTGAGCTGTCATCCATTACTGAGTTTCTTGCAAGATCATGTATGTGTGTGTAGTGGAACTTAATGTCTTAATATTTCTTGATCTAGTTGTTGTATGACAGTTGTCACACTGGGTGGAAAAAAATATGAGCTATATATTTGGGTCAAGAGATTGCCAGATTTCAGGACGATTATGGGATTTATCAAATCAAAGAACTTTCAATGCAAGGTTCTTTGTGGCTAGATGCATATTCATTGCAGAAATGAAATAATGCTTAAGCCAATCAACAAATAGGGCCTCAGCCATCCATGTTGTGTTGTTAAACTGTGAAGTCTGTGCACAATAAATTAGCATAAGCTTACACTTGAAATCACCTGCTGAATTAACGTACACTAACAAGCAAAACTGATCCTTCATTACCTTAAACTTATATGCAAATTTTTCTTACTTGCTAATGTAAATGCTAGACAGCTTTTTCATCCAATATAGCCCATGTCTTGTCAGCATTAAACACTTAAGTCAGGATTGTAACCCTTCTCACAAACAATTTCCACAAAATCAGCAGGAAAATTTCCTGCAGCAACATAATCAGCTGATGCACTTTCAACACTAAACATTATGTCATGCAGTTGATGCAGCATTTAAATTAGTCAAACCTCCCAGCACTAAATGTATAGACTTGGGAAGGATTTCACTTCCTTTTCACACAGTTCTGTAGTAGGATAGAGCTTCCTGCTTGATTATCTATCTGAGCCCAGAGTGGGGCACTCTCCCTTGTATTTTCCTCAATAAACATTCCCTGACGATTTAGTCATACTATTTAATTGTTGACCTATTTATTCTTGTCATCAGGTCACTATCTGAATTACTTATTGCACAAGCACTTTTCACACAGTCTCTTATGGGATGAATGATTTATTCATCAACACCAAAGAAATGGGCAGTTTGCTTCACACATTTTCAGCTTGAGACATGGCTAAAATCTTAATTGTCACACTTTACATAAACTAATGGCCTCTTCTCTGTAAATCTGTTCATGTTGCAGTTTCTCAATCATGTGTTAATGAGTTGTCATTTACCAGGGTTGTATAAACAGGGGTTTTAGCATAATTATGATTTTCAAAGAAATTGAACCTGAACCCTGAACCTCAATATACATTCTTAATCACAAATAAAGCATAACTTATATACAAAGACAAAAATTAAGAAAGTTATTAATAGTTAAGAATGAAGTTGCTAATGACCTTGACAGTCTACTCAAAATTAGAAATAAACAATAATGATTATAATAAAAAAAAAAGTACAGATTAATAAAATTACAGTACCTAAAAGAACACTAAATAATTCTGATATAGCTGGATGTACATCATCAGTATCTGTTGTAAGATGATGGACGGCATTTTGATTATGTTGTAAAGTATGTCGAAGGCGTGTTAAGGCACTTAGTCGTACATCAAGGCTTTCATGACTTAGTCCTCTATGTATAGAAGTGAGTGCTTCGATAACTTCTTCTTTGCTGCCACTGTAGGAACAGACCATCATAAAATAAAATCATATTTTTTTAATCACCTGCATCATAGACTATCTCTTAACAAAAGAGAAGTGAACAAACACATTTCAATGTAAAATGAAACTTTTTTAACAAGAATGATATACAATACATGTGTAAGAAAACTCAAAGGACACTTCCCTGTAATTCCTGCCCTTCTTCCCATAATCTTAAGTTACATAAATCTAAATAAGAAGGCACATTTTCACACAAAAATCATTGCTGTTAAGAACACAATAAAGATGGTAAGAGACAATATTTTAGGTTCATGGTTGTTATCAACTAAGATGCATTAAGGGTGTGTGCGGCTAACACCAAAAGCGATCTCAAAAACTTAACCACAATCCACTGAAACTGTATAGAAGAAGCATAGCTGGGATTGGTGTAGCAACTTGGTGAGACTAGCTTCTCAGAAGTATCCTCCAAAGAGAGAGGTGACAGAGTAACATGGGGAGGAAAAGAAGGATGGACATTCTTACTTTAATCTGTACAAGAATAATCTGGGGAAAAAATATAAGGAAAAAATAATTTCTTAACAAATGGAATTTTTCATTTTAACATGGTCTCACCATATAACTTTTAATTGGTGCTCCTTGATTACTTGATTGATATGGGAAAGAGCTTCATCATCAGGAAGAAGTGGCAGGTTCTTAAGAAGTGGCTTTACTGAAGGTATCTCAATCTGAAAAAAAAAAATGCCCATAAAAATGATAAAGTACAATTATTCATGCATATTAAAAAGCACATGCAACATTTTTAAAAAAAAAAAAAAAAAAAAAAAAAAAAAATATCTGAGCTCCTCTGCAAAGACAGTGATTATGTATGAGTGTGGTGAAAGTGTTGAATGATGATGAAAGTTTTTTCTTTTTGGGGATTTTCTTTCTTTTTGGGTCACCCTGCCTCGGTGGGAGACGGCCGACTTGTTGAAAAAAAAAAAAAAAAAAAATGCAACATTTACAAAATATGGATATAATCATGTCCCCAGGACTCTCATATTATACTTGCCCTCCATTTTGAATCCATCATTACAAAAAATCAAAGCTTTACCCTATTCCTTGGATAATAAAAACAAGGAATCATTGGTCATGGTTTAGGGCATCCCAATAACTGAAGCAGACCTAGTAAAAATCCATAAAACAGTAGTGAGGAATCTTACCTTTCTTCAGGCAAATCCTCAAGACTCAAATGTTTCCACTACTTTGAGCCTTATTTTAAGCTATTTCCAGTCCTAAAACCGACAAAATCATTTCTATTTCAGAAGTATGTCTTCCATTTTATTAAATGATACCAAGAAACCATAAAAAAACACCCTAGAAAACACCTCAAAGCCATTAGTTTAAACAAAACACAAGGTTGGAGGATTACTTCTCCATTCATGCACCATAGGGAAGATTGTTTATACTCTGCACACTCATACCACACACCCATTCTCTCATGTCAAGGTCAAAATTCACTGCTCACAACATATTTGAGGGCACTGTGCTTAAAACATAGATCAATGTGAGTGACAGTGGTGTCAATAACATAGATCTACATAAGAGACAGTGAAAAGATTAATTTTGGGAGTACCAGCAGTGAAAAGGTTAATGAACAAAGAGTCTTGAAAAAGCTGCTGGTAAATGACAGCCTAAATCAAATGTTGAGAACCTTACATAAGTGTTCATTTACTTCAACTGATTGTCAGAACATTTATGCTCATCATACTCTCATATTAACCCCTTAACTGTCCAAACGTAGATCTACGTTCTCTCGCGTAGCGCTCCGAACGTAGATCTACGTTGTTTTTTACATGCTTTCTTATGGAGAAAATCAAGGTCGGAGCGCTAGCGGTAAGAACGTAGATCTACGTTTGGACAGTTAAGGGGTTAAACCTACATGCAAACAGTGCCAATTACAATGCTAATAAATATTACAGTGCAGTAGGGCCCTAACTTACGACTTCATGTATTCCTAAAAATATTTCCTAAGTGTTCTAAACTCAAGACCAATTTTCCCATTGACACCAATGTTATCATTCAAGAGGTATTCCTGAGCCATGATGTTCTGAATCTACAGTGAAGCTTTGGTAAATAATAGACTAATATGGGAAAGAAACAATAACTTTTTAAATGAAAATCTGTAGTATCAAAATGCCTGATGCGGCTGACTTGGTCCACTGCATGGGGAGCTTACCGGACATACACTATTGCTACCAGAAAAATTTTGATACAAAGGTCTCCTGTATATTAAGCCTACCATTCACACACACAATACAGATAATGGACATTTTGATACAGCAGAATTGGTCCTTTGTATGTTGAGCCTACACCAAAATACTACCAATAAAGGCAATATAGCATACTAAGGATATGCAATCAAGAGAGAACTTAAAATAATGGATTTAGATGGGAAAAAATTAGATTTAGAAAGGATGTAGTGTACTAGTTTGATAACAGAGTTGTCGATGAGCAGAACAGTATTTACAGACTCCAGGAACATAACATTCATGAATTCTGGAGTTCAACTGTACTCCAAATTTAACATTATACACATACTGCAAAACAAATAACTTATACCGTAATATTAAAACAGAACTTAATTTAAACACCATTTAAAACCAAAAGACACTGAATTATGTTACCAGTATATAAGTCAAGACTGATGCCATCTGCTTGGGTCGCTCCTTGACTAGAGGCATGATGACCACAATTACTTCCTCTAGTAAGCCCTCCACTGTACTCTCATCTAAGCTAAAATAAAAGTAGAAAGAGAATCATTTCAAGAGATTATATATAACCATACAGGTTCATAGTAGGGCCCCAACACAATGTTAACACGATTCTGAATATTCATTGAAAGTTGAGTGAGTGTTTAGTACTTAAAAACCTATTTCCCCCACACTAAAACCATGTTGTAATCCGTGCCATAATATTCAGTATCTAGTCATGTAAATATTTAACTAATAATATAGGATGGATAGGGAAGCAATGTGGCAGATGTTGCCAGTATATGGCATACATGGTGGGTTATTAAAAGCAGTTAAGAGTTTTTATGAGGACAGTGAGGCTCAGGTTAGGGTATGTAGGAGAGCGGGAGATTAGGCCTTAGACAGGGATGCGTGATGTCACCATGGTTGTTTACATATTTATGGATGGGGTTTTAAAAGAAGTGAATGCTAGTGTGTTGGGGAGAGGTGTGGGATTATAATATACAGAATCTAATACAAAGTGGGAGTTGTCACAGTTGATTTTTGCCAATGACACTGCTTTTGGGAAATTCTGGAGAGAGGTCGCAAAGGTTGGTGAACGAATTTGGGAGGGTATGTAAAAGAAAATTAAAAGTGAATATCGGAAAGAGCAAGGAGATGAGGGTAACAAAAAATTTAGATAATGAAAGACTGAATTTCAGATTGGAAGGAGGAAGTGTGGAGGAAATGAATGTCAAGTAATTGAGAGAGGACTTTTTGGCAGATGGGTCTATGAAAGACAAGATGAACCATAGAACTGATGAGAGGGAAAAAGGTAGGTGGTGCACTGAGGCATCTGTGGAGACAAAGAAAATTATCCATGAAGGCAAAAGGAGTAATGTATGAAAGCATAGTGGTGTGAAGCATGAGTTGTGAATGTTGCAACAAGGAGGAGACTGTAGGCAGTGGAGGTGTCATGTCTGAGGGCAATGTGTGGTGTAAATATTATGCAAACAATTCATAATTTGGAGATTAGGAGGTGCGGTTTTACTAAAAGTATTATCCAGAGGGCTGAGAAGGGGTTGTTAAGGTGTTTTGGACATTTAGAGAGAATGGAGCAAAATAGGATGACTTAGAGGGTGTATAAATCTGTAGTGGAGGGAAGGCAAGATAGGGGTCACCCTAGGAAAGGCTGGAGGGAGAGGGTAGAGGAAGTTTTGTATACGAGGGGTTGGACATCAAGCACGCATGTGTAAACGGGTTAGGCGTGGAGGAAAGTGGTTTTTATGACTTTATGTGATGTTGGAGTGTGAGCAAGGTAACAAGTGCAAGTGATAAATCACAATGGAGGTTTCAGTAACACTGTCCTTATTGTATAATTTTAACCCTAACTGAAGAAATAGTGATACCAGTGACAATCAACAATTTAAAAACTAAAAATTTAATATCTTGTGCAGAGTAGTTGAATTCAAGCAAGAAAATTATACAATACAGTGAACCCCGGTTAACGAAAAAAATTCATTGCAGAAGCCTGCTCAAGTGCCATTACCAAACGAATTTACTTCCTTAAGAAAAAATGTCATTTACGTTAGTCTATTTCAGACCCCCAAAAATACACTTCCACAAGCACTTACAATATTATACTTACATAATTGCACGATTTCTGGGGTGTTCATTAACCGGGGTTCCACTGTATTTATTTAGGTTTTCAAATTCTGGATAGTAGAAAATCTCAATATTGTTACTGGCTTCTGGATAAGTGTGACTTTATAGTGATACGAGAAAGCCTATGCAAGCAATCACTTCAGTAGAAAACTATCATCTTTAATTAGGTAGTCCAGTAAAATGTAAATCAAGTGCAATAAATATACCTACTACAAATAAAATATAAAGCACTGTACTAATAACACTATGAAAACAATGTACAGCACTACATATACAATATAAATACAGTGGACTCCCGGTTTACGTTAGGCTCCAAACTCGAACAATTATGTAAGTGTATTTTTGTAAGTGCTTTTGTAAGTGTATTTTTGGGGATGTAAAAGGACTAATCTAATTTATATTATTCCTTATGGGAACAAATTCGTTTGGTAACGGTACTTGAACAGCATTCTGGAACGAATTAATAACGTAAACCGGGGGTCCACTGTACAATGATAATATAGAGAAACCAATGAACTTTTGCATACTTATGCAAGAATTTTGTCCAGGCACTGCAGCCAATGTCATAAAACTCCTCATCCCTCAGCTTAAGGGCCGTTTTTAAGGAAGATAAAACCTTGCGGGAAACGGGAGAAACATATTGTCTTCCCATCACAACTAACAGGTCACCCAATGACCATAAGGCAGAGCGCTTCTCTCTGAAAAATTAGGTGATGCACAGTAATTTATACCAACAATAAAGAGCAAGGAATTAATTTGTCATTTATTTTAACTACAATACAGTTGTTCTACTGGCTCCCACAATGATCTGCATACAGTATGAAGTTTTTAATACTACACACCCACAGACCCATTTTTTCTGATGTAGACCTAACCAAGCTGATGACAGCCATTTTGAAGGCCCTAGAATTTACGCACAAATTTACATCAATGGCATTTTCCCACCATTTTCCCAGCAGTTTAAAAGTTAATGCATACCTACCAAGAAAAATAAATTATTATTAATAATATTAATGCAATTCTTCTTCTTCTTCTTCCTCTTTCAACAAACCAGCCCAAGGCAGGGTGGCCTAAAAAGAAAAAACAAAAGTTTCCCTTTCTACCTTTAGTAATGTATACAGGAGAAGGGGTTACTAGCCCCTTGCTCCTGGCATGTTAGTCGCCTCTTACGACACACATGGCTTATGGAGGAAGAATTCTGTTCCACTTCCCCATGGAGATAAGAGGAAATAAAGAAAAACAATAATTAGTAAGAAAATAGAAGAAAACACAGAGGGGTGTGTATATATATGCTTGTACATGCATGTGTAGTGTGACCTAAGTGTAAGTAAAAGTAACAAGATGTACCTGAAATCTTGCATGTTTATGAGACAAAAAAAAAAAGACACCAGCAATCTTACCATCATGTAAAACAACTACAGGCTTCTGTTTTACACTCACTTGGCAGGACAGTAGTACCTTCCTGGGCGGTTGCTGTCTACCAACTGACTACCTAGAGCAATTATTATTATTATTATCATAAATTAGCATTTGGCATTGTTTTTAGAACATGCCCTTTTCTTCCATAGATGTCGATTACTTTCCTTGGCAACAATATATACAGTGGACCCTCGGTTAACGAAATTAATCCGGTCCAGGAGCTATTACTTAATCTGAAACTTTCGTTATCTGAAACCTTATTTCCCATAAGAAATAATGTAAATACAATTAATTCGTTCCACAAAAAAATAATCACTCAAAAAAAAAAAAATAACATTTATTTACCTTTATTAAAGAGTTGCAAGCATCTGGAAGGTAGAGTTGCTGACAGGGGCAGGGTGTTAATGGTTGGAAGGGAAATCCCCCTCCAAAAGGACTTCAGGTAACAAGTCCCTCTCTGGGGTTACTTCCTTTCTTTTTCTTTTAATGCATGAATGCTACACTCCTGCATGCCTGCTACACTCCCTGCATGCCTGCTACACTCCTGCATGCCTGCTACACTCCCTGCATGCCTGCTACACTCCCTGCATGCCTGCTCACTCCTGCATGCCTGCTACACTCCCTGCATGCCTGCTACACTCCCTGCATGCCTGCTACACTCCTGCATGCCTGCTACACTCCCTGCATGCCCTGCTCTACCTCCCTGCATGCCTGCTACACTCCCTGCATGCCTGCTACACTCCCTGCATGCCTGCTACACTCCCTGCATGCCTGCTACACTCCTGCATGCCTGCTACACTCCCTGCATGCCTGCTACACTCCCTGCATGCCTGCTACACTCCCTGCATGCCTGCTACACTCCCTGCATGCCTGCTACACTCCCTGCATGCCTGCACTAGCACTCCCTGCATGCCTGCTACACTCCTGCATGCCTGCTACACTCCCTGCATGCCTGCTACACTCCCTGCATGCCTGCTACACTCCCTGCATGCCTGCTACACTCCCTGCATGCCTGCTACACTCCCTGCATGCCTGCTACACTCCCTGCATGCCTGCTACACTCCCTGCATGCCTGCTACCTCCCTGCATGCCTGCTACACTCCCTGCATGCCTGCTACACTCCCTGCATGCCTGCTACACTCCCTGCATGCCTGCTACACTCCTGCATGAATGCTGAATGCACACTCCCTGCATGAATGCTACACTCCCTGCATGAATGATACACTCCCTGCATGAATGCTACACTCCTGCATGAATGCTACACTCTCTGCATGAATGCTACACTCTGCATGAATCACACTCTGCATGAATGCTACACTCCCTGCATGAATGCTACACTCACTCCATGAATGCTACACTCCCTACATGAATGCTACCACTGGGGTGCCATTAGGAAGCTTCTTTGGACCCATGGTGACTTATTTCACAGTGACAATCACTAAACCACCAAAAAAGACACCAAATATATTGTGAATCTTTGAAAGAGCGCGCTAGGTAATGTTCTCTCAATGGTAAACAACGCTTCACTGGTGTCCTGCGCTGCGCGGAGCAGGCGGACACGCCTAATACCTTTCGTAACTGAGGAATTTTTCGCTAACCGATTCCGAAAAAAGCTTACGTTTTCCGAAACTTTCGTTAACGGGACCTTTCGTTAACCGAGGGTCCACTGTAGTCAGTGACACCCAGCTGACACTCAGAATTCATTGAAAGGTCAGTGTCAAGATAAAGACTTTGACACTGTCCTTAACCTGTGCAATGCTGTCTCTTTCTGTTTCTTTCCTTATACATTCTATTTGTAAATGCTTGTTAAGGAAACATTCATTCTTTCCAGACATTGCTGTTTCTCAATACCAATAAATAACTGCTAGACTCATGAGAATGTTGAAAAAAGATGAAGTCTTAAATGTTGAAATAGAGCAGGAGGCATCTACAAGAATTCATTCTCATCACTGGTTATTCTCACCCCTGGTCATATTCACCTCTGATCATTCTCATCCCTGGTCATGTTTGTCTCTGTTCATTTTCATCCTTGGTCATACTCACCTCAGATCATTCTCCTTCCTAATCATAGTCATCCCTGATCACTCTCCTTCCTAATCATTCTCATGCCTGATTATTCTCATTCCTGATAATTTTCATACCTGGTCACTCCCATCCCTGCTCATCTTCATCTCTCATCAATCTCATCCCTGAAGGACATTTCTGGGGTTTAATACCCCAGAGATGTAGTCTTGAACTTGTCCACCTGATCAGGCCACTGATTAGGTGGCCAAGTCACCCTGGTAACTCTTATCCCTGGTTGTTCTCAATTCTAACTAATTTCATCCCTGATCATCCTCATTCTTAAACTTGTCTCACCCTTGGTCATTTTCACACCAGTCATTTTCATCCCTGTTTATTCTCATGCCTGATCATTCTTATTCCTGATCATTCTCATTCTTGGTCATTCTCATTCCTGACCATTCTCATGCTTAATCATTTAAACCCATGGTCATTTTTCAACTCTTGTACAAGTACATTTTTCAACTCTTGTACAAGTACATTAAAACAATGGCAGAATGCTACTTAAAGACACCAACATAATGCACTAATAAGCTAGTAAGTTGTTAAATATTAAATGCACAAAAAATACCTATTTTGAAACATGGACATATCATAGTAGGCTATGTTAATTTTAAAATAAAATCACCCTTTCAAATTACTTGTACATAGTAGATGAAGATACAAGTTTACTATCAAGAAATCCTAATATTCCCAGAAGACGTGGTGCCAGGTACTCAGCAATAGCATCTAATCCAAGAGAGCTGCTGCTGCCATTATCTGATTCACTTGCTTTGTTACCATTGGGCTGCTGATCAGCATTCAACTCGAGCATCCTCATTTGAGAAAATTCTCTTAGGACAGAACCTCGGTGGTCATGAAGTCCAAGAACTAGTTCATTAACTTGATTCTGTTTAAAATAAAAAAAATGAAATCTACTAAGAACCACAGAAGTAAATAAGTAAACAAAACTGCATTATGTATTACAAAGCACTACAGTAAACCCTCTTATAAAGCAACAACAAACTGCAATATTGTGTAAACCAGATTGAAAAAGTGACTTTAAAAATTTTATAGTTTGCTAAAAACCTCGGAAATATGAGCAGTAAATCTAAACAAATTAAGATAAATAATTTGAGAAGTACCCTCGATAAAACTTATACAACCTGCTCACTGGGCCATGAGCGGCGCCCTCCAGTCTCCCACCATTCTTGCTATAAGAGACCAAGTCTTGTCCACTAGACAGTTTGTCTTATGTAACTAATATTTTACAAAAATTATATATGTATTTTTTTTAACATGTTGGCCATTTCTCCGAGGCAGGGTGACACAAAAAGAAAGAAAAAAACAACTTTCATCATCGTTAAACACTTTCATCATCATTCAACACTTGCATCATTGTTCAACATTTTCACAGGTGCTTAGATACAATAGTTTAGATGTCCCTCCAAACAGCCAATATCCCAAACCCCTCCTTTAAAGTGCAGGCATTGTACTTTCCACTTCCAGGACTCAAGTCCGGCTAACCGGTTTCCCTGAATCCCTTAACAAAATATTACCCTGCTCACACTCCAACAGTTTGTTATGTCCTAAAATCTATTCTTCTCCATTCATTCCTATCTAATACACTCACGAACGCTTGCTGGAAGTCCAAGCCTCTCGCCCACAAAACCTTCTTTACCCCCTCCCTCCAACCTTTCCTCCTAGGATGACCCCTACCCTACAGATTTATACGCTCTCCAAGTCATTCTACTTTGTTCCATCAAATCACCTCAACAACCCCTCTTCAGCCCTCTGACTAATACTTTTAGTAACTCCACAGCTCCTAATTTCCAAACTATGAATTCTCTGCATAATATTTACACCACACATTGCCCTTTAGACACAACATCTCCACTGCCTCCAGCCTCCTCCTTGCTGCAGCATTTACAACCCATGCTTCACACCCATACAAGTTTTGGTACCACTATACTCTTGTGCATTCCCTTCTTTGCCTCCATGGATAATTTTTTTTGTCTCCACAGATACCTCAAAGCACCACTCACCTTTCTTCCTTCATCAATTCTATGGCTAACCTCATCCTTCATAAACCCATCTGCTGACAAGTCAACTCCCAAATATCTGAACACATTCACTTATTCCATACTCCCTCCATCCTGAATACAGTGGACCCTCGATTAATGAATACCCCGGAAATCGTGCAATTATGTAAGTATAATTTTGTAAGTTCTTGTGGAAGTGTATTTTTGGGGGTCTGAAATAGACTAACCTACGTGAAATTTTTCCTTAAGGGAGTAAATTCGTTCGGTAATGGCACTTGAGCAGACTTCAGGAGTGAACTTTTTATGAAACTAGGGGGTCCACTGTATTTAATTCATATAAAACACCTGTAAAAAAAAATTTTGAGGAAAACATTTAGTGTATTAATCAAGAAATCACAGAAGTTCAGGAGATATGCAGTTTTTAATGGATGTGCTGTCAGAATGAGAGTATGGTAAATTTTATGAAGGGATTCTGGGAAACAGGTCAGCCAGATTTGAGTCTTGGAGGTGGTATGGGCAGTGCCTGCACTCTGAAGTAGGTGGGGAGGTTGTAGTTGGAGAGTAATCTGAACTGTGAACTCTGATGTCGGTACATTTCTGGAAAGCTGGCAGTTGAGGGAATGTGTTTCTTTGAGTCACCTTGTTTTGGCTGGTGTTAAAAAAAAAAAATGTAAATAGTAGTGTGTACAGTACTACATTGGGTTTACAGAAAAGTACTTTAGAGTGCCTTTCTTTACCATTATTCTGATTTAACAGACACTTAGACAATCCCTGATATTAGTTCATTATATCATGGGTCTTCTTTACATTCACTCCCTCCATCCTCTCTGCTTCCAATTTGATATTCATTTTTCATTGCCTACTCCATTTGTTACTCTGATCACCTTGCTCTTTTCTGAATTTACTTTTAATATCTTTCTTTAACACACACTACCATATTCCTTCACCAACCTTTGCAATTTATATTCAGAATCCCCCAATTCATTTGAATTGTGATGTGTGTGCACTTCTGGCATGACAGCTACTGAATGAATGATAGTAAATGTAACTTTTTTTTGATCACCTTACCTAGGTGAAAGACAGATGTGTTAGGAAAAAATTACTATTTGACAGAATGCAGTCAATTTTCTAAATACAAATTCACTATATTTTACAGTACAGTATATACAAATTCAGAAAACAGGCATGTCAGTGGTTGGAGCACTGACTTGCTAGCTTTAGGCTTGACTTACCATGGGTTCGAATCAGACCCTTCTGCGAGCAGTTTACAATAACAGTGGAACCAAAAGTTTCGAACTTAATCCGTTCCAGAGCTAGTTCTAAAGTCGAAGCAATATTTCCCATAAGAAATAATGGAAATACAATTAATCCGTTCCAGAAACCCAAAAATATTCACAAAAAATAATTTTTTTTTTAAAGAATAACTATAGTTTTACATACAGAAAACAATTATACATATTATAGTTTTTTTTTTTTTTAACAAGTTGGCCGTCTCCCACTGAGGCAGCGTAACCCAAAAAGAAAGAAAATCCCCAAAAAGAAAATACTTTCATCATCATTCAACACTTTCACCACACTCATACATAATCACTGTCTTTGTAGAGGAGCTCAGATACGACAGCTGAGAATAGTCCCTCCCAGCTGTCACTATCCCAGACCCCTCCTTTAAAGTGCAGGCATTGTACTTCCCATTTCCAGGACTCAAGTCCAACTAAATCATTTAACTGGTTTCCCTGAATCCCTTCACAAAATGTTACCCTGCTCACACTCCAACAGATCGTCATGTCACAAAAACCATTCGTCTCCATTCACTCCTATCTAACACGCTCACACATGCTTGCTGGAAGTCCAAGCCCCTCGCCCACAAAACCTCCTTTACCCCTTCCTTCCAACCTTTTCTAGGACGAACCCTACCCCATCTTCCTTTCCCTACAGATTTATATGCTCTCAAAGTCATTCTCATTTGATCCATTCTCTCTAAATGAGTAAACCACCTCAACAACCCCTCTTCAGCCGTCTGACAAATACTTTTAGTAACTCCACACCTTCTCCTGATTTCCACATTCCGAATTTTCTGCATAATATTTACACCACACATTGCCCTTAGACAGGACATCTCCACTGCCTCCAGCCTCCTCCTCGCTGCAGCATTTGCAACCCATGCTTCACACCCATATAAGATTGTTGGTACCACTATACTTTCGTACATTCCCTTCTTTGCCTCCATGGATAACGTTTTTTTGTCTCCACAGATACCTCAATGCACCACTCACCTTTTTTCCTTCATCAATTCTATGGTTAACCTCATCCTTCATAAACCCATCTGCTGACACGTCAACTCCCAAATATCTGAAAACATTTACTTCTTCCATAATCCCTCTCTCCAATGTGATATCCAATTTTTCTTTATTTAAATCGTTTCATACCCTCATCACCTTACTCTTATCTATGTTCACTTTTAACTTTCTACCTTTACACACTCTCCCAAACTCGTCCACTAACCTTTGCAACTTTTCTTTAGAATCTCCCATAAGCACAGTATCATCAGCAAAAAGTAACTGTGTCAACTCCCATTTTGCATTTAATTCTCCATAATTTAATCCCACCCCTCTCCCTAACACCCTAGCATTTACTTCTTTTACAACCCCATCTATAAATATATTAAACAACCATGGTGACATTACACATCCCTGTCTAAGACCTACTTTTACCGGGAAGTAATCTACCTCTCTCCTACACACCCTAACCTGAGCCTCACTATCCTCATAAAAACTTTTTACAGCCTTCAGTAACTTACTACCTATTCCATACACTTGCAACATTTGCCACATTGCTCCCCTATCCACTCTATCATATGCCTTTTCTAAATCCATAAATGCAATAAAAACTTGTATACCTTTATCTAAATAATGTTCACATATATGCTTCATTGTAAACACTTGATCTACACATCCCCTACCCACTCTAAAGCCTCCTTGCTCATCTGCAATCCTACTCTCTGTCTTACCTCTAATTCTTTCAATAATAACCCTGCCATACACTTTACCTGGTATACTCAGTAAACTTCTTCCCCTATAATTTTTACACTCTCTTTTATCCCCCTTCCCTTTATATAATGGAACTATACATGCTCTCTGCCAATCCCTAGGTACCTTCCCCTCTTTCATACATTTATTAAACAAAAATACCAACCACTCCAGCACTATATACACCCCTGCTTTTAACATTTCTGTCATGATCCCATCAGTTCCAGCTGCTTTACCCCCTTTCATTCTACGTAATGCCTCACGCACCTCCCCCACACTCACATCCTGCTCTTCTTCACTCCTAAACGATGTTGTACCTCCCTGGCCAGTACATGAAATTACCGCCTCCCTTTTTTCATCGACATTTAAAAGTGTCTTTTTTCTGTCTCATAAACACGCTGGATAACAGGTATATCTAGCTACTTCTACTTACACTTAGGTCACACTACACATTCATGTACAAGCATATATATACACACCCCTCTGGGTTTTCTTCTATTTTCTTACTAGTTCTTGTTCTTATTTCCTCTTATCTCCATGGGGAAGTGGAACAGAATTCTTCCTCCGTAAGCCATGCGTGTCGTAAGAGGCGCCTAAAATGCCTGGAGCAAGGGGCTAGTAACCCCTTCTCCTGAATAAATTACTAAATGTAAAAGGAGAAACTTTTGTTTTTCCTTTTGGGCCACCCTGCCTCGGTGGGAAACGGCCGACGTGTTGAAAGAAGAAAGATCTAGGTTTTTCTTCTTTTTCTTAATAGCTCTTGTTCTTTTTATTTTCTCTATTGTCCATTGGGAAGTGGAAAAGAATCTTTCCTCCGTAAGCAATGCGTGTCGTATGAGGCGACTAAGATGCCGGGAGCAATGGGCTAGTAACCTCTTCTCCTGTACAAATCTACTAAAAAAGAGAAGAAGAAAAACTTTATAAAACTGGGTTGTCTGAATGTGCGTGGATGTAGTGCGGATGATAAGAAAGAGATGATTGCCGATGTTATGAATGAAAAGAAGTTGGATGTCCTGGCCCTAAGCGAAACAAAGCTGAAGGGGGTAGGCGAGTTTCAGTGGGGAGAAATAAATGGGATTAAGTCAGGAGTATCTGAGAGAGTTAGAGCTAAGGAAGGGGTAGCAATAATGTTGAAGGATCAGTTATGGAAGGAAAAGAGGGAATATGAATGTGTAAATTCAAGAATTATGTGGATTAAAATAAGGGTCGGATGCGAAAAGTGGGTCATAATAAGCGTGTATGCACCTGGAGAAGAGAGGAGTGTAGAGGAGAGAGAGAGATTTTGGGAGATGTTAAGCGAATGTATAGGAACTTTTGAACCAAATGAGAGAGTAATTGTGGTAGGGGACCTAAATGCTAAAGTGGGAGAAACATGCAGAGAGGGTGTAGTAGGTAAGTTTGGGGTGCCAGGTGTAAATGATAATGGGAGCCCTTTGATTGAACTTTGTATAGAAAGGGGTTTGGTTATAGGTAATACATATTTTAAGAAAAAGAGGATAAATAAGTATACAAGATATGATGTAGGGCGTAATGACAGTAGTTTGTTGGACTATGTATTGGTAGATAAAAGACTGTTGAGTAGACTTCAGGATGTACATGTTTATAGAGGGGCCACAGATATATCAGATCACTTTTTAGTTATAGCTACAGTGGGAGTAAAAGGTAGATGGGATACAAGGAAAATAGAAGCAGTAAGTAAGAGAGAGGTGAAGGTTTATAAACTAAAAGAGGAGGCAGTTAGGGTAAGATATAAACAACTATTGGAGGATAGATGGGCTAGTGAGAGTGTAGGCAATGGGGTCGAAGATGTATGGGGTAGATTTAAAAATGTAGTGTTAGAGTGTTCAGCAGAAGTTTGTGGTTACAGGCGAGTGGGTGCGGGAGGGAAGAGGAGGAATAACATCTTGTAGGAGTGTGGAAGAGCCAGTTGTGGGTGTAGGGGAAGTTCGTGAGGCAGTGGGTAGAATGAAAGGGGGTAAGGCAGCTGGGATTGATGGGATAAAGATAGAAATGTTAAAAGCAGGTGGGGATATAGTTTTGGAGTGGTTGGTGCTATTATTTAATAAATGTATGGAAGAGGGTAAGGTACCTAGGGATTGGCAGAGAGCGTGTATTGTTCCTTTGTATAAAGGCAAAGGGGACAAAAGAGAGTGCAAAAATTATAGGGGCATAAGTCTGTTGAGTGTACCTGGTAAAGTGTATGGTAGAGTTATTATTGAAAGAATTAAGAGTAAGACAGAAAGCAGGATAGCAGATGAACAAGGGGGCTTTAGGAAAGGTAGGGGTGTGTAGACCAAGTGTTTACAGTGAAACATATAGGTGAACAGTATTTGGATAAGGGTAAAGAGGTTTTTGTGGCATTTATGGATTTGGAAAAGGCGTATGATAGGGTAGATAGGGGGGCAATGTGGCAGATGTTGCAGGTGTATGGAATAGGAGGAAGGTTACTGAAAGCAGTGAAGAGTTTTTATGAGGATAGTGAGGCTCAGGTTAGAGTGTGTAGGAGGGAAGGGGACTATTTCCCAGAAAAAATGGGCCTTAGACAAGGATGTGTGATGTCACCGTGGTTGTTCAATATATTTATAGATGGGGTTGTAAGAGAAGTGAATGCGAGGGTCTTGGCAAGAGGTGTTGGGCTAAAAGATAAAGAAGCAAATACAAAGTGGGAGTTGTCACAGTTGCTTTTTGCTGATGACACTGTGCTTTTGGGAGATTCTGAAGAGAAGTTGCAGAGGTTGGTGAATGAATTTGGTAGGGTGTGTAAAAGAAGAAAATTGAAAGTGAATATAGGAAAGAGTAAGGTGATGAGGATAACAAAAAGAATAGGTGACGAAAGATTGGATATCAGATTGGAGGGAGAGAGTATGGAGGAGGTGAATGTATTCAGATATTTGGGAGTGGACATGTCAGCAGATGGGTCTATGAAGGATGAGGTGAATCATAGAATTGATGAGGGAAAAAGGGTGAGTGGAGCACTTCGGAGTATGTGGAGACAAAGAACCTTGTCCATGGAAGTAAAGAGGGGAATGTATGAGAGTATAGTTATACCAACGCTGTTATATGGGTGTGAAGCATGGGTGATGAATGTTGCAACGAGGAGAAGGCTGGAGGCAGTGGAGATGTCATGTCTGAGGTCAATGTGTGGTGTGAATATAATGCAGAGAATTCGGAGTTTGGAAATTAGGAGGAGGTGCGGGATTACCAAAACGATTGTCCAAAGAGCTGAGGAGGGGTTGTTGAGGTGGTTTGGACATGTAGAGAGAATGGAACGAGACAGAGTGACTTCGAGAGTGTATAAATCTGTAGTGGAGGGAAGGCGGGGTATGGGTCGGCCTAGGAAAGGTTGGAGGGAGGGGGTAAAGGAAGTTTTGTGTGCGAGGGCTTGGACTTCCAGCAAGCATGTGTGAGCGTATTTGATAGGAGTGAATGGAGGCATATGGTTTTTAATACTTGACGTGCTGTTGGAGTGTGAGCAAAGTAACATTTATGAAGGGATTCAGGGAAACCGGCAGGCCGGACTTGAGTTCTGGAGATGGGAAGTACAGTGCCGGCACTCTGAAGGAGGGGTGTTAATGTTGCAGTTTTATAACTGTAGTGTAAAGCACCCCTCTGGCAAGACAGTGATGGAGTGAATGATGATGAAAGTTTTTCTTTTTCGGGCCACCCTGCCTTGGTGGGAATCGGCCGATGTGTTAATGAAAAAAAAAAAAAAAAATTTAAAAGTTCCTCAAGATATTCCCGCCATCTACCCAATACCTCCAGCTCCCCATCTACTAACTCCCCTACTCTGTTTTTAACTGACAAATCCATTTGTTCCATAGGCTTTCTTACCTTGTTTATCTCACTCCAAAATTTTTTCTTCTTTTCAGCAAAATTTCTTGACAGAGCCTCTCCCATTCTTTCATCCTCTCTTCTTTTGCACTCTCTCACCACTCTCTTCACCTTTCTTTTACTCTCCATATACTCTGCTCTTCTATTAACACTTCTGTTTTGTAAAAACCTCTCATAAGCTACCTTTTTCTCTTTTATCACACCCTTTACTTCTTCATTCCACCACTCACTCTTCTTTCCTCCTGCACCCACCCTCCTATAGCCACAAACTTCTGCCCCACATTCTAATACTGCATTTTTAAAACTATCCCAACTCTCTTCAACCCCCCCACTACTCATATTTGCACTAGCCCACCTTTCTGCCAATAGTTGCTTATATCTCACCCTAACTTCCTCCTCCCTTAGTTTATACACTTTTACCTCTCTCTTACTTGCTGTTGCCATTTTCTTTTTGTCCCATCTACCTTTTACTCTAACTGTAGCTACAACCAAATAATGATCTGATATATCTGTTGCCCCTCTATAAACATGTACATCCTGAAGCCTACCCATCAACCTTTTATCCACCAATACATAATCCAACAAACTACTTTCCTTACGTGCTATATCATACCTTGTATATTTATTTATCCTCTTTTTCATAAAATATGTACAGTCATACCTCGGGTAACGATGCTGTCAGGTAACGATAGTTTCGAGTAACGATATTTATAACGTAAAAAAAATGATTGCGGGTTACGATGTTTGCTTCGGGTAACGACATTCGTACCGGACGTGTCCGCGTGGCGCCCAGCTGAGCGCGCACTCCAGGGAGCATCAGTGTGCTATTGTTTACAAGCGAGAGCGACCACCCACCCACAACCACGCATTCATACCAGTATATTGTCATTATTCCACTGTTTTTAGTGCTTGCAACTGCTAAATAAGCTACCATGGGTCCAAGGAAAGCTCCTAGTGGTAAGCCTGTGGCAAAGAGGAACAGAAATACATGTACGATAGAACTGAAGAAGGAGATAATAGAAAAATATGAAAGTGGAGTGCGTATCAGTGAGCTGGCCAGGCTGTATGGTAAAGCCTTTTCTACCATCGCTACCATTGTGGCCAAGAAAAATACACGTAAAATCAAGGAAGCTGTTGTTGCAAAAGGTTCATCTGTGTTCAGTGACTCTCAAGCTGGTCCTAGTGGCATTCAAAGAAAAAGGGAAGTAACCCCAGAAAAGAACTTGGTACCTGCAGTGTTAATGGAAGGGGATTCCCCTTCCAAACACTAGCATACTACTCCACCTTCTCCCCTTCTCCCGTCCTCCACACATCAACAACTCTTCAATAAATGTAAGTGACATGTTATTGTACAATATTTACATGTGTATTTAGTTATTCTTCATTAAATTGTGTATTATTTAATGTCAAAAGTTCTAAAAAATATTTTATTTAACTACTTTTGGAAGTCTTGGACGGATTAAATTTATTTCCATTATTTCTTATGGGGAAAATTGATTCGGGTAACGATTGTTTCGACTAAAGATATGCCCTCTCTGACGGATTAATATCGTAAACCGAGGTACCACTGTATTACTTATTACCAAACCTCTTTCTACACATAGCTCAATTAATGGTTCCCCATTTACATTTACCCCTGGCACCCCAAATTTACCTACTACTCCCTCCACAACATTTTTACCCACTTTAGCATTAAGATCCCCAACCACAATTACTCTCTCACTTGGTTCAAAACTCCCCACACACTCACTCAACATTTCCCAAAATCTCTCTCTCTCCTCTACACTTCTCTCTTCCCCAGGTGCATAAACACTTACTATAACCCACTTTTCACATCCAACCTTTATTTTACTCCACATAATCCTTGAATTTATACATTTATATTCCTTCTTTACCTGCCATAACTGATTATTCAACATTATTGCCACTCCTTCTTTAGCTCTAACTCTATTTGAAACCCCTGACCTAATCCCATTTATTTATCCCCACTGAAACTCTCCTACCCCCTTCAGCTTTGTCTCACTTAAAGCCAGGACTTCAAGCTTCTTTTCATTCATAACATCTACAATCATCTCTTTCTTATCATTCGCACAACATCCACGCACATTCAAACATCCCACTTTGACGGTTTTCTTCTTTTTCTTTCTAGTAAGCTATACAGGAAAAGGGGTTACTAGCCCATTGTTCCCGGCATTTTAGTTGACTTTTACAACACGCATGGCTTACGGAAGAAAGATTCTTATTCCACTTCCCCATGGATATGAAAGGAAAAGCAATAAGAACAAGAACTAATAAGATAAAATCAAAGAAAACTCAGATGAGTGTGTATACATAAACGTGTACATGTTTGCGTAGCGTGACCTAAGTGTAAGTAGAAGTAGCAAGACGTACCTGAAATCTTGCATGTTTATGAGACAGAAAAAAGACACCAGCAATCCTACCATCATGTGAAAGTTTCAGGTTTCTGTTTCACAGTCACCTGGCAGGATGGTAGTACCTCCCTGGGTGGTTGCTGTCTACCAACCTACTACCTAGTTATAGCTATTAGAAAATAAATACAAACATTTAAATACACATTTAAATAAATACATAACATTTTTACTTACCTTTATTGAAGATTGTTGATAGCATCTGGAAAATAGGGAGGAGTGAGGGAGGGAGGGAGGGCTTATTGTTTGGAAGGGGAATCCCCCTCCATAAGGACTACATGTAACAAGTCCCTCTCTGGGGTTACTTCCCTTCTTTGTCTTTTAATGCCACTAGGACTAGCTTGAGAGTCACTGGACCCCTGTCTCGAAAAATAACTGTCAAGAGTCCTTTGTTTCTGGTGCCTTTTTAAGATGTCCCTAAAATGGGAGAGTGTTTTATCACTGAACATGTTGCAGATATGGCTTGTTTCAGGTTGCTCAGGGTGGTATTTTTTAGCAAATGCCTGCAACTTGTATCACATTGCACAAATTTCCTTAATCTCTGAAGAAGGCACCTCATCCACTCCCTCTTCCTCCTCCTGTGAAGCAAGTTCCTGAACTCTGGTCTGACGCTGTTCCAGTTCCAGCTCTTGCAGCTCTTCAGTGGTTAGCTCTTCATTGTGGTCCTCCACCAACTCTTCCACATCCTCGCCACTCACCTCCAACCCCAGAGACTTTCCCAATGCCACAATACCTTCCACAACAGGCCCAGGGTCGGAAGGGTCAGCCTCAAACCCTTCAAAATCCCTCTGGTGGACACAATCTGGTCACAATGGTCTCCAAGCAGAGTTCAAAGTCCTGGAAGTCACTCCCTTCCAAGCCTTACCTATAAGGCCTATGCAGTTGTAGATATTGCAGTGATTCTTCCAGAACACTCTTAGGGTCAACCCAGTGTCCGAGGTCACTTCAAAGCACTTTTCAAACACTGCTTTTGTGTAGAATTTTTTTGAAGTTAGAAATGACCTGCTGGTCCATGTGCTGGAGGAGAGGAGTGGTGTTAGGAGGCAAGACCTTCACTTTTATAAAACTGAAGTCGTTACACAGTAGGTCTTCCAAGTTTGGATGATGTGCAGGAGCATTGTCCAGTAACAGGAGGCACTTGGGGTCCAATTTATTTTCCAGGAGGTATTTTCTCACACTGGAGCCAAACTCTTCATGGTTCCAATCTTTGAAAATTTGCCTTGTGACCCATGCATTAGTATTAGCTTTCCACAAGACACACAATCTATTCTTGATGACATTGTGTTTCTTGAACACTCTGGGATTTTCTGAGTGATACACGAGTAAAGGCTTCACTTTAAAATCCCCACTAGCGTTAGAACAAAACAAGAGAGTTAGCCTGTCTTTCATAGGCTTGTGTCCTGGCAGTGCCTTTTCCTCCTGAGTAATGTAGGTCCTGTTGGGCATTTTCTTCCAAAACAGGCCTGTTTCATCACAATTGAACACTTGTTGGGGTTTCAAATTTTCAGTCTTTATGTATAGTCCTGAAACTCGGTTATGAATTTTTCAGCCGCACGTTTGTCTGAACTGGCAGCCTCACATGCCTTACCACATTGTGTATGCCACTACGCTTCTTAAATGTCAAACCAGCCTCTGCTGGCCTTAAAATCACTAACACTACAATCAGCACTGGTTCCAGGCATTTTCTTTACAAGATCGGCATGCAACTTCCTTGCCTTTTCACAAATGATTGTCTCTGACACACTATCACCCGCTAACTCTTTATCATTGATCCACACCAGCAACAATTTCTCAACATTGTCGACTATTTGTGGTCTATTTTTGGTTAGCATATCAACACCTTTTGCAACATCAGTTTCTTTGATTTGTTCTTTCTTTGCTAGGATAGAAGCAATAGTTAACTTGTTTTTGCCATATATCCTGGCAAGCTCGGCAATTCGCACACCACTTCTCGTATTTTTGTAATATTTCCTTCTTCATGTCTATGGTGTTTCTTACTTTCTTTACCACAGGGGTACCACTAGCAACTTTCTTTGGACCCATGGTAGCTTATTTCACAGTCGCACTTAATGAAAAAGCTCCAATTAACTGTGAAATGCTTGGAAGAGCACGCAGGGTAATGTTCACTGGAAGATAAACAAAGCTAGACTGGCTCACGACCCCTGCGCAGGCAGGCGCCTGGGCGGACAGGTCTGGTACGCGCATTCGAAACACGGGACACGTTCGATAGTCGGGACAAAATTTGTTCGAAAAAAGCGTTCGAAACTTGATTCGTTCGATTGTCGAGGCATTCAAAACTCGGGGTTTCACTATACGTTATTATGATTTTTAGGGTTTTAAGGTTTGAAATAGTATTGGCTGTTTGGAGTGACTGTCGTATCTGAGCGCCTCTGCAAAGACAGTGATTATGTATGAATGATGGTGAAAGTGTTTGGTGGTGATGAAAGTTTTTTTTGTCTTTCTTTTTGGGTTTTTCTTTCTTTTTGGGTCACCTTGCCTTGGTGGGAAATGGCCAACGTGTTAAAAAAAAAACTTTCTTCTCTGTGGGGAAGTGGAAAAAAAAATCTTCCTCTGTAAGCCATTCATATTGTAAGAGGTGACCAAAATGCCGGGAGCAAGGGGCTAGTAACCCCTTCTCCTGTATACATTACTAAATTTAAAAAGAAAACTTTGCATTTTTTTTTTTTTGGGTCACCCTGCCTCGGTGGGATATGCTGGTTCATCAAAAAAAAAAAAAAAAAAAAAAAACTGTGTGTGTCTTTTATGAGCTATCAGACGAAGTAATTTTAAAAAGTGACGGGCCATATATGGAACAGTTGATGCAAGTAAAAAACCCTTGTTATTGTGTGTAAGGGACAGCCACAGTAACTGAGTTAAACAGAATCATTTACCAGAATTTTAAATAATTACTTGGAAAACATACTTATACTGATTATGACAAACCTGTACAGAACATCGTCTGATGTTATTAATGTGAATGTCTGTTGTAACAGCAATGAAGTTTAATGCTGATATTTCTTCTTCTTCTGAATGATGGAATACCAAGTATGCTAAAATATGCTGTAAAAAAAAAATCTGAAATTAGTGAAATTTCCTGAATTCAATTACTTTTGGGACAGTTTGAAACAGCTGATTATAGGAATGTTTGTTGTTCTACTATCAAAGTGATATAAGACAGGAATAAACCTTCACAAATGTATGAATTGATAGTAGGCTTAACCTGCCAAAAGCTAATGCAAGAGAGCAATGGTCTTACAAATTCACTTATAATTAAAAATCATTTTGTTATCCAGTACAAAATTTTAAATTAACCCTTTCACTTTATGGTGTGCACACTCACCACCCAGACCCATGCTCTCATGTCTAGGCCAAAATTCACCACTCACAGCATAATTCAAAGTGCTGTACATGAGTAACACTGGCATCAATTATGTAGATGTATGTGTGAGACAATGAAAGGGTTAAAAACTAAAGAAACATATTTTACAAATACGTGAAAATTAGTATATCAAGACTGAGAGGAAAGTAAAGAGAGAAACATCTGAATCAATCACATCTACCATTAGTAAGAATGTATAATCAAGTTAAGATTTAAAAATAAGGAGTAAGTCTGCTTAAATAATTTACAAACTAAAATGCCTTAAAAGCTCACATACACATACACTATAATCATATTTTAGGACCTCTTTTATTTTTTGAGGCATAAAATAATAACACAATGAATTTAACTTGCAGACAAAATAAATCAAAAACTCGCTCATAAGAGAGGAAACTTATGATGACATTTGGGTGGTGTGTGCTGGCCCATTAACAAATCACAACTGGGGTGATACACTGTGCTGGCCCATTAACAATCACAACTGGGGTGATACACTGTGCTGGCCCATTAACAGATCACAACTGGGGTGATACACTTGTCAAGGACACACCTTAAATGTAGGTCTTTGGTGAATTTTTCCAGCTATAGTATTGTGACTTTTTTATTCTTTATAGTTAAAACAGTTTTACATACCCCTATTGGCAGTAATCTATGTATACATGGCTACTATAGCTAAATATATTAAATTAAACCATTAAATACAAAAATGCATTTAATGGTTTAATAATTCACTTATATAACTAATTCTCTCATGAATGCAAGAGCATAATAACTATATCAGTCTTCGGTGGGATACGGTCGGTTTGTTGAAAGAAGAACTGTATCAGTATGAAAAAGATTGAAATGGAAGAAAAACTCTTCGCCCCATGTATAATACTCTATCCAAATATTAAGGTAAACTCTTCTCCATGTATGTAATATAGCTGAGAATTAAGGTAAACTCTTCCCCATGAATACTAATAAAGCTCAGTATTAATGTATGATATTTAACCATCTTCTAGGTAGTAGGTTGGTAGACAGCAACCGCCCAGGGAGGTACTACCATCCTGGCAAGTGAGTGTAAAACGAAAGCCTGTAATTGTTTTACATGATGGTAGGATTGCTGGTGTCTTTTTTCTGTCTCATAAACATGCAAGATTTCAGGTACATCTTGTTACTTCTACTTACACTTAGGTCACACTACACATTCATGTACAAGCATATATATACACACCCCTCTGGGTTTTCTTCTATTTTCTTACTAGTTCTTGTTCTTATTTCCTCTTATCTCCATGGGGAAGTGGAACAGAATTCTTCCTCCGTAAGCCATGCGTGTCGTAAGAGGCGACTAAAATGCCGGGAGCAAGGGGTTAGTAACCCCTTCTCCTGAATATATTACAGTACTAAATGTAAAAGGAGAAACTTTCATTTTTCCTTTTGGGCCACCCTGCCTCGGTGGGAAACGGCCGACGTGTTGAAAGAAAGAAAGATTTAGCCATCTTTTAATGTGGTGCCCAACTAAGGAGTAGCAACGATGTAGCATTCCATGACTAGGCATCTGAGGTATGTACATAAAGGATAGACCTGTTATACCTTTTTTTGAGTCAATTGCACTGTGTATTAATTACACAAAGAAAATTACCCTCTCTTTTTTTAATAATTGTTTATAATCATAACTCAAATTTTTAAAGGGGAGGACATGTAAGCCAGCGGAAGGCCTCAGTCAGATGACCAAAAGCTTCATCTGTGGGTCATCATGTGATTAAGACCGGCATCAGGAAATAATTGCCCTGTTTTCTGACAAACCTAATACACCTACCTACCTCTACCTATTCGGAGTGCTAATAGAGATGAGTAGATCAATATCATGAGAGAAATTAGTGACAAAGCATGTACAAGTAAGCAGCAATGGCAGAACCTGAAAGTGGTCAATAAGAATGTCTCGAAGACGGAGACCAAGACATGCTGCCAGCTCCTGCAGAAGTCCAGGTCTTGATTCCTGTGATGCTCGCACTGCTAGGGCAGGCAGTAAGTGATGAATCTGACTGCTGATAAAGTATCCTAGTTTATTACTTGACTGATTCCTAAAAAAAGTAAAAATCAATGCTTAAGTTTTTAGTTACAACTAAATTAAAAAAATTTAAAACTATTATATACAGCAATTTTAGGTCTCTTCATATACATATGTGCATGCAGGTATAAATGTAGGTAAATGTCAGGTAATGCAAACTGGTAAAAGCAAAGCCAGACCCAATGCAGATTGGAGATTATGTGATAATTATCATTTCACACAATACAGTGGACCCCCGGTGTTCGTCCATTTTTCGTAACAGAATGCTGCTCAAGTGCCATTACCAACCGAATTTATTCCCTTAAGAAATAATGTAACGTAGACTAGTCGTTTTAGACCCCCAAAACTACACTTATAAAAGCATTTAAAAAAATACACTTACATAAAAGGAAGTGTTTTGAGCAGGACGAACACCGGGGGTCCACTGTATATATTTTCCTATGAATCTGACCTATACAGCTCTTATGGAGTAAGTGAATGAATTCAGATATCTTGGAGGGAACATGTCGGCAGATGGGTTTACAAAAAAGAAAGAAGGAGAAAAGATGAGATATGTAGAAAAAGAAGGTTTATTTGTGGATGTGAGGTTGGAGGCAGTGGAGATGTAATGTTTGAGAGCAATGTGTGGTGGGAATATTAAGAAAAGAATTTGGAGTGCAGAAATTAGAAGACAAGAGTAAGGTAACCAAAGAAACAGTTCAGAGGATTGACAAGGGGTTATTGAGGTGGTTTGTGCATTCAGAGAGGAAGGAGCAAAATAAGGGTGACCAAGAGGGTGTATAAATCTTGGGTGGAAGTAGTAGTAATAATCCCATGGTGGGTTGAAAGGAGTGGGTAAAGGAGGCTTTGAATACTAGGGGCTGGAGCATCCAACAGGCTTGTATGAGTGTGTTAGATCAGGGTGGAGACAAGTATCATGCATATGTTGATGAAATATGATATTGACACATTGATGAATAAGACATTTGCAACACTTGGGTATCTTTACTACCAAAACATTTCACCTGCACAATGGGTTTTTTCCTTTTGAAACAGGTGAATAGAGAACTGGAAGAAGCATAAGTAGTTTTCATTTGATCAGTCCATCACCCTCGGTTGGAGGTAGTCAGTCCCTCAAGCCTGAGGACTGACAACCTCCCACCAAGAGTGATAGAATGATCACATCAAAGCTACTTACATTGCTTCTGGTGCTCTATTTCCCTGAATCTGACTGAAGAAGCATATTGAGCAGGTGAAATATTTCAGCAATAAAGGCACCCAAGTGTTAAAATGTCTAATTCATTGGAGACAAATAGCTTAAATTAGTGCTGTAGGAGTGTGAGCAAGGTAACATTTTTGAAGGGATTCAGGGAAGTCTGTTAACTGAAGTGGAGTCCTGGAGGTGGAAAGTACAGAGCTGCACTCTAAAGGAGGGGTGGGGATGTAATAGTTCAGAGGGTCATTTGAATTGTAATCTCTGCACACTTCTGGCAAGACAACTATTGAATGAATAATGGAGATTTTTTTTTTTTTGGTCACCTTACCATAGTGAAAAATGGCTAGTGTGGTTAAAAAAAGTTCCTAAAATCAATTTTATTTCAAATGCCTGTATACAGAGAAACTATTTCAGTAGTTCATTATTATGGTCATGCATACTTTTAACCGTTTCAGGGTCGGTGCCGTACTAGTACGTTTTACGAGCAGGGGTTGGTCCCGTACTAAATTCTAGCAGCCTCAAATTAAGAGGGAAATGGCTGGTAGGCCTACATATGAAAGAATGGGTCTATGTGGTCAGTGTGCGCAGTATAAAAAAAATCCTGCAGCACACACTGCATAATGAGAAAAAAAAAACTCCAACCGTTTTTTTTTTGTTTAAAACAGCGACTTTGTAGTCTATTTTCGTATGGTATTTATTGATGTATTCTCGTTTTCTTGGTCTCATTTGATAGAATGGAAGATATATTACAGAAATAGAGAGGATTTTGATTGGTTTGACAATGACAAGTACCTTGAAATTGAGCTCAAAGTAGCGAAAATGTTCGATTTTTGACGATGTTCAAGAGTAAACAAATCACACCATGCGTCCAATACACATCAACTGGCGAGTCTAATATTCATCCATAAGTGCTCTGATATTATTTATACCATTTTTACAATGATGCAGTTGTATACATAACAGTAAATCTTCTATTTTTTGTGAGAATTAAAATTCAAAATGAAAAGCAAAAGTAATGTAAGAGGAGCCTGGAGACGTGACTAATGAACAGAGAAGATGTTATTTTAGTGCCAGGAATGTCTGCCTTGTTTATTCTGGACCCTATTTTGAAATTGGCATCGTTTGAAATTTGTGTGAAATTGGCCAAATTGCCATTTTCTGACCACTATTTTGGGTAGTTGAAATTGATAAATAGGCGGTTTCTTGTACTCAATCGATAGAAGAAATGGAGTTCTAGCGAAATAGCTATAAATTTAGTAGACTGAAGCATTGGAATTTGCCGAAAATAGGGCTCAAAGTGGGCGAAATCGCCGATGAGTAAATGTCATCGATACCGCTAACTTCGCGAGAGCATAATTCCGTTAGTTTTCGATCAAATTTCATAATTTTGGTGGCGTTATGATCGGAAAACGATTCTCTATCATTTCATAAGAAATGTTTTTTTTTTCCAAAAAATTTTTCGACCCTGAGAACATGTTTACAAGAAGGCCTGTCGACCCCCAAAGGGTTAACATCTATTCAATCATTATTTGCCTGCCCATTCCTATTTCACTTGACAATCCCATAAAAGTCTTTCTGCTATTATAAAATTTCCAATAAGGTGAGAAAAAGGTAGTTACCTTTTTACATAACACACTCAACTGCCATATATGTCATAAGAGGTGACTAAAATGCTGAGAGCAAGGGGCTAGTAGCCCCTTCTCCTGTATAAATTACTAAATTTAAAAAGAAAAACTTCTGTTTTTCTTTTTAGGTCACCCTGCCTTGGTGGGATACAGCCAGTTTATAAAAAAAAAAACACACACTCAACAGTGAAAGAAAGAACTTGCCTCTTGTTTGTGGAGGAGACTGGCCACTCAAAGACTTCTGCAATATGACTGAGCACAGCACCAACTTCACCAGGATTAATAATCTCTGTTAACACCTAAAAAAAAAAAAATACAGGAAAAATGTTAGCAGAGAAATAGAAAATAAATAAATTTCATTATGTAGGCAAACATATTAAAAAAATTAAAGATATTTCCTAACATATAGAAATCACCTAGGTAGTAGGTTGGTAGACAGCAACCACCCAGGGAGGTACTACCGTCCTGCCAAGTGAGTGTGAAACAGAAACCTGTAATTGTTTTACATGATGGTTGAATTGCTGGTGTCTTTTTTTTCTGTCTCATAAACATGCAGGATAACAGGTACACATGTCTTGCTACTTTTACTACACTATGGTCACACTACACATGCATGTACACACATATATACAGTGGACCCCCGGTTAACGGCCTGCTCCAAACTAACAATTATGTAAGTGTATTTTTGTAAGTGTTTTTGTAAGTGTATGTTTGGGGGTCCAAAAAAACTAATCTAATTTACATTATTCCTTATGTTAATAAATTTGTTTGGTAACGGCACTTGAACAGCATTCTGGAGCAAATTATGGCCGTTAACCGGGGGTCCACTGTATATACATACGCATCTGGGTTTGTAAGCCATGCGTGTCGTAAGAGGTGACTAAAATGCCGGGAGCAAGGGGCTAGTAACCCCTTCTCCTGTATAAATTACTAAGTTTAAAAAGAAAACCTTTAGTTTTTCTTTTTAAACTTTAGTTTTTCATTTTAGGTCACCCTGCCTCGGTGGAATATGGCCAGTTGATTAAAAATAAAAAGATATAAAATATAAACACAGGTACAGTGGACCCCCGGATTACGTCATTATTTCATTCTAGAATGCTGTTCAAGTGCCGTTACCGAACGAATTTGTTCCCATAAGGAATAATGTAAATTAGATTAGTCCTTTTAGACCCCCAAAAATACACTTACAAAAGCACTTACAAAAATACACTTACATAATTGTTCGAGTTTGGAGCAGTACTTAATCCGGGGGTCCACTGTACTACAGTGGACCCCCGAGTTTCGGTCACCTCGGAAATTGAACATTTATGTAAGTTTAATATTGTAAGTGTTTTTGTATGTGTATTTTTGGGGGTCTGAAAGGACTAATCTAATTTACATTTTTTATTAAGGGAACAAATTCGTTCGGTAATGGCACTTGAACAGCCTTCTGGAATGAATTATGACCGAAACTCAAGGGTCCACTGTATATAATACTGGATGTTCATTTGGAATACTTTCTGGAAAATCTGGGAGCTTTGAGTGAAGAGCAAGGTGAAAGGTTTTACCATGACATCAAAGAAATGGAGAGAAAGTACCAAGGTAGATGGAGTGTCAATATGATGGTTAACTACTGCTAGATGTTGCAGCACAGAGAGATACCGCTAAAAATACATAAATAGAAGAGTGACAACCGCAGTTTTGAAGGAAAAAGACAGAGATTTAATGGGAAGGAGTGTGAAATTTATTAGTGGCAAATCTTATAAATATTTTAATGGTACTTGGTGTAACTTCAACAAATATACCTTTTCTCGACTGTTTTCTATGTGATAACAAACTATTTTATGCATACACTTTAAGTAAAGGTCTACATCATGTGGTGAAGAAACCTTACATAATAGAAAAAAACCAGGGAGCCATGGTGGTTGGTCGGGTAGCCTGGGAGCCATGGTGGTGGGTTGGTAGCCTGAGAGCCATGGTGGTGGGTGGGTAGCCTGGGAGCCATGGTGGTGGGTGGGTAACCTGGGAGCCATGGTGGTGGGTGGGGAGCCTGGGAGCCATGGAGGAAAGCTGTAGCCCCAGCCAAAGGAAAGAACAGGGAAATGGGTTGGCTGAGACCCTACAAGGGTGGCCTGCACTGGACTGATGGCTGTCACTCACTATCTCCTTTATTCATTGCTTTCTTTACTTATTGCTTCCCTCCCTCACTCCCTCCCTACCTTGCTGTCTTTCACCTCCGCTGTTACAAGGGGTACGAGAGGACAGGAGCTCACATGTCCTAGACGTATGTGTGACATAACATCAACCCTTACTCACCACTTCCTTCAACACACTACAATAGTTGACAGAGATATGTAATTCAATATTGGTTAAATATCAAGTGCTGCTAAATTTGAGTGATCCCATTTGAGTGAAAACACAGACCCTACCATCTCCAGTCACACACGAGTGAATTTTTACTGCATACAGCAAATGTGCAAAATTGCACATGGCAAATCCGCATAAAGTGAGGAAAAACTGTATATCCCTCTCCCATCTTATGCCTAGGGTAATGAAAAATCTGATTATTTGAGAGAAAGTATAGATCCCTGGAACTTCCCCACCCCCTCTAATTTAAGGCTGAAGTCAACTTATGGCCTGTAATATAAATTAAGCCTATAGGTCAGCCCATGTTACATTAATTTAATTAAAGGGTATATAAATCTGTAGTGGTGGGGAGGAGGGGTAAGGGTCATCCTAGGAAAGGATGGAGGGAGGGGGTAAAAGAGGTTTTGTGTGCAAGGGGCTTGGACATGCAGCAGGTATGTGTGAGTGTGTTAAATAGGAGTGAATAGACGAATATTTTTGGGACCTGACAAGCTGTTGGAGTGTGAACAGGGTAATATTTTGTGAAGGGATTCAGGGAAACCAGTTAGTCAGACTTGAGTCCTGGAGGCAGGAGGTATAATGCCTGCACTTCAAAGGAGGGGTTTGGGATACTGGCTGTTTGGAGTGACATCTAAACTATTGTATCTGAGTTCCTGTGCAAAGACAATGATTATGTGGAACAGAATTCTTCCTCTGTAAGCCATGCGTGTTGAAAGAGGCGACTAAAATGCCGGGAGCAAGGGGCTAGTAACTCCTTCTCCTGCATATATTACTAAATGTAAAAGGAGATAGTGATAGCTGGGAGGGACTTATTCTCAGCTGTCGTATCTGAGCGCCTCTGCAAAGACAGTGATTATGTATGAGTGAGGTGAAAGTGTTGAATGATGATGAAAGTATTTTCTTTTTGGGGATTTTCTTTCTTTTTGGGTCACCCTGCCTTGGTGGGAGATGGCCGACTTGTTGAAAAAAAAAAGAAAAAAAAAAGGAGAAACTTTTGTTTTTCCTTTTGGGCCACCCTGCCTCGGTGGGAAACGGCCGACGTGTTGAAAGAAAGAAAGATAGTGAAAGTGTTGATAGATGGTGAAAGTGTTTCCTTCTTTTTTGGGTCATCCTGCTTTGGTGGGATACGGATGGTTTGTTAAAAAAAAAAAATTAACATTAGACAAAGATGCACGATGTTACCATGGTTATTTACATATTTATAGACGGGATTGTAAAGGAAGTGAATGCTAGTATGTTGGAGAGAAATGCAGGATTAAAAGAAAGAATCATTACAAAGTGGGAGTTGTCACAGTTGCTTTTTGCCAAAGACACTGTGCTATTGGGAGATTCTGAAGAGAAATAAACACATAAGCAGTATAATGTGATCCTTTATTGACAACGTTTCGCCCACGCAGTGGGCTTTATCGAGTCACAAACAGATCTACCTGGATACAAGATTCAAGAGTATTTATAGGATTTAGTCAGGTGGAGAATGCTGAGTCAGGTGGAGAATGCTGCATGTGACAATCTTCAGAGTAGTGTGATGGAGTCTTAAACCTTGGGAAGCTTTAAAAAGAGATTGAACAAGTATCTGTGTGAACCTTTTGCAGTGTTCCATTCTTAAGTGGGATAGCGATGAAGAAGTTCTTGGCAATCGGTTCAGCTATGTTGTAGAAGCCGTTGTTCTGGTTGAAGTTGTTGGATATGCAGATAAGTGATGGCTGCAGCAAATTATACGTCGGCAAAACATCCAGAGACCTCCAAACACGTATTTCAGAACACCAGTACGCAGGCAGATCTGACGACTCAAGGAATGCCTGTGTTCAACACAGAAATTCACACAATCATTTAATCAACTACAGAAAAGCAAAACTCATCGCCAGAGAAGACAACACTCAATACTGAAGAATCCTAGAATCATCACTTATCTGCATATCTAACAACTTCAACCAGAATAACGGCTTCTACAACATAGCTGAACCTATTGCCAAGAAACTTCTTCATCGCTATCCCACTTAAGAATGGAACACTGCAAAAGGTTCACACAGATACTTGTTCAATCTCTTTTTAAAGATTCCCAAGGTTTAAGACTCCATCACACTACTCTGAAGATTGTCACATGCAGCATTCTCCACCTGACTCAGCATTCTCCACCTGACTAAATCCTATAAATACTCTTGAATCTTGTATCCAGGAAGATCTGTTTGTGACTCGATAAAGCCCATTGCGTGGGTGTTACAAGATTCACCCTTTCCCGACATTGTATATTTGAGCATATTCCAGTAGAATATGTCTCTCTATTGTTATTATGAATATAAGCGTTATATTGGTAAATTTTATGTCCCCTGTATCTCTAGGTAGGGTTTTATGTGATATATAGTAAACTACCCATCCGCTCGTTAACAGGTCAGGAATTCACACCTTACCACGTCATCGTACCCAATGATGTGGTCACCGGCTTCACCTCAGTCAGTCATCAGCGGGTCTTTCATAGAGGACAGTTCTCTCACCCCTGGTGTGGTGAGCTTACCCTCAGAGACTCTTCAGTTCTCTCACCCCTGGTGTGGTGAGCATACCCTCAGACTCTTCAGTTCTCTCTCACCCCTGGTGTGGTGAGCATACCATCAGACTCTTCAGTTCTCTCACCCCTGGTGTGGTGAGCATAACCTCAGAGACTCTTCAGTTCTCTCACCCCTGGTATGGTGAGCATACCCTCAAAGGCTCTTCAGTTCTCTCACCCTTGGTATGGTGAGCTTACCCTCTGAGGTTCTCCGAAACTGAGTTCTCTCTCACCCCTGGTACGGTGAGCATACCATAGAAGACTCTCAGTTCTCTCACCCTTGGTATGGTGAGCTTACCCTCTGAGGCTCTCCGAGACTCTTCAGTTCTCTCACCTTTGGTATGGTGAGCTTACCCTCTGAGGCTCTCCGAGACTCTTCAGTTCTCTCACCTTTGGTATGGTGAGCTTACCCTCTGAGGCTCTTCAGTTCTCTCACCTTTGTTATGGTGAGCTTACCCTCTGAGACTCTTCAGTTCTCTCACCTTTGGGATGGTGAGCATATCTTCAGAGGCTCTTATTTCCTCAAGTTCTATCTACAGAATAGACTTCGGAACTATGGATCACTAGCGAGTTGTGACTCGTATGGAAACAGTGATTGTGACCTTCAGTGTAGTGATTCTTTGCTTAAGTCTAGTGATAAACTCTAACTCGTTACTGACATTAACGTTACTGACATTGTGAAGTGTTGTAATTCAGAGGAAGTGTTTTATATATCCTCTTTACGTATTATTATATTAAGACTGTACAGACAAAATGTAACTTGTGGTGCTTATATAGAGTGAAAGTAAAGGACTATATAGTGTGTACACCCTCCTAAGAGTAAGGAGGTTATGAGATTATTTTATTTTACTAAGTGTCCTAAATATCTTAGTATATTCTTAAATAAAATCTGGAAAAGCCTTTAAAGATCTCATTTCGCCTTGTACTTTGATAATTCCTAGCACCTGCTGTACTGTTGTTACGATAACCGCTAAACTAATTAGTGGTCTCAGGCCAGGATCGTAACAGTGGGTGAAACGTTGTCAATAAAGGATCACATTATACTGCTTATGTGTTTATTTTTCCATTGTGTCGGTATTTTATACCATTTATTTCCATTCTGAAGAGAAGTTGCAAAGATTGGTGGACGAATTAAGGATGGTATGTAAACAAAGGAAATTAAAAATGAAATCAGTAAAAAGCGAGGTGATGAGAATAACAAAAAATTAGATAATGAAAGATTGGACATAAATTCATTAGAAAACATTCAGCGTAGAATGACTAAATTAATACATAGCATTAGAAATCTTCCTTACGAAGAAAGATTGAAGACCCTTAAATTACATTCACTTGTAAGACATAGAATGAGGGGAGACATGATCGAGGTATACAAGTGGAAAATGGGTATTAACAAAGGGGATATAAATAAGGTCTTGAGGATATCTCTCCAAGAGAGAACCCGCAATAATGGATTCAAGTTAGATAAGTTTAGATTTAGAAAGGATATAGGAAAGTATTGGTTTGGAAATAGGGTAGTTGATGAGTGGAACAGTCTGCCTAGTAGGGTTATTGAAGCTAGGACCTTGGGTAGTTTCAAATTTAGGTTGGGAACGAATGGATTTGTCAGTTAAAAACAGAGTAGGGGAGTTAGTAGATGGGGAGCTGGAGGTATTGGGTAGATGGCGGGAATATTTTGAGGAACTTTTAAATGTCGATGAAAAAAGGGAGGCGGTAATTTCATGTACTGGCCAGGGAGGTACAACATCGTTTAGGAGTGAAGAAGAGCAGGATGTGAGTGTGGGGGAGGTGCGTGAGGCATTACGTAGAATGAAAGGGGGTAAAGCATCTGGAATTGATGGAATCATGACAGAAATGTTAAAAGCAGGGGGATATAGTGCTGGAGTGGTTGGTATTTTTGTTTAATAAATGTATGAAAGAGGGAAGGTACCTAGGGATTGGCAGAGAGCATGTATAGTTCCTTTATATAAAGGGAAGGGGGATAAAAGAGAGTGTAAAAATTATAGGGAAGAAGTTTACTTAGTATACCAGGTAAAGTGTATGGCAGGGTTATTATTGAAAGAATTAGAGGTAAGACAGAGAGTAGGATTGCAGATGAGCAAGGAGGCTTTAGAGTGGGTAGGGGATGTGTAGATCAAGTGTTTACAGTGAAGCATATATGTGAACAGTATTTAGATAAAGGTAGAGAAGTTTTTATTGCATTTATGGATTTAGAAAAGGCATATGATAGAGTGGATAGGGAGCAATGTGGCAAATGTTGCAAGTGTATGGAATAGGTAGTAAGTTACTGAAGGCTGTAAAGAGTTTTTATGAGGATAGTGAGGCTCAGGTTAGGTGTGTAGGAGAGAGGAGATTACTTCCGGTAAAAGTAGGTCTTAGACAGGGATGTGTAATGTCACCATGGTTGTTTAATATATTTATAGATGGGGTTGTAAAAGAAGTAAATGCTAGGGTGTTGGGGAGAGGGGGGATTAAATTATGGAGAATTAAATGCAAAATGGGAGTTGACACAGTTACTTTTTGCTGATGATACTGTGCTTATGGGAGATTCTAAAGAAAGGTTGCAAAGGTTAGTGGACGAGTTTGGGAGAGTGTGTAAAGGTAGAAAGTTAAAAATGAACATAGATAAGAGTAAGGTGATGAGGGTATCAAACGATTTAAATAAAGAAAAATTGGATATCACATTGGAGAGAGGGATTATGGAAGAAGTAAATGTTTTCAGATATTTGGGAGTTGACGTGTCAGCGGATGGGTTTATGAAGGATGAGGTTAACCATAGAATTGATGAAGGAAAAAGGTGAGTGGTGCATTGAGGTATCTGTGGAGACAAAAACGTTATCCATGGAGGCAAAGAAGGAATGTACGAAAGTATAGTGGTACCAACACTCTTATATGGTGTGAAGCATGGGTTGCAAATGCTGCAGCGAGGAGGAGGCTGGAGGCAGTGGAGATGTCCTGTCTAAGGGCAATGTGTGGTGTAAATATTATGCAGAAAATTCGGAATGTGGAAATTAGGAGAAGGTGTGGAGTTACTAAAAGTATTTGGCAGAGGGCTGAAGAGGGGTTGTTGAGGTGGTTTGGTCATTTAGAGAGAATGGATCAAAGTAGAATGACTTGGAGAGCGTATAAATCTGTAGGGGAAGGAAGGCGGGGTAGGGGTCGTCCTAGAAAAGGTTGGAGGGAAAGGGTAAAGGTGGTTTTGTGGGCGAGGGGCTTGGACTTCCAGCAAGCATGTGTGAGCGTGTTAGATAGGAGTGAATGGAGACGAATGGTTTTTGGGACATGACGATCTGTTGGAGTGTGAGCAGGGTAACATTTTGTGAAGGGATTCAGGAAAACCAGTTAATTGATTTAATTGGACTTGAGTCCTGGAAATGGGAAGTACAATGCCTGCACTTTAACCCTTTGACTGTTTCGGACGTATATTTACGTCTTACGAGCCAATGTTTCGGACGTATTTATACGCCTAAATTCTAGCGGCCTCAAATCAAGCAGGAGAAAGCTGGTACGCCCACATGTGAGAGAATGGGTCTGTGTGGTCAGTGTGCGCAGTATAAAAAATACTGCAGCAAGCAGTACATAATGAGAAAAACTCCGACCGTTTTACTTAATTAAACGCCGTCTTTGAGGTGTGTTTTCGTATAGTATTTATGGTAGTATTCTCTTTTCATGGTCTCATTTGATAGAATGGGAAACATACTACAGAAATAGAGATGATTTTGATTAGTTTCATGATGTAAACGATCTTGAAATTGAGCTCAAAGTAGCGGAAATGTTCGATTTTGCCAATGTTCAAAAGTAAACAAATCACACCATGCGTCCAATACACATCAACTGGTGAGTCTAATATTCTTTCACAAGTGCACAGATATTATTTATACAGTTTTTACAATAATGCAATAGTCTGCATAACAATAAATCTTCTATTTTTTGTATGAATAAAAATCAAAATAGAAAGCAAGAGTAATGTAAGAGGGCCTAAAGACATGACTAATGAACAGATAACATCTTATTTTAGTGCTAGGGATGTCTGCATTGTTTATTCTGGACCCTATTTTGAAATTGACATCTTTTTTATTTTGCATGAAATTGGCAAAATTGCCATTTTCTGACCACTTTATTGGGTAGTTGAAATCGGTAAATTGGTGATTTTTTGTACTCAATTGATAGAACAAATGGAGTTCTAAAGAAATAGCTATGAGTTTGGTCGACTGTCCCAATGGAATTGGCCTAAAATAGGGCTCAAAGTCGGCGAAATCGCCGATGCGTATATATCACTGACATCGCTAACTTTGCGAGAGCGTAATTCCGTAAGTTTTTAATCAAATTTCATACTTTTGGTGTCATTACAATCGGGAAAAGATTCTCTATCATTTCATAAGAAAAAATAATTTTTTTTTTTTCCAAAATTTTCCGACATAGAATGACAGTTTCAGAATGGGGCCTCCGACAGTCAAAGGGTTAAAGGAGGGGTCTGAGATAGTGACAGCTGGGAGGGACTTTTCTCAGCTGTCGTATCTGAGCTCCTCTGCAAAGACAGTGATTATGTATGAGTGTGGTGAAAGTGTTGAATGATGATGAAAGTATTTTCTTTTTGGGGATTTTCTTTCTTTTTGGGTCACCCTGCCTCGGTGGGAGACGGCCAACTTGTTGAAAAAAAAAAAAAAAATCATAAGTGAGAGGGGTTGGATTTGAGTGGGACTCTCACATGAGTAAATAGAATTATCAAAGCTTATTTCTTGGGTAGCATTGAAAATTGGGTTGAGCAAATATTCTGTTAGTGGGACGGATTGTGTAGGACCTGCCTAGTATGGGCCAACAGGCCCATACTATAATTCCCTAAGTTTTCATTTAAATTTCAAACTTTTGGTGTCGTTATGATCGGAAAAATATTCTCTTATCATTTCATAAGAATTTTTTTTTTTTTTTTTTCAAAAAAATTTTCGGCACTGAGAATGTGTTTAACCCAAAAGGTTAACCCAAAGGGTTAAACGAAAAAAACGGTTGGAGTTTTTTTTTTTCTCATTATGCAGTGCTTGCTGCAGGAATTTTTTTATACTGTGCACACTGACCACACAGACCCATTCTTTTATATGTAGGCCTACAGCCATTTCCCACTTAATTTGAGGCCGCTAGAATTTACGCATACTAGTACGGCACCGACCCCTGCTCGTAAAATGTACTAGTACGGCACCGACCCCCAAAGGGTTAAACACATATTTCATTAACTCACCTGAGCAAGAGAATTTCTGTGTCTAGTATAAAGATCCTTAAGAGTCAGTCCCAAAGCTTTGGCTAAAGAATGTATTATAAGGTGGGACTGGGCAGTTACCATTCTGTTTGAGTGGACTAAACACCGCAGTAACAACACCAACATTCCTCCTGTGAGTCCCACTGCAGGGCATCTGTAAATTCAGAAATAAACTGCACTTAGGAGAGGAAATTTATAACTTATGCTACGATCTGTCTTGGACCATAGTAATCAACTATATTTCTTAAACAAATTAATAAAAGAGCATGGCACAAATACAAAAACAGTGTACATTCAAAATAAAATGTATAAGATATAATACAGTATCATTATTATGACATTTGTAGGGAAGTGCTAAACCTGCAGGGGACATACAGCACCCAGGGAATGGGAGGTAATTAATCTGATCTGAAGAAAGGGAAGGCCAGCTCCAAATCCTTAAATCAAGAGCCCTTCACCAGCACTAAGGTATTCCAATTGAAAGGTATGATAAAATGTACAATTTAAGTTGTAGCCAGTAGAGGTAAATGAAGTTACAACACAGTTTAGATATTATACAAGAATATGTAAATGAACTTAAATGTAAATGAGCTTAAATGAACACCTTCAGTGTTATGTATTCACGCAGCACAGCACATTTGTGACACATAAAACCTTACTTTACTAGATGATGCAGAGCTTCAAGAACAACCATAGGAGATTTACTGGAAGTGCTCCCAGCTGTTTCACTCTTCTTCATTATATCATTCAAACAAGTAAGAACAACTTCTCCTTCCTTTGAAACACCTGCACTTTTTGAGTCCTAGGATTAAAGTATGATAGATTAGTTAAATTACAGTTTTACAAAATAAGAAATTTTTTTTAATTCAAAACAGCAACTCCAATCATTGACTCAACAAGCAGCAGAAAATGAGAACAAAAAACAAAATGACATAAAATTTGTTATACAATACAAGGTTGACCTCATTAGACAAAAATATTTATAATTATAATTCATGCTTATTTAATTATGTTCATGAAAAAGCAGTAAACCCACTAATGATAGACAGTGATGAAATTTTGATGAACAAGGAAATATTCTCACCACCGGAACCAAAGATAAAGCTACACTCTTCCTGTGCTTCAGAGATCATAGTCTCCAAAAGTACAATCAACAGAATCTTTAGTTTTAAAAGTGTACAAATAACATTCCTGAAAAAATTAATAAAAACTCATAAAATGAAAGGATGAAACAAAACTGTTACCTGATTTGGTGTACTCTGACTCTGGGAGCTAACAAGAATTGGAAGTTGTTTGCAGATGGCACTCACTACAGCTTTCTCTTGGTGAGTGAGCAGTGACAGGTATTGGTTAAGCATTTGAATGTTAATTGTTGTATGAGAGACAACCGCTGGGAGGGCATCCACCACTGCCATTACAATATTGGTCTCTGTATGAGTTAACAATTCCAAGAACTGTGATACCAGTGTAGGATCAACACAGTGAGAATTTAACTTTGTGATGGAGTTTGAGTCATTACAGACTTTACAATTTAAAACACAGAGCTTCTTGCTGTCCTCTTCGTCCCTGTAAATGAATGAAAATAAAAAGACAACAATGCTTGATATTTTTCTTTCTTTTTGGGTCACCGTGCCTCAGTGGGAAACGGCCGATGTGTTAAAAAAATCAGAAAAAATGCAAATTAAAACTTAAACTTTGCCATAAGTGTAAATGATAACAAAGTACTAACACGTACAAGCAAGGAGAGTCACCCCTACCATACAAGCAAGAAAGACACCCCCACCATACAGGCAAGGAGTCACCCCTACCATATGGGCAAGAAAGACAGCAATACCATACAAGCAGGAAAGACACACCTACCATACATGCAAGAAAGATACCTACCATATAAGCAGGAAAGACAGCACTACCATACAGGCAGGTAAGTCACACCAACAATACAGGCAGGAAAGTCACACCTACCACACAGGCAGAAAAGTCATGCCTACCATACAAGCAGGAAAGTCAACCCTACTCAAGAAAGGAAAGTCAATGCTACTCTAAAGAAAGGAAAGTCAACCCTACTCTAAAGAAAAGGAAAGATGAACATTTACTTGTCACATTATCATTATTTCACAGGAGATTCAAATCAGATATTTCACTCCAAGCACAACAAGGTAATGATCAGTAGTCAAGAAGCAGCCACAGAAAAAATAAAGCAAAGTCAAATCACCTGTTATACTTTAAAGTTGTTAAGTTGAGAAGGGCACAAAGCAGATGTCTGAGTGACTCTGCACCAGCATGGATTACTTGCACATCAGGGGAATGTAGAACCAAACCAATAACTTCTCCCACCAACTGCTGACCACCTGCAGAGCCCAGATGATGAACCATCTGTCAGGAATCAGTGATATACATAAGAAAGTTGAACACTTTTAAATAACACTGGTCTACAGCAAAAATGCTTTAAAAATAAAACTAGTCATTCTTTACCAATTTTTGGTTGCTGAATATGAAATTAATGCTTAAAATTGCAAAATGGCTTTATTTATGAAGATATGAATTCAGACTGGCTGTTATCATCTGTGACCTGGGAAGGGAGGAGGGTAAATAAACTGTACAGAGGAAAGGTTTTTGAGTTAAACCCACAATGCCAAATAGCTTAAACCATGAATACAGTTTCCTATAGCCACAATGTACAATTTTTAAAACATACATACAATTTCCTTTGACCAATCGATTGTTATTATGGTAATAACAGTTTTCAGAACCCAAAAACCTATAAAGTAAAATACCTCTTTCCAATGAAGCGCAAAATTTTCAAAATTTGTACACCAATGTAATTAGACAGCAACTTAATCAATGGTGTGAAAATTATATATACAGTGGTACCTCGGTTAACGATGGTCCCCAAACTCACCCTTTTATGTAAGTTTATTTTTTTAAATGCTTTTCTAAGTGTATTTTTGGGGGTCTAAAAGGACTAGTCTATTTTACATTATTCCTTATGGGGATAAATTCGTTCGGTAATGGCACTTGAACAGCATTCTGGAACGAAAAAATATCGTTAACCCAGGTACCACTGTAGTGTATAGTGTCCCCTTTCCATTAATCCAATAACATACATACAGTGGACCCCCGAGTTACGAACACCCCGGAAATCGTACAATTATGTAAGTATAATATTGTAAGTGCTTTTGTAAGTGTATTTTTGGGGGTCTGAAATGGACTAACCTACTTGACATTATTTCTTAACCCTTTGGGGGTCCAAGGGGGGTCTCTGAAACTCGTTCTCAGGGTCCACGAATTTAAAAAAAAAAAAATATTTTTTCTTATGGAATGATAGAGAATCTTTTTCCGATCATAACGCCACAAAAATTATGAAATTTGATCGAAAACTAACGGAATTATGCTTTCGCGAAGTTAGCGGTAGCCATGACACTTACGCATCCGCGATTTCGCCCACTTTGAGCCCTATTTTCGGCACATTCCAATGTTTCAGTCTACTAAAATTATAGCTACTTCGCTAGAACTCCATTTCTTCTATCGATTGAGTACAAGAAACCGCCTATTTACCAATTTCAACTACCCAAAATAGTGGTCAGAAAATGGCAATTTGGCCAATTTCACACAAATTTTCAAACGATGCCGATTTCAAAATAGGATCCATAATAAACAAGACAGACATTCCTGGCACTAAAATAACATCTTCTCTGTTCATTAGTTACGTCTCCAGGCCCCTCTTACATTACTTTTGCTTTCCATTTTGAATTTTTATTCTCACAAAAAAAATAGAAGATTTATTCTTATGTATACAACTGCATCATTGTAAAAATGGTACAAATAATATCAGAGCACTTGTGCATGAATATTAGACTCGCCAGTTGATGTGTATTGGACGCATGGTGTGATTTGTTTACTCTTGAACATCGTCAAAAATCGAACATTTTCGCTACTTTGAGCTCAATTTCAAGGTACTTGTTATTGTCAAACCAATCAAAATCATCTCTATTTCTGTAATATATCTTCCATTCTATCAAATGAGAACAAGAAAACGAGAATACAACAATAAATACCATAAGAAAATAGACTGCAAAGTCGCTGTTTTAAACCAAAAACACGGTCAGAGTTTTTTTTTCCTCATTATGCACTGTGTGGTGCAGGAATTTTTTTATACTGCACACACTGACCGCACAGACCCATTCTATCACATCTAGGCCTAACAGCCTGTTTCTGCTTGATTTGAGGGCGCTAGAATTTAGGCGTACTAGTACGTCAATAACCCCAGTGCGTAAGACGTACTAGTACGACCAAAACCCCGAAAGGGTTAAGGGAGTAAATTCGTTCGGTAATGGCACTTGAGCAGGCTTCTGGAATGAATTTTGTTCGTTACTCGGGGGTCCACTGTATATATATATGTATTTGTTTTGAAACATGAAATTTCATGAAAAATCTTAAAGATGGTATTAAAGTTCAGAAGTACAAAACAACAAACAAGATGCAACTAAGACACTCGTGCAAAACAGGGACTTTTTTTTTTTTTTTTTAGAAAAAAATTTCACTCCTAGAAGCTTGTTGATTCAACAAGAATAAGAAATTATCAGTATATACTGTATATTGAAAAAGAAGACATGTGTGGGAGGCATTAGGTCAATGATATGTCAGTCTGGTCACCTGATAGTGGTGTCTTGCCATAGTAGCACCAGGTTAGCCAACACACATGAAATATTAAAACTACTGGATTTTTGGACTACAATATTAGAAATGGTGACCAATGAAGCCTCAAGCTGACAACTTTTCCTGCAGACAGCTCTCTTTGATTATAAGCCTGGGTTCTCTTCAATTCAAAAGATGACCATACTTGTGATATATCTGTGACCAGTTTGGAGAGTCTTCTTTCACCACAACCCCAGCCTGAGGCCAGGCTTTTCTGTTACTTTTCTGCTCAACCAGGCTGTTATTATTGGTGGTCCACTGGCCAACATATCCATTATGGCCTAGTTGATCCATTACTTGGTGGAGGTAGTGACTGAATTGCCTCTTGAAGATTTCCATACATGTTTTTGCAATATTTCTGATACCTGCTGGAAGCAGTTGAATAGTTGTGGCCCAAACATGTTAATACAGTGGTCTCTTATTGTGTTCATGAAGTCACTGCTTTTCACTTGGTTTATTTTACACTTCCTTTCATATCTCTCACTCCAATAAGTTGTTATTGTAGTGTGTAGGTTTGGGACCAGGCCCTCAAGTACTTTCTATGTACATATTCTCATGTGTCTCTCTCTCTCCTCTGCTCTGCTCCAGAGAGCACATTTTCAGTACTTTGAGGAATTCCCAGTAGTTGAAATGTTTTACTGGCTCCATGAAGGCCGTAAATAATAGCTGTATCTGCTCCAACTCTGATATCTCTCGTGCCTAGAATGAAGCCATCAACAGTGAGCAGCACCCTAAGTGAGACACCACAAGTAATTTGAACAGTATCACAAATTCACGTTTCCCATGTTTTGAAAGTTCTAATCATCCACTTTGTTATTTTCTGTCTTTTGGAACATTTGCTTACAGCTGTGTTGTTTCAGATTTTGGGTCCTTTACTTATGCTGGCTGAGCCATACATGTTGAACATTAAAGAGATATTTATTTCTAGAGTTTTATCTATGAGATCTGTTGCACTCCAGAAATTGTTATAGCTCATTCAATTGTTATCTTGCCAGAAGTGTGCTGGCATCAGAATTCAGATCACCCTGTAACCCTTCAGAATGCAGGCACTGCCCTTCCTACCTTAAATTGGCTAATTATCATCACTGTATTTTTGGGAGTTCACTGACATTTCTTGTTATTATTATGATGATGTGTGTTTATTGTTAATACCAATCTACTAAATATATACAAGCCATAGTTATGTTCAATATCTTTTAAATTAAAAGAAGAAAATGAAGCAAAGAAAACTGTACTAACCACTGGAAACCAACGTGCTATCTCTAACATAACTGGAGGGTATCTCTCACTGATGGCTGCACGAATAACATGGCACCGCCATCTTGGAGCCACACTTTCTGATGTGATGGCCACAACAGCCATACTCTTCGATTTTATTCTGCTATCTGTAATTAATCATACACAATATATAATGTTTGTCAGTTATTTTTTTTTTTTTTTTATTAACACATTGGCCGATTCCCACCAAGGCAGGGTGGCCCGAAAAAGAAAAACTTTCATCATCATTCACTCCATCACTGTCTTGCTAGAGGGGTGCTTTACACTACAGTTATAAAACTGCAACATTAACACCCCTCCTTCAGAGTGCAGACACTGTACTTCCCATCTCCATGACTCAAGTCCGGCCTGCCGGTTTCCCTGAATCCCTTCATAAATGTTACTTTGCTCACACTCCAACAGCACGTCAAGTAATAAAAACCATTTGTCAGTTATATGATATATTTATCAATCCTCTAATGCCTCAATTTCTTGAGTAACTTTAACTATCATCACATATTAATTATTTTGGAGGAGCAATACTTACATACAATACAATAAAGAATTCTACATGATACTTTAGCTAACACATGTGAAGTAAATGGCATTTGTTTGTAATAAGAAAATTGTGTGAAGTGAATGACACAAAGACAACCAGCATTTGTTTGTGATATAAAAAGAACGAGGTTAACCATAGAACTGATGAAGGAAAAACCATTCTCATTGCTAAATTTATACATTGTAATGCAGTCACCTAGCTCTAATATCAATATGCTCCATAACCTGTATCAATTTAGATTTAGATTTATTATTAACCTGTCCGAAATGCCTAGCCATGATAGGCATGATAGTGGCCCTCTTTGTAATTAGTATTCAATAATATGTAAATCACACATTGTAACCGATATCCCATATGTAAACCCCACACTGTAATCTTTACAGAGAAATAAACATTTGAATTTGAATTTGAATTTGAAAAAGGTGAGTGGCACTCTGAGGTATCTGTGGAGACAAAAAACGTTATCCATGGAGGCAAACAAGGGAATGTACAAGAGTATAGTGGTACCAACACTCTTATATGGGTGTGAAGCATGGGTTGTAAATGCTGCATCAAGGAGGAGGATGGAGGCATGGAGATGTCATGTCTAAGGGCAATATGTGGTGTAAATATTATGCAGAGAATTCGTAGTGTGGAAATTAGGAGGAGGTGTGTAGTTACTAAAAGTATTAGTCAGAGGACTGAAGAGGGGTTGTTGAGGTGGTCTGGTCATTTAGAAAGGATGGAACAAAGTAGAATGACTTGGAGAGTGTATAAATCTGTAGGGGAAGGAAGGTGGGTTAGGGGTCATGCTAGGAAAGGAAGTTTTGTGGGCAAGGGGCTTGGACTTCCAGTAAGTGTGTGTGAGCGTGTTAGATAGGAGTGACTAAAGACGAATGGTTTTAGGGACCTGATGAGTTGTTGGAATGTGAGCAAGGTAATATTTTGTGAAGGGATTCAGGGAAATCGGTTAGCCGGACTTGAGTCCTGGAGGTGGGAAGTACAATGCCTGCACTTTAAAGGAGGGGTTTGGGATATTGGCGGTTTAGAGTGACATCTAAAGCTGTCATATCTGAGCGCCTCTGCAAAGACAGTGATTATGTACAAATGATGGTAAAAGTGTTGAATGATGATGAAAGTTTTTTCTTTCTTTTTGGGATTTTCTTTCTTTTTGGGTCACCCTGCCTCAGTATGAAATGGCTAATGTGTTAAAAAAAAAAACTAGTAGTTAACAAAGCAAAAATAACTGAACCAGAAACTATACAGTGGACCCCCGAGTTACGAGCACCTCGGAAATCGTACAAGTATGTAAGTGTAATATTGTAAGTGCTTTTATAAGTGTATTTTTGGGGGTCTGAAATGGACTAACCTACTTGACATTATTCCTTAAGGGAGAAAATTTGTTCAGTAATGGCACTTGAGCAGCCTTCTGGAATGAATTATGCTCGTAACTCAGGGGTCCACTGTACTGGGTTATGAAATAAAAATAGATAAAGTTCACCAGAACACTGAGAAACTAATAATATATCTGCAGACACAAATCTAAACACAATTTGAGGATCTCAGCACCAAGCAAACAGAAGCAGTCATCCAGCAAACAGATGTAATGAAGCAACTACAAATTAGTGATTCTGTTACCATGAAAAGCTGTCTATCTTCAGAAGAACCAAGTAAAAAATGTTTTAACATGGTGTATGATGCTTTGAAAAACTAGCTTATATACAGCAAGAACCCTGAATGCACCAGAGAAATATACAGAATTGGCAAACAATGGTTTGGTGCTACATGGCCAATTATAAGGGTTCATGCAAGAATTAATTAACACGTCACCCAGCTTCTCTGTCAGGGAAGGTCCTGTTATCAATCATTAAGATTAGCCATTTTCCTGAACACACGTGTGCTGCAATTATACACAGTACATAAAGTAGTGGATTCAGAATCCTTCTTAACCCCAAGGTGTGGAAGACAGTGACCTGCAGGTCATCAGTGTTGGGCTTTCTTCACAACTAATGAATCTGAGCCTTCATTTGGCTGAATGCCATGAGAAGGCTTGTTTAACTTCCATGATAACCTGACCCAATATTATCTGTCCTGGTACTCGACAGTGTCAAGATACTGGCTGCAAGTCTTCGCCTACTCTTGACTGGGCTTGTTGGCATCAATGCCTATATTATGCAGGCTCCATAACTTATCCACTGGCTCTGTCCTCTCCTCTAACAGAAGAAATTTTTGTTGAGGGATGTGATTAGTGGTGATTCTGGTCACCAAGACACTTTCCACTACATCAGGCTTGCAACCACTACCTCCTTTACTACTAGGGAGTAGGTCAAAAATCATGTGACCATCTGCCATGGTCTGCAATTTTTTTTAACACGCTGGCCGTTTCTCATCACTTTACAGCAATTTCCACTTTATAGCAATAGCCTGGAACCTAACTCACTGTAAAACTGGTGCCCTCCTGTCCAAGTACAGTACAATTATTTTCATTTCACCATCCACACTATTTTATTTATAGATTTCTTGTATGACAGCTTTTTAAACCACTTATAATAATTTCTCCAAAATATATATATATTCCAAAATCTTGCTACCTCTAACTCAATAGCCAATACTTCTCTCCATTACTAGATCACTTCCCATTACTACTGAAAATCATTTGTTATCTGACCCAGTCAGGGAAGAATGTTTGCCAGATTTCCAGAATTAGATGATCCCATTTTCTTATGATCTCTCTATTTTACACATTTCTTTTTTTGCATTATGTGAAGAAGACCTCTGGATGTTGCTGGAAGTAAACTGACTGTCAGATAACTGATGTGCTACTGTATTATATTTGTGAGGAAAGCTAAACTTGAAGTGGTCATGCAGTATTTGGGGACTAGGAGGTAAGCAAGTTTGATCCAAAGAAGAGAAAAGTAACTCTAATTCCTCCAATCAAGAGCTCTTAACCAGCATCATGGCAACATCCACTCCCATGAAGGAATAATTTCTTAAATCCAAAAAAATACAAAAATATAAATTAACACACATACCATTACACCACTTCAACTTTGATGCAGAGACAATAAACTGTTTGGTATTATGAGGCTTGAGGTCCATGAGGCTCACTTCTGAAGCTAGCCATGGTAAGGTTGCTAGTGCTAGCCAGGAGTGACTTATGTGTGTTTTCAAGTTGAGAGGCTCCTCAAGAATATTTGATGTCCAGGCAAAATTCCACAAGAGTTCCATCATTCCAGTCACCTGAATTTATGTTAAATCTTTACAATGATTTTTATGCCAGTAAGGAATGGTCATTCTGGCAATATTAATTTATTTAAATAATGCTAAATATTATATGCATAGACAAAAGTAAAGAATTAGTCAATTCACATAATTATTATCCATTAATATTATATTTATTAAATCATTAGAATACAATAACTGCTCTCACCAGCTTGACATTATCTGTGTTTGTCATAATGGAAACTATACACTCAGTTGTTGTTATGAGCCAGGAATCAGGAAAGAACTGAAGAGAAACCTGGAAATACACAAGGATACATTAGTAATAAATTGATCAAAATTCTCTCAATGTTAATATTTCATTGTGTCGTGCATTCTATGTGTATATCAAGAAGCATTCCAAACATTATCGATTAATAAAATATACCATTATGAAACCCAAAAAAATTTAACTGTAATGCTATCCGGTACAGAAGAGTCATACACTTGTAAAGCTATCATCTAATAATAAGCTTTATGCCAAGAACATAAAAATAAGCAAATCTGTAAGGTCAAAGACTCAGGTCTAAGTCTTTACAACTGTTTTAATCCTTTCAGGTTCCATCTGCAGTACTATGGTTCTGAGCTCAAGGTTGGTGTCGTAGAACTATGTGATGAGCACAGCTCGCTCAGATAAGCTGTGAACAGTAAATTTTGTCCTAGATATGAGAAAATGATCTATGTGGTGCACCATGTAAAAAAAATCCTGCCCCATGCAGTGCATGATAGGAAAAGCAAAACTGTGACTGTGTGTGTGGTTTAAAATAGTGACGTTGTGGTGTATTTTCAGATGGTTTCATTCTCAATTTCTTGGCTTTATTTGATAGAATGGAAGATCTATTACAGAAATTGAGATAGTTTTGATTCATTTCAGGACTGAGAGTAGCTTGAAATTAAGCTCAAAGTAGCAGAAATATTTTATTTTTGTCAATAGTATTCCAGAGGACACTAATCCCGTCACTTGTCAAATGTGTGTCCAACTGGCTGGTCTAATGTGTGTTTATGAATGAGCTGACATTATTTATAAATTTTTTACAATAAGACAGTAGTTTTTTCAAATTTGATTTTTTTTAATTTTGTGTAAAATTGGCCAAGTTACTGATTTCTGATCCCTTTATTGAGTAGTTAAAATACTAGTTAAATGGGCGGTTTCTTGTGCTCAATCGATAGAATGGAAGGCATACTAGAGAAATAGCTAAGAGTTCGGTCGACTGAAACAATGGAATTGGTCTAAAATAGGACTCAAAGTGGATGAAATCACCGATACGCACATATCTTTCAGACTGCTAACTTTGCAAAAACGTAATTCTGTAAGTTTTCCATCAAACTTACTTTTGGTGTCATTACCTTCAGAAAAATATTATCCATCATTTCATAAGAAAAAATAATTTTCTTGGGGGCAGCGGAAGATTTTTGGATCCTGAGAACAAGTTTCACATTGGGATGTCTGGACCCTTTAAAGGTTAAAACACTAATTGCAAATATGAATTAGTAAAAATTAATAAAGTTGTTAGGTGTTAAGAACTGTTATTCCCTTTATTGTTAAGGTGTTTGCCACCTAGTTTTAATCTGGTTATGCTTGAAAATTTTCCACCATTACCTTCCATTTCCATACAAGGTATAACTCGGTCCCTTAACAATGAAAAATTCTGAGTATTGCTCCAGCATCAATTTTAATCAATATGGAAGATGGTTTTTACTCTATAAATCACCTTCACTCTTCCCTATTTACTTACTACATATATAGCAGTGGAGATGTCCTGTCTAAGGGCAATGTGTGGAGTAAATATTATGCAGAGAATTCGGAGTGTGGAAATTAGGAGGTGTGGAGTCACTAAAAGTATTAGTCAGAGGGCTGAAGAGGGGTTGTTGAGGTGGTTTGGTCATTCAGAGAGAATGGATCAAAGTAGAATGACTTGAAAGCGTATAAATCTGTAGGGGAAGGAAGGAGGGGTAGAGGTCGTCCTTGAAAAGGTTGGAGGGAGGGGGTAAAGGAGGTTTTGTGGGCGAGGGGCTTGGACTTCCAGCAAGCGTGTGTGAGCGTATTAGATAGGAGTGAATGGAGACGAATGGTTTTTGGGACCTGACGAGCTGTTGGAGTGTGAGCAGGGTAATAATTAGTGAAGGGATTCAGGGAAACTGTTTATTATAGATTTAGCCGGACTTGAGTCCTGGAAATGGGAAGTACAATGCCTGCACTTTAAAGGAAGGGTCTGGGATATTGACAGTTTGGAGGGACTAATCTAAACTGTCGTATCTGAGCGCCTCTGCAAAGACAGTGATTATGTATGAGTGAGGTGAAAGTGTTGAATGATGATGAAAGCATTTTCTTTTTGGGGATTTTCTTTCTGTTTGGGTCACCCTGCCTCGGTGGGAGACGGCCGACTTGTTGAAAAAAAAAAAATACAGTAGTCCCTCGGTTTTCGTGCATCTAAAAACTCGAACATTTATGTAAGTGTATTTTCGTAAATGCTGTTGCAAGTGTATTTTTGGGGGTCTGAAATAGACTAACCTACGTGACATTATTTCTTAAGGAAGTAAATTCGTTCGGTAATGGTACTTGAGCAGCATTCTGGAACGAATTTTTGGCGAAAACAGAGGGACCACTGTATATAGCTTTGAATTTCCACAAATTTCTCACTCAATTTTTTTTTCTTCTAGCCACCATCTACTTTTTTATTAATTGGTCACATTCTTTATACTCTCTCTTAGATCTTGTTAATTTCATCAGATAATTTCCTTTCTATTTTTCTTATAGGGGTTACTTCAGTGTTTATTGAAGTGTTGCATGAGACGTAATGAAACGTTAATGACTCTTATCTTGTCAGCCATATTTGATATGAAGCTGAAGTGACAACATAAGCATACAGTACATATATGTGAGGAATAAAAGTCACAAAATTGTGGCTGGTACAATTCACAACATCGTTTAGGAGTGAAGAAGAGCAGGATGTGAGTGTGGGGGAGGTGCGTGAGGCATTACGTAGAATGAAAGGGGGTAAAGCAGCTGGAACTGACGGGATCATGACAGAAATGTTAAAAGCAGGGGGGGATATAGTGCTGGAGTGGTTGGTATTTTTGTTTAATAAATGTATGAAAGAGGGGAAGGTACCTAGGGATTGGCAGAGAGCATGTATAGTTCCTTTATATAAAGGGAAGGGGGATAAAAAGAGTGTAAAAGTTATAGGGGAATAAGTTTACTGAGTATACCAGGTAAAGTGTATGGCAGGGCTATTATTGAAAGAATTAGAGGTAAGACAGAGAGTAGGATTGCAGATGAGCAAGGAGGCTTTAGAGTGGGTAAGGGATGTGTAGATCAAGTGTTTACAGTGAAGCACATATGAGAACAGTATTTAGATAAAGGTATACAAGTTTTTATTGCATTTATGGATTTAGAAAAGGCATATGATAGAGTGGATAGGGGAGCAATGTGGCAAATGTTGCAAGTGTATGGAATAGGTAGTAAGTTACTGAAGGCTGTAAATAGTTTTTATGAGGATAGTGAGGCTCAGGTTAGGGTGTATAGGAGAGAGGGAGATTACTTCCCGGTAAAAGTAGGTCTTAGACAGGGATGTGTAATGTCACCATGGTTGTTTAATATATTTATAGATGGGGTTGTAAAAGAAGTAAATGCTAGGGTGTTGGGGAGAGGGGTGGGATTAAATTATGGAGAATTAAATGCAAAATGGGACTTGACACAGTTACTTTTTGCTGATGATACTGTGCTTATGGGAGATTCTAAAGAAAAGTTGCAAAGGTTTGGGAGAGTGTGTAAAGGTAGAAAGTTAAAAGTGAACATAGATAAGAGTAAGGTGATGAGGGTATCAAACGATTTAAATAAAGAAAATTGGATATCACATTGGAGAGAGGATTATGGAAGAAGTAAATGTTTTCAGATATTTGGGAGTTGATGTGTCAGCGGATGGGTTTATGAAGGATGAGGTTAACCATAGAATTGATGAATAAAAAAAGGTGAGTGGTGCATTGAGGTATCTGTGGAGACAAAAAACGTTATCCATGGAGGCAAAGAAGGGAATGTACGAAAGTATAGTGGTACCAACACTCTTATATGGGTGTGAAGCATGGGTTGCAAATGCTGCAGCGAGGAGGAGGCTGGAGGCAGTGGAGATGTCCTGTCTAAGGGCAATGTGTGGTGTAAATATTATGCAGAAAATTCGAATGTGGAAATTAGGAGAAGGTGTGGAGCTACTAAAAGTATTTGTCAGAGGGCTGAAGAGGGGTTGTTGAGGTGGTTTGGTCATTTAGAGAGAATGGATCAAAGTAGAATGACTTGGAGAGCGTATAAATCTGTAGGGGAAGGAAGGCGGGGTAGGGGTCATCCTAGAAAAGGTTGGAGGGAAGGGGTAAAGGAGGTTTTGTGGGCGAGGGGTTTGGACTTCCAGCAAGCATGTGTGAGCGTGTTAGATAGGAGTGAATGGAGACGAATGGTTTTTGGGACATGACGATCTGTTGGAGTGTGAGCAGGGTAACATTTTGTGAAGGGATTCAGGGAAACCAGTTAATTGATTTAGTTGGACTTGAGTCCTGGAAATGGGAAGTACAATGCCTGCACTTTAAAGGAGGGGTCTGAGATAGTGACAGCTGAGAGGGACTATTCTCAGCTGTCGTATCTGAGCTCCTCTGCAAAGACAGTGATTATGTATGAGTGTGGTGAAAGTGTTGAATGATGATGAAAGTATTTTCTTTTTGGGGATTTTCTTTCTTTTTGGGTCACCCTGCCTCGGTGGGAGACGGCCGACTTGTTGAAAAAAAAAAAAAAAAATATTACATATAAAGATTTACCAATAGGAATTGGTGAATTTGCAGAAAGTGAACCCGTATAAAGTGAGGGACACCTTTGTAACCAGAGCAATGTATTCTTAAATACAGTGGACCCCTGGCTAACGAACAAAATTCATTCCAGAAGCCTGCTCAATTGCCATTACCGAAAGAATTTACTTCCTTAAGAAATAATGTCACGTAGGTTAGTCTATTTCAGACCCCCAAAAATACACTTCCAAAAGCACTTACAATATTATACTTACATAATTGTACGATTTCCGGGGTGTTCGTTAGCCGGGGGTCCACTGTACTAAGTTTTACCTATGAAAGGCTGTGACTGGTACTTGATAAAGCCTCATGCAGGCGAAACATTGTACAGCCTCTCCTCACTTAACCCTTTGGAGGTCTGTGCCGTACTAGTACATTTTACGAGCAGGGGTTGGTGCCGTACTAGTACGCGTAAATTCTAGCGACCTCAAATTAAGTGGGAAACGTCTGGTAGCCCTACATATGAAAGAATGGGTCTGTGTGGTCAGTATAAAAACAAAATCCTGCACCACACACTGCATAATGAGAGAAAAAAAACTGACCGTTTTTTTCGTTTAAAACAGCGACTTTGCAGTCTATTTTCGTATGGTATTTATTGATGTATTCTCGTTTTCTTGGTCTCATTTGATAGGATGGAAGATATATTACAGAAATAGAGATGACTTTGATTGGTTTGACAATGACAAGTACCTTGAAATTGAGCTCAAAGTAGTGAAAATGTTCGATTTTTGACGATGTTCAAGAGTAAACAAATCACACCATGCATCCAATACACATCAACTGGCGAGTCTAATATTCATGCACAAGTACTCTGATATTATTTATACCATTTTTACAATGATGCAGTTGTATACATAACAGAAAATCTTCTATTTTTTGTGAGAATAAAAATTCAAAATGAAAAGCAAAAGTAATGTAAGAGGGGCCTGGAGACGTGACTAATGAACAGAGAAGATGTTATTTTAGTGCCAGGAATGTATGCCTCGTTTATTATGGACCCTATTTTAAAATTGGCATCGTTTGAAATTTGTGTGAAATTGGCCAAATTGCCATTTTCTGACCACTATTTTGGGTAGTTGAAATTGATAAATAGGCAGTTTCTTGTACTCAATCGATAGAAGAAATGGAGTTCTAGCGAAATAGCTATAATTTTAGTAGACTGAAGCATTGGAATTTGTCGAAAATAGGGCTCAAAGTGGGCAAAATCGCCGATGAGTAAATGTCATCGATACCGCTAACTTCGCGAAAGCATAATTCCATTAGTTTTCGATCAAATTTCATAATTTTGGTGGCGTTATGAATGGAAAAATATTCTCTATCATTTCACAAAAAAAAATTTTTTAATTTTTTTTCCAAAAAATTTTCCACCCCAGGAACAGGTTTCCGAGAAGGTCTGTCGACCCCCAAAGGGTTAATGACGGAGTTCCATTCCTAAGACCATGTCGGTAAATAAATTCATTGTTAAGCGAGGGGCATACTATAATGACTCACGAAATCGTAATGACATGATTGCAAACAAACCATGCGACGGTCTGGAGTTTTGAGACTCTCTGACTGCGGGTTCGAACCCCACCTGTGGTATGGTTTGTTTAGCATACTATAATGGTAGTGGATTTGTGTCGACCATCTTTGATATTGTTTTAATGTCACCTTTGCACCATTTATAACATTTTTGGTATATTTTTAAATGTTTATACAGTAGTGTAATGTACGTATATTGTAATAAGCAGAACAGAGGAAATCAGCTCTAATATACATTATTTAGGTATGCATACAGGTCAGAGAGCGCGTCGTAAGTCCAAGTCATCGGTAAACAAGTACGTCGCTAAGTAAGGAGAGGCTGTATATACTGAAAAGTCCGCTTCTGTTATAGGTGTCTTTTTCCAAGACATGTTGCACTGCCTCACTTTAATCGACACCTGAGACTGCATAATTGTAAACATTAGCAAAGTCAAGTAGTACCCACCACTGAATGTCCTATAAATAATTATCTGTCCATCTGTTAAGTGAAGATTTGATTTCCCAAATGTGGGTTAACTGAAGCTACATTTATAAACAAATCATGATGCTCTGATGACACAACACAATTATACAGTGGTACCCTGAGTTTCGTACTGCTCCCAATTTAAACAATTATGTAAGTGTATTATTGTAAGTGCTTTTGTAAGTGTATTTTTGGGGGTCTGAAATGGACTAACTAATTTACATTATTCCTTATGGGAACAAATTCGTTCGGTAACGGCACTCGAACAGCCTTCTGGAACGAATAAAGTACGAGACTCGGGGTACCACTGTAGTTACCTAATTAATGAAGCATCACCTTTTTAAAATAATTTGTATTATTTTTTTAACTTTGTGACTGTCTTCTGCCAAGACAGGGTGTCCCAAAGAAGAAAACATATTCACCATCATTCATTCAATCTCTGTTTTTCCAGTATTCATGGTAAGTGCTAAACCTGGGAAATGGGAGATAATCAGGTTTGATCTAAGGAAATGGAGGACTGCTCTAAATCCTTGAATCAAGTTCCCTTTACGAGCATCAAGGCACTTAACCTGAAGGTAATCTTTTTGTTTACTGTCTTTCCTCCTCAAACACACACACACAAATAATTTTCATCTTTAAAAATCTTTAGGAGCCTGTAAAATGTTGCATTTGACTTATGATCTTGGTAATTACTACATGCAACAGCACAAGAAGTAGGAACTATCATAGAAGCTTAGAAAGATGAGAGAAGATTCCTCTCCTCAGTGCAGGTTATTTGTGAATTATTTTTTTTTTTTTTTTTCAACAAGTCGGCTGTCTCCCACCGAGGCAGGGTGACTTGCTGTTGCCATTTTCTTTTTGTCCCATCTACCTTTTACTCTAACTGTAGCTACAACCAAATAATGATCTGATATATCTGTTGCCCCTCTATATACATGTACATCCTGAAGCCTACCCATCAACCTTTTATCCACCAATACATAATCCAACAAACAACTTTCCTTACGTGCTATATCATACCTTGTATATTTATTTATCATCTTTTTCATAAAATATGTATTACTTATTACAAAACCTCTTTCTACACATAGCTCAATTAATGGTTCCCCATTTACATTTACCCCTGGCACCCCAAATTTACCTACTACTCCCTCCACAACATTTTTACCCACTTTATCATTAAGATCCCCAACCACAATTACTCTCTCACTTGGTTCAAAACTCCCCACACACTCACTCAACATTTCCCAAAATCTCTCTCTCCTCTACACTTCTCTCTTCTCCAGGTGCATAAACACTTACTATAACCCACTTTTCACATCCAACCTTTATTTTACTCCACATAATCCTTGAATTTATACATTTATATTCCTTCTTTACCTGCCATAACTGATTATTCAACATTACCACTCCTTCTTTAGCTCTAACTCTATTTGAAACCCCTGACCTAATCCCATTTATTTCTCCCCACTGAAACTCTCCTACCCCCTTCAGCTTTGTCTCACTTAAAGCCAGGACATCAAGCTTCTTTTCATTCATAACATCTACAATCATCTCTTTCTTATCATTCGCACAACATCCACGCACATTCAAACATCCCACTTTGACGGTTTTCTTCTTTTTCTTTCTAGTAAGCTATACAGGAAAAGGGGTTACTAGCCCATTATTCCCGGCATTTTAGTTGACTTTTACAACACGCATGGCTTACAGAAGAAAGATTCTTATTCCACTTCCCCATGGATATGAAAGGAAAAGCAATAAGAACAAGAACTATTAAGATAAAATCAAAGAAAACTCAGATGAGTGTGTATACATAAACGTGTACATGTCTGCGTAGCGTGACCTAAGTGTAAGTAGAAGTAGCAAGACGTACCTGAAATCTTACTGAGTTAAGTACATCTCTCAAGTTCCCAGAACTTATTTATATGGTAAAAGGAGGGACACCAGAACATGTTTTTCCCATTCAGCCTCAGGTACTTGCCACTGACACAGCCTTGTTACCCAGACCCATGGTACTGGTATGTAGACTCTCTCATCCTTGCCAGTGTAGCAAGGAGATGTTATTCACCATGTAACAATATAAATAATGAATTTATCACATGACTCAACACAAGTTCGTATAGTCATGTCCAATATGGCTGACAAACTTAAATCAGCTGACTTTAGTTACATGGCAGCAAAACCTCACCATCTATGTATTCCTCCACAAGTTGTGTTATTACAATTTCATACCATCTGCCTTGTACCATCTGCCAATTTCTTGCACATACAACTTTTGCTATTCTCATAGTACGTACTATTAATAAAATGTCATATAGTGTTTTTATTTCCAACCACATTCATGAAGCTGTACAAAAAGAACAAAAGTACAACATTAACCTCAGATGGTGGAGTCCTGGAAGCTACCCATGCAGCAGTTGAAATAATTTCACAAGCAGCTTGCAGCTGCTCAGGCAATAGGTTACTGGTTTCAGACCATTCTTCAAGAGAGGCACTCAGCTTCTGCAGGGCTAGTTTCCACCACTTGCTAAGGTTCACAACACTTATAGGAGGCTTTGCCAATTCCCTGTAGTAAAAAAAAAAAAATCCCTTTGATTTATAATTCTTCTTCTTTCAACAAACCGGCCATATCCCACAGAGGCAGGGTGGCCCAAAAGAAAAAACGAAAGTTTCTCCTTTTAAATTTAGTAATATATACTGGAGAAGGGGTTACCAGTCCCTTGCTCACGGCATTTTAGTCGCCTCTTACGACACACATGGCTGACGAAGGAAGAATTCTGTTCCACTTTCCCCATGGAGATAAGCGGAAATAAACAAGAACAAGAACTAGTAAGAAAACCCAGAGGGGTGTGTATATATATATGCTTGTACATGCATGTGTAGTGTAACCTAAATGTAAGTAGAAGTAGCAAGATGTACCTGAAACCTTACATGATTATGAGACAGAAAAAACACACCAGCAATCCTACTATCATGTAAAACAATTACAGGTTTCTCTTTCACACTCACTTGGCAGGATGGTAGTACCACCCTGGGTGGTTGTGTCAATGACACTACAGAATCAGAGGGAAAACTGTTATGAGGATTATATTTTTCAAAATGCATGGTTAGTATGTTTCTTTGTAAGCTGGAATTGGTTTTTAATTTAATTACAAATTTCAAAAGTAGTATTACAGAAAATACAATCAAACCATTAGATTTCTCAGCAAAGAGCTTGATGCATAGGTTATTGCCAAATGAGTTTGAGAAAGTCAAATTCAAGTAGCAACAATCCTACCAATATATAGTAGACATCAGCTTGTCTTAATGTATGTCTGCAGTTATGTCTCACACATATGTTGCCTTTAAAATCACTTTTAAACCCAGTTGCAGTTTTACATGATATCTTGCACCATGTTACCTCTTCTCAAATCATTTGAAAATCCTGTTCTAGTACATATTTAAATTACACAATATGGAGATAAGGAGTATTTGACACACAAATGTACTGTTGAACACTATGAATTTTCAGTGAAAGAATATAGTTATTAGGTTAGGAAAATGAACAAGTGCTTTTATTTCCATGTGAGAGTACTTTTAAGGCACACTAAGGGCAGCCTATATACTGCTTACTCTTGTGTATGTATGAATTACTAGTCAAGAAGACAACAGAATTTAAAAGAATTATTTCAGCTGAACTCAACTACTCTCTCCATAACTTGCTACAATTAGAGTACAATGCAGAAACTCACGTCTCCGATAATTTTCGCTTCCGTGATTGAGTTCGTGATAGTTCTTGACTGAGGTTGAGCAGAGAACTGGTGGGCAGTGCATCAATTAACTCGTTAAGCACCAGTCGCCTCAGAACAATGTTGGCAACCTGATGAATTCAATTACATTAACAGTTTCTTTACTATTACTTACTCATTGTCTCTTGTTAGGACAAAATACATTTTAATGTTTTAAACAGACCTGAATATTCCTTCTATTATAAAATAGGATGAAATATATACCACAGTTAGCCCTTGAACAACATGGGTTTGAAATGCATGGGTCCACTTATACACAGATTTTTTTTTTTCAATATACTGGAAATTTTTTTTGGAGATTTGTGACCAAAAAAAAATTAAGAAAAAGTTAGGTATGTCATGAATGCATAAAATATATGTAAATACTAGTCTATTTTATCATTTACTACCATAAAATATACAGTGGACCCCGGAAATCGGACATAATTTGTTCCAGAATGCTGTTCTAGTGCCGTTACCGAACGAATTTGTTCCCATTAGGACAAATGTAAATTAGATTAGTCCGTTTCAGACCCCCAAAAATACACTTACAAAAGCACTTACAAAAATACACTTACATAATTGTTCGAGTTGGGAGCAGTACAATTTCCGGGGGTCCACTGTACACTATAAAAAGTTAAAATTTATTAAAACTTACGCACATAAACAATTACATGAGTAGTACATGTTCCATTCACTGTCAAGAGAAATGTAAACAAACAAAGATGCAATAACATAATAATAATAATTTTTTTATTATTAACACATCAGCCGTTTCCCACCAAGGCAGGGTGGCCCGAAAAAGAAAAACTTTCATCATCATTCACTCCATCACTGTCTTGCCAGAGGCATGCTTACACTACAGTTATAAAACTGCAACATTAACAGAGTGCCAGCACTGTACTTCCCATCTCCAGGAATCAAGTCCGGCCTGCAGGTTTCCCTGAATCCCTTAATGAATGTTACCTTGCTTACACTCCAACAGCACGTCGAGTCCTAAAAACCATTTGTCTCCATTTGCTCCTATCTGACATGCTCATGCACGCTTGCTCGAAGTCCAAGCCCCTCGCACACAAAACCTCCTTTACCCCCTCCCTCCAACCTTCCCTAGGCCGATCCCTACCCCGTCTTCCCTCCACTACAGATTTATACACTCTCAAAGTCCTTATATTTCATTCCATCCTCTCTACATGTCCAAACCATCTCAATAACCCCTCCTCAGCCCTCTGGATAATAGTTTTGGTAATCCTGCACCTCCTCTTAATCTCCAAACTACGAATTCTCTGCATTATATTCATACCACACATTGCCCTCAGACATGACATCTCCAATGCCTCCAGCCTTCTCCTTGTTGCAACATTCACTACCCATGCCTAACACCCATACAAGAGCATTGGTATAATTATACACTCATATATTCTCCTCTTTGCTTTCATGGATAAAGTTCTTTGTCTCCACAGACTCTTCAGTGCACCACTCACATTTTCTTTCCCTCGTCAATTCTATGATTCACCTCATCTTTCATTGACTCGTCTGCTGACACGTCCACTCCCAAATATCTGAATACATTCACCACCTCCATACTCTCTCCATCCAATCTGATATCCAATCTTCCGTTACCTATTTTTTTTGTTATCCTCATCACCTTACTCTTTCCTATATTCACTTTTAATTTCCTTCTTTTACATACCCTACCAAACTCATCAACCAACCTCTGCAACTTCTCTTCAGAATCTCCCAAAAGCACAGTGTCATCAGCAAAGAGCACCTGTCACAACTCCCACTTTGTGTTAGATTCTTTATCTTTTAACCCCACACCTCTTGCCAACACCCGAGCATTCACTTCTCTTACAACTCCATTTATAAATATATTGAACAACCATGGTGCCATCATGCATCCCTGTCTAAGGCCTACTTTTACTGGGAAATAATCTCTATATACTCTAACCTGAGCCTCACTATCCTCATAAAGACTCTTCACTGCTTTCAATAACCTACATCCTATTTCATACATTTGCAACACCTGCCACATTGCCCCCTATCCACCCTATTATAAGCATTTTCTAAATCCATAAATGTAACAAAAACTTCCTTAACCTTATCTAAATAGGGTTCACATCCCCTACCCTTCTTAAAACCTCCTTATTCATCTGTGATCCTTCTATGTCTTATCCTTAATTCTTTCAGCAATAATTCTACCATACTTTACCTGGCATACGCAACACTCTTTTTATCCTTTTTTCTTTATACAAAGGAACTATGCATGTGCTCTGCCAATCCATAGGTACTTTTCCCTTTACATGTTTATTAAAAAAATCCAAAACTATATTCCCACCTGCTATTAACATTTCTCTTTTGATTCCATCAATCTCAGCTGCTTTACCCACTTTCATTTTACCCACAGCTTTATGCACCTTCCCCACACTCACATCTAGCTCTTCCTCACTCCTAAAAGATAATGTATCTCCCTGGCCAATGCATGAAATCACTGCTTCCCTTTCTTCAACAACATTTAACAGCTTCACAAAATATTCTCTCCATCTTCCCAATACCTCCACTTCCCCATCTAATAACTCCACCTTTTTTTTGTTTTTAACTGTTAAATCTTAGGCTTTCTCAACAAAATTTACTGACAAAACCTCACCCACTCTTTCATTTGTTTTCCTTTTACATTGCCTCACCACTCTCTTAACCTCTCTTTTACTCTCCATATTCTCTACCCTTCTTATATCACCTCTGCTTTGTAAAAAAAAAAATTCTCATATGCTAACTTTTTCTCCCTCTGTCTATCTCGTTATTCTACTAATCACTCCTCTTTCCTCCTGCACCCACCGTCCTATATCCACAAAATTCTGCTGAATACAGTAACACTGCTTTCTTAAATTTTCCTCATACCTCTTTGACCACCTCATTATCTATACTCTCTCTAGCCCATCTTTCTCCCAACAGCTGCTTGAATATTACCCTAACCATCTCCTCTAATTTATAAGTTTTCACTTCTTTCTCTTTGCTTTCACTTCTTTCCCTCTTACTCACTGATGACATTCTCTTTATGCCCCATCTATCTCTTAATTTCACTGTAGCTACAACTAAATACTGATCTAATATATCTGTTGTCTCTCTAAAAACAAGCAAGGGGCCTGGATATGCAGCAGGCAAGTGTGAGCATGTTAGATAGGAGTAAATGGAGACAAATGATTTTTGAGACCTGGCGAGCTGTTGGAGTGTAAGCAGGGTAATATTTTCTGAAGGAATTCAGGGAAACTAGTTAGCCAGACTTTAGTCCTGGAGGTGGGATGTACAATGCGGACACCTTTGCAAAGACAGTGATTTTGTGTGAGTGATGGTGAAAGTGTTTCTTTCTTTTTTGGGTCACCCTGCCTTGGTGGGAGACGGCTATTGTGTTGAAAAAAAAAGCAGTCTAACAAACTACTGTCATTACGCTCTGTCTCATATATGTACTGCTTATTTCGCTCTATATCATATTGCTTATTTGTCCTCTTTTTCTTAAAACACGCATTACCTATTACCAACCTCTTTCTATACAGTTTTATTAAGGGTCCTCCATTATCATTTACCCATGGCACTCCAAACTTACTTGCTATGCCCTCTACAACAGTTTCTCCCATTTCAGCATTTATTTCCTCCACAAGAATTACTAACTGGTTAAAAACTCCCTCAACACTTGCTTAACATCTCCCAAAATATCTCTCTTTCCTCTACACTCCTCTCTTCCCCAGATGCATAAACCCTTAATATAACCCACTTTTTGGCATCTAACCCTTATTTTAATCCACATAATCCTTAAATTTATACATTTATATTCCCTCTTTTTCTTCCATAACTGATCACTGAGCATTACTGCTACTCCTTCCTTTCTAATTCTCTCACATACACATGACCTAATCCCATTTATTTCTTCAAGAAGTACTAAATCTGTGTGTGTCATTCAGTGCAAGGAGTTGCAGAGGCTTGATCCTCCATCCAAATATAGCATACTGGTCTCTGATTAGTCAGGCTTTTGGTGGTATGCCCTTTCCTTGAAGGTAAATGAATATATTCTACTACCAATCTAATACAATTCTTTTCTAACTAACCTGAGGTATGAGAAGACTATTAGTGGTACAAGTATGAAGGGTAGTTGTGGCTTCACTTGTAAGAGTAGATGAACCAAGAGCATCAGCCAACATACAAATACATTGTAGAATAGCCTTCCTCAATAATCCTGTTAATATAATATATTGTTTAAGTACATTATTGTTTTCAGATTACTAATGATTCAAGAAGAAAATAAGAAGCTAGCTTTAAAATTCACATATTCTCCTACAGAACAGATTAAATGTACTAGAAAAATATAAATAAAATTTATATAACTTGTCACCTCATGTCAAAAATTCTTTGTACAACTATGAAATTGTCAGGAACTAGTCAAAATTCAGTTTATGCCACAAAAATGTTTTTATTACTATTGTTTACAAACAAAAGAAATTTCATCTTATTTCTTTTTGCTATACTGTATATTGAAAGGTGTTTTCTATTGCTGATACAGTGGACCCCCGGTTTTCGTGATGCTCCAAACTCGCCCTTTTATGTAAGTGTATTTTTGTAAATGCTTTTGTAAGTGTATTTTTGGGGGTCTAAAAGGACTAGTCTACTTTACATTATTCCTTATGGGAATAAATTCGTTTGGTAATGGCACTTGAACAGCATTCTGGAACGAAAAAATCACGAAAACCGGGGGTCCACTGTATATGGTTTCCTCTGGGTGAAAATGCTAGCACAAGCAAACCAGCTCCAGTCATACTGATGTCTCTAGCTATAAGTAGTTTGTAGTTACACAGACCCTAACAGTAGTACTCACCTATATGTCATTGTATGGGACATGTCTTAGCTCTTGGACCTGCCTCTCAACTTGCCTCTTGCCAGATTCACTCTCCTAGCCTTGTGGGCCCTATTGTACCCATTCTTAAAACCACATATGAAGTCTGCCTCCACCACTTCTTCGTTGACATCATTCCACTTCCTGACCATCCTGAGACTGAAGAAATACTCCCTGACATCCCTGTGACTCACCTGTATTTTTAATCTCAAAATGTGCCCTTGAGTACCTACTTCCCATCTCTCAAATAGCCTGTCTGTTTGCCCTGTCAATTCCTCTGAGCATTTTGTATGTTATATGATCTATCCTTGGTCCTTCTGCTTTTCAGGATCATTATATTTAATTCCATTACCCCTTAGCTCTGGAACTAATCTTGTTGGTTGCTTCTGTACTTTCGCCAGTTCCTTAATATAAAATGCATCAATATCTAGGAGAGTAATGATGCTGATGCTTTGTGCATATCTGCACATTTTGTTCTCTGGATAATTGAAATGGTTGTAGCAAACTACACATACACAAAAGAAAACATATATGCCACTATTTGACATACTTCTACTTGCATTTTAACTAAAGGAAAAAACAATAGGAAACTCTCTATTTAATGGACTAATTGGGGGAGCAGGTGGCCAGAAACAGCAGTTGTGGAAGATAGAGAAACAATTCTTTTGCTGTAATTGTAAGAATAATTAACAATTCTGCAACCAAAGAACTCTGTCCTTTGTTTCCAAATCTATTGACCCAGTGGACTTTGTTTTGTATTTGTGAAGTCCACTAAATAGAGGGTTTACTGTATTCCAGATTAGGGTTAATTTTTTTTAACACATTCACCATCACCCATTCTTTAGCTGTCTTTCAAAAAGTGCACAGATGTTACATTCAAATGACACTTTGAACACCACATCCCCACCGGTCCTTCACAGAACTGGCACTGCACTTCACACCTCCATAACTTAAGTCCACCTAACAGGTTTCTGACTGAACAAAATTAAATTCTGTTTCTAAACAAGTTTTTACCTGTCATCTTTTCCATCACATTTGGAATAATGAGACATTTTGAAAGCATTGAGAGCAGCTCCTCCTTGAAGATCTGAATCACTTGTGAGATATGTTGCTGTATGGCAATTATGACATCAGCCAGAAGGTCATCCATGCTTCTTCCTTCTTCTTGAGAAGTTTGGCTGTTTTCCTCTCTGACTTGACTGTTAACTGCACTTGGTAAGTAAGATTCATCAGCATATTCCATGACTGCTGCCCCAATACACTGTATGAGATAGTCTTGCCTCTGTGAAAAGAAGGAAAAGGAAAGTAAAATATTTTAAATATAGTAACAGGATATAAAATTCACATCTAATTATTATAAATATTACAGATGATTTACTAAAAAATAAACAGACTAAGAACATGCTGTCTATGGCATTTTGTTCTTTTGGGATTTTAATAATTGCCCTAAACACTTAGCAAAATGAGTTCAATGAAACAAGTTTAATTCACAAAGTTATCATGTATGCTTTTCTGCATAATATACAGAGAGACAGACTACCTTTGCATTGACATGAAATATAATGATATTCAATATTACTTCCATGTACCCTGTCTTATTTTTCATCCTCTATCAAAATTCAAAAATGAAATAAGTTTAGAGTTGTGCTCATTCCCTTGTATACAAATCTCATCATATAGCTCTTGCTGTCCATTAGGTTAGTCTTTGAAATTTCTCTACAAGTGCCTTAAATTCGTTAAGAGGTAATTAACTTTATGTATATACATTTCATTTATATTTTCAATCTTAAATTTAAAAAATCACACTTAAGTGACTCATTATTATATGCCTTTGAATAAGAAGCACAACAAACGCAAATGCTGAACTTACTTCTATGAACTTTGGTAGTCCCCATATGTCCAAAAGACATGAGATGGCAGAAAGTGAGGCAGCCTTAAGATTAGTGTCACCAGCTTCTAAACAAGAAGTAATAAGGAGCCATATCTGATCATTAAGATGTCCACAACAGTTCCACAAATACTCTCCCAAGAGTTTTATCACCTGTATAAAAAAAATTCTTAGTATAAAATTCTAATTTTATATTCAATATACATTAAATGTAGAATACCTTAAATAATAAAAGTAGATTAATACAACCAAAACATCCTTTGCTTATCATAACATTTTCTGCAGCAACTGTAAGATAAATGTCTCTACATTAAGTACAATATACCTGGAGTTTTCAACACTACAATAATTATAGCAGCAACAGTTTTCCAGTAATGAATAAAATAATTGTCATGAAAATCATCTTTGCAAGTTTTCCTAATATCCAGTTAACAACTAATTTTCTAGAATTTTTTATTTATTTTATTATTTTGTCCCTTTAACCCTTTGAGGGTTTGGGTCGATTTGTATGGCTTACGCGCTGGGGTTTTCCACGTACTAGTACGCATAAATTCTAGCGCCTTCAAATTAAACGGGAAATGGCTGGAGGCCTAGAGGTGAGAGAATGGGTCTTCGTGGTCAGTGTGCGCAGGAAAAAAATCGGGACCCAGTGGTGCAGGAATGCCATGTTAGTACACCTTGTTCACCATGCCTGGCGGTAAGAAACTCCTCACTCCCCGCGAATTGGAAACACTTTTGTTCCCCAGTGACAGTTCTAACACTGATGGGAGTGTCAGTGATGATGAGTTTCAAGGTTTTGAGGCGGTTGTGACCGAAACTAGTGACCATAATACCGGTAATATTGGGGAAAAAACCCAGCGACCTCAACCTTCCACCTCAGGTGCTGTGGCTTTTGTTCATGTTCAGTTGTACCAGAACGAAGGAGAAAACTTTTTTTAGCCATATCAGGACTCTGATGGGGAAATGGTGATGATAGTGATAGTGAATATGAACCCAAGCTCTTCAAAACAGTTCCAGTAGCGAGAGTGGAGCAGAATATTCTCCATGAAGGCCAGTATATACGAGGGATATGCGCTCTGGTAGCATGCCATGTGCTGCCCCCAAAGGGAAGGAGTACATCTCGGAGTACATCCCGTAGGCGTACAACAGGCAAAGATAGTGAAAATGAAGATGATAAGTTGCAATTGGGATGAGAAATGTGACATCTGGGGTGGTGGTGGTAGTAGTGGTGGTGCCAGGCACGAGGCACCAGCAGTGAGCCATGCTGCCACCCACGCCGCTGACTCACCAGACCTAGAACATAGGTGACCCCACCCCCCACCAACCTGCACAACCACAACCTCCACAACAACCTGTAAATAACCAGTACCCACCAGCAGACCGCATCTGAGATTGGCAGGAAGCTGACAATTTTCTTCCCAACCCCATCAGTTTGATGAAATCAAAGTGGAATATGCCCATCCTGTACAATTGGAAACAATGCCACTGAACTGGAATGTTTTCAGTTATTTTTTGATGAACCCCTGATGGAAATTATTATCGGGAAAGCAACAGATACTAGATTACACCATAGCAAACACAATACTTTCACCAGGATCACCTCACACCAGTGGAAAAGACAACTGTGGCGAGATGTATCTTTTCTTTGCCACAATAATGCTTATGCCACATGTGATAAGCACAAAGTCAAATCATATTGGTCAACAGACCGCCTGATTGCAACACCAGGTTTCAGTGATATAATATCAGTGAATCGATTTGTGCTACTGTTACGTATGCTACACTTCTCAGACAAAACCAGGCCTGACAGAAATGACAGGTTATATAAGATTAGGAATGTGTTTGTGTATCTGAAACAGTTCAATATGCATTTTTATCCCTTCAGGAAGCTTGTTATTGATGAGTCATTGATTTTGTTCAAAGGTAGACTGTCGTTCAAGCAGTATATACAGTGGCCCCCCCGAGTTTCTTTAAACCCCGGAAATCGTACATTTATGTAAGTATAATATTGTAAGTGCTTGTGGAAAAGTATTTTTGGGGGTCTGAAATAGACTAACCTACTTTACATTTTTTCTTAAGGGGTAAATTCATTCGAATGGCACTTGAGCAGACTCGGGGTAAAGTTACAAACTGGGTCCACTGTACCAAGCAAGAGGAAACGCTTTGGTATAAAGTTGTTTGTGCTTTGTGATTGCACAGTGGTCTTGTATTGGGTATTATTGTGTACACTGAAGTTATACATTGCAAGATACCAGGAAGATGGGTATCTCTGGTGATGTGGTTAGAACAATGATGGAACCAATCTTGTAAGGGGCATATATTATATATTTATAACTGGTACACAAGCCCCTCCTCAGTGATTTTTACATGAACATGACAGATGTGGGTACAGGCGTGGAACGTAGCATTGCCTAGTTCAATGCAGGACTCACAGAGGTCAGGTGCAGGTTTTCTGCCAATAATCATGCATTTCGGTGGCATGACAAACAGATGTCACACTGTTGTCATCAGTTCACCCTAACGAAAAGACAGACACTGGCAGCAATAGAGACCAATGAACCCATTCTAAAACCTGCGCTGTGATGGATTACAACCTCAATATGCTTTCAGTGGACAAAGACATGCAGATTGGGATTGCTGATTGCGCCAGAGTTATAAGTGGTACATAAAACTCATTTTCACATTCTGGGCATTTATGCTCAAGTTATAATATTTATGTTGAAGACCACAACAAACACAAGGGATTTTTTTGTCTGCATCAGAAATAATATTCAAGTACCAAGGAGCAACACCTGCATGAAAACCGCCCACCAAGTTATCAACACCTACCCTTTCGCTGAGGTCTGGTGATCACTTCCTAACAAAACTGCCTGCTACTGCTTGCAAGAAAAAGGCTCAGAAGAGGTGTTTTTTTTGTGCACATACAAAAAAATGCCCACAACAATGCAGAGACACTATTTTATGTGTGTGGAATGTAAAATACCACTGTGTATGGAACCATGTTTCAGAGACTTCCACAGGCCAGAACTTTAGAAACATGTCCAGTGACTCTATGTATGTTTTATGATTGAACAATAGTAATAAACAATTTTTCATTTGTGTTTTTAATACGTTTTTTTAAAAAAAATAATGAGAACAAACTTTATTGCCTTATTGGCTTAAGTGTTTTTTAACTCAACCCCCATTTCGGGTTTTATGAAAAATTTTTTTAACCTTTGATTTGAAAAAAAAAAAATATTTTTAAAAATTTTTTTTTTTTTTTTTTTTAAATTTGCGACCCCGAGCGGTTTGGGGGGGCTTGGACCCCCCAAAGGGTTAAATCAACCACTGGCCTCCACGTGGCAGGGTCTGGAACTCAGAGATAACTTGGGCGACAATGGTCGCAAATAATTTCCAGTTGGTTTAGTCCGGGGGGGAAGTACAATGCCCATTTAACCCTTAAATGTCCACACATGATCACGTTACCTTTAGTGCTCCTATTTTGAAAAAAAAAATTTTTTTTTTAACCCTTGACTGTCGGAGACCCCTTTTGAAACTGTCATTTCATGTCCAAAATATTAAAAAAAAAAAAAAAAACTTATCAAAAGTTAAATTATTTTTTGATTGTTTAAATCCCCCAAAAAAAATTTCATCAGTACTTACCGAGATATAGAGCGGTAAAGTTAGAAAAAAAGACCGATATGGAACAGCAGCAATCCGCCCCCCCGGGAAATTTGGTTTACCCCTTTTGTAGGTTTCTTTTTTTTCACTATTTTTTTTTTATACAAACTTATGGGCCTGTGAGACCAAAGAAGGTGCAATGTATATATATATACACTGTTGTATGCAACAAATAATTGCCAAAAAAATTAGATCATTATATTGTTTACAAAACTTGTTTACCCAACCAACAATAAAAACAATTTTTTATTACTATTGTTCTATAATATATATATAACATACAGTGGTCCCCGGTTTCGATGGCCCCAAACTCCCTTTTTATGTAAGTTTATTTTTTTGTTTTTTGGTAATTTTGGGGGTCAAAAAAGGGCTGTCTATTTTACAACATTTCTTGGAGATAAATTTTTTTGGTAATGGATTGAACACATTCGGGGAAAGAAAAATATCAAACCGGGACCACTGATAATAACTAGACACTTTCCATCAACTGCAATTAGCATTCAAAGTCCAAGCCTCTGTGTGTGTGTGTGTGTGTGTGTGTTCCTTTTTTTCCTAGGCAAAATGTCGAAGACATAGGGTTTTTAGTAGTATGGGGGTGGGTTTAACAAACACTTAAATGTGTGTGTGTGTTTTATGTGGGTTGATAACAGTTGAGACTTTTCAATGATCATAAACACTTTGCCATACTACAATATTAATAATCCCTTATTCACCGGAAGAGTCCGACCACATGATGACGTGAAGATGAAAAAATTTTTCCTGAAGGAAGAAGATTTTCAGAAACGCGTTGTTTAAAACAGTTTTCATTTGTTTTGGCTCTTTTGTGTGTGTGTGTGTGTGTGTGTGTACTCCCAATTTACTCACCTAATTTGGTTGCAGGGTCGAACTCGCCCCCGGCCCCGCCTTCGCTGTCTGCTACTGGGTCTCTGCCTCCTGCCCTGAGCTTTATCATACCTTGTCTTAAAATATGTATGGTTCCTGCCTACTATATCATTTTTAGTCCATTCCACTTCCTATACTTGTGGCTGAAGAAATGTTTCCACATCCCTTTACTCATCGGTCTTCAGCTTCCGTTGGTCCCCTTTTTTCTGTGTTCCCCTCTGAAACAACCTGTCACTATCTACCTTTTAACCCAGTATTTTTATGCGTTATATGCTCCTCTGACCCCTTTTTTCCTCAGTGTTGTTGTCCCCCTTTTCAGCCTTTTTCTAAGACAGACCCCCCGAGTTTGGGAAATAACCTTGTCGCAAACCTTTCACTTTCTCTAGTTTCTTTTTCGTGTTGACCAGGTGTGGGTTCCAGACTGGTGCTGCATACTCTATTATGG
>WNWK01001352.1:0-27729 GCA_009830355.1 Cherax destructor
AATTTTTATATCAATGTAATCACTAGATTTTGGTCAGGTATACTAACAGTTTAAAATTATCGATACACGGACTTGCGTGGTAAGGACCCGGCGGCCGCTGGCAACTGATTTCAAACACGAAACTCGTTAGGCCTACACTTCCACCTTTGTTTTCACTTAACATCTATTAACTTTGTATACTATGGTTGTATACTATGGTTGTTAACAAAGCCTTACCAATACTGGTCAAGAAATATACACTATTTTTTAAATGTATTGAAAATATCCCCCAAAATTATATTTAGATTTGTAAATTTATAATAAAAAATGGACATCCACAATGAACGAATTTAGAATATAAATAAACAAAAATCAAGGAGCACTGCAGACCTGGGCCATACTATGCAGCTCTACTCTCCCAACCTTCAGTCCTGGGCGAGGTTGATTATGACTTGATTAGACTGAAGGGTTTGTGACCTATGACAGGGTCCTTTACCTTTCTGTCGCCGGGTTACCAATTTGACAAGGCCCGGGCCGGGACAGTACCAGCGAACCTCATCGAATACTACCTTTCTGTATCAGTGATGTTCAGATATGTGATGAGGGCCGCACCTCGAAACAGGGCACCCCTCCCAAAAATCACTCATTTTATTACCAATATAATCATTATTTTCAATTACTAGCTGATTAACCTATATCTGATACGCAATTTACCTTTTCACTTATATTTTATTAACCCACCCAGTTCACACATTGAGGTCATTGGTTCGATCCCCGTTACGGGTGGAAACATTAAAATTTGTTTCCTTAAGACACCTACTGTCCATGTTCACCTATCAGTAAAAGATGTACCTGGGTGTTAGTCGACTGGTGTGGGTCGCATCCTGTAAACAAAATTTGCATAATTTGCCCGAAATGTTCTGCATAACAAGGGGCTTTTTATATAGCAGTATGACATTGATGTCAGCTAGGCCTGTATACCTTGTACATGTACTTGTAGAGATAAAGATTATTATTATTAATGAATGAGTAATAAGATTAAATGTTAAAAACTTTAAATCAGATGTTAAATAATATTATAATTAAGAAAACAACAATGTGCAACTGAATATAACAGTGTTGATTCTCAGTTATACATGAATTAATGTAATAAAAAAATAAGCAGAGTATCTGGAGTTGATTTCCAGGCTCGCCGCCCTCGCGGCCTGGTTAGTTTAATATCTTTATTATGTATCCCATACCCATCCAGTGGGCGGTAGTCAAAAGATTACAGATGTACATAATGGGTCCAGGGACTGGGCCCCAAAGTTTTGATAGCTGAGCAAGTTACAAAGGTAATGAACTCAGGTAGATCTGGTCACAATCATGACAAGTTACAAAGGTATTTACAGATTACAGAGGTATATAATGGGTCCAGAGACTGGGCCCCAAAGTTTTGATAGCTGAACAAGGTACAAAGGTAATGAACTCACAAGTTTCAAAGGTAATGAATCATGTAAGTAAGTAAATTTACTTACTTACGTTTATACATGGTTGCAATTATAAACAAATTATTATAAAGTAATGAGTAATTCAGTAGTCTACACCCGGTCACAACTGTAATGAGTTATTGGTGCAAATATTAATTGTTGGGTCACACACACACACACAGGGAGAGAAGAGACCCAGTAGCGGACAGTGAAGAGGAGGGGCCAGGAGCTGAGTCTCGACCCCTGCAACCACAATTAGGCGAGTACACATACACACACACACACACATACACAGGAGCTATGTCTCGACCCCTGCAACCATAACTAGGTGAGTACACATGTGGGGTAATGCTTTATTTACAGGGAGCAAAGTCAGGGTATTTTTCCAGAATGGTCTGTTCCTCATCCTCATATCGGACATAGAAAGGGATATAAGCCACAGTGCCGTGTCTTCCTTTGCAGATAACACCCGAATCTGTATGACAGTATCCACCGTTGAAGACACTGCAAGACTCCAAGCAGTCATAAACCAAATCTTTAAATGGGCTGCAGAAAACAATATGAAGTTCAATGATGAGAAATTTCAATTACTCAGATATGGAAAACGTGAAAATATTAAAATCTCATCGGAGTACAAAACAAATTCCAATCACACAATAGAGCGAAAAACTAATGTCAAAGACCTGGGAGTGATCATGTCAGAGGATCTCACCTTCAAGGACCATAACACCGTAGCAATCGCATCTGCTAGAAAAATGACAGGATGGATAATGAGAACCTTCAAAACCAGGGATACCAAGCCCATGTTGACACTTTTCAGGTCGCTTGTTCTATCTAGGCTGGAATATTGCTGCACACTAACTGCACCTTTCAAGGCAGGTGAAATTGCTGACCTAGAAAATGTGCAGAGAACCTTCACGGCACGCATAACTGCGATAAACCACCTCAATTACTGGGAACGCTTGAAGTTCCTTAACCTGTACTCCCTAGAACGCAGGCGGGAGAGATACATTATTATATACACGTGGAAAATTCTCGAGGGATTAGTACCAAACTTGCACACGAGAGTCACTCCCTACGAAAGCAAAAGACTCGGCAGGCGATGTAACATCCACCCAATGAAAAGCAGGGGTGCCACTAGCACGTTCAGAGACAACACAATAAGTGTCAGGTCCTTTCTTATGTTCCTCTTCACAGAGTCGTGCGATGTTACGCTACTGTGAGGTGTAGTCTTTGTTAGTATGATGTGACTGTGAGGTGTAGTCTTGCCCCTTATATAAGCCTTCTTGTCATGTTTCCTTTTATAGTTCCTTGATAATGTGAGTAGTCACGAAAGCGCTTGGAATTCCTCTATTTTTTCATAGTGGTTGTCTTGCATTGTAGGATATATATGTTATTATATTATAAAGGATATATGTATACTAGGAATAAGGTAAAAAGAGTTATTTACATATACATGTGTGTTAGCTAAAAAAATAAAATTCATTCTCCTCCCTTTCTGTCGCTACATTCATTAGGTACCTTTTGGTTCTCTTCTTGAACTGGCTCATGCTATGACTGGCTTTGGCATGTGCAGGCAGTCTGTTCCATTCCTTTATTGCTGTACAATAAAAGGTGTTTGAAGCCTGGCCACTGACTGTGGGTACTACAAAGTTGTGCTCTCTCCCCCTAGTACTATGATTGCTTTGGTTCCCAGCCTTGACAAAATTGGCAGCAAGATATTCTGGACCCTATTTGTGAGCAATTTTATAAACTTGATTTAATTTAAGTTGTTTTACTCTGTCTTCAATATTCAATAGAAGTCTAAGGTTATCCTTCTAATTTATGTATCTTTGGTAAGACCTCATTTAGATTATGCTGCTCAGTTCTAGTCACCATATTACAGGATGGACATAAATGTTCTTGAAAATATACAGAGAAGGATGACGAGGATTATTCCACGTATTGAGAACCTTTACTACAAAAAAATAGGCTGAAAACAATGAACTTGCGCTCACTGGAAAGGCGTAAAATTGTGGAGATATGACTAAAGTGAACAAATGGGAAACAGGACTAAATGGGGGGTTATGATAACGCGTTAAAAATACTTAATTAAGATAGGACTTGCAGCAATGGATTCAAGAAGAAGAAATTTAGATTTAAAAATTATATTGGAAAATACTGGATTGACAATAGAGTTGCAGGTGAGTGGCGTAAACTCCCTGGTGGCGTCATTAAGGCAAGAATTTTGTGTAGCTGTAAATATATGTTGGACGGGTATATGAGTAGGTGTGAATTGAACTTGCCTAATACGGGCCAGTAGACCTGCTCCAATATTCATTCGTTCTTATGTTATTCAGTTTTCTCTTTGTGCACCCATCGTGCCCCGGATAATTTACACTGTCTGATAAGCCTCTTGCTTTAATACGGAGTGATTTCAGTGAGCATGTTTAGAACAAATCCCTCCAAAAGTTTCCAAACGTAGATTATAACGTAGCTTTTTCACCTACCTACCAAGGAGGACGGTTCATGGGACTCCAAGCATTCTTAGTAAACCAGATGCTTGACTGAATTTATATGAGTAGTGAAGGTTCTCTGTACGTCTTGCAGCTCTGAGTTTCGCCTGCCTTGAAGGAAGCCGTTAGTATACAGCAATACTCTAGCCTAGAGAGAACAAGTGTGTGTGATAAATGGTTTGAAAACCGACAAGTTGAAGATTGAGACACTTATGCAACATATGGGAATCTTTATTAAGGAAACGTTTCGCCACACAGTGGCTTCTTCAGTCCAATACAAAGCAGAGAGGGGTAAGGAGAGGAGGAGTTTGAGGTAATCAGTCCCTCAGCCTGGAATCGGTGATCAGTCCATCACTCTTGTAGAAAGTACAGCATATGGTCGGAGAAGTGGCTTACATACTGTAGACAGGTGAGTGGAAGCAGGAGGCGGGATCACAGTGGAACCATCCACTAGTGGATGGTTACTTGTGTATTGTTCCAGTCTCCTACGTGCCTTTTTCTTCTGTATTTGTGTGGGGAAGCGCTAAGCCCGTAAGGGTCATACAGCGCTTGAAAAATTAGGAGGTAATCGGGTTCAGTCAAAGGAAGAGGAGGATAGTTCCAGTTCTGTAGATCAAGAGCCCTTCACCGGCATCAAGGTACTCTCGTCAAGGGTTTAGGGGCTGATATTTTCGTAGGGAAGCGCTAAATCCGTAAAAGCTCATTGGCGCCTGGATAATGTAAGGTAATAACGTTTGATCCGAGGGAGGAGAGGATAGTTAAAATTTCTTGAATCAGAGGCAAGGAAGCATTAAACTCGCACGGGCCATATAGCACCTGGAAAATGGAAGGTATTCGGTTTTAATCCAAGGATTAGATATTTGAATCCAGTTTCTTGGATCAAAAGCCTTTCTTCACCAGCATCAAGACAGATTGAGAGTCTCGGGTCAAGATCTCTTCACCTTCATCAAGGCACATTTCTTAAAGGGTCTTGGATCAAGAACCCTTCGCTGCAATCAAGGCACATAATCAAGGTACATTCATTGAGGGGTATGGATCACGAGCCCTTCACCAGCATCAAGGTACATTCATTGAGTTATATGGATCAAGAGCCCTTCATCAACATCAAGGTACATCCCTTGAGGGATATGAATAAAGAGTTCTCCACCAGCATCAAGGTACATTTATTGATCGGTCTTGGATCAAGAGCCCTTCATCAGCATCAGGGTACATTCCTTGAGGAGTCGGATCAAGAGTCCCGGCATCAAGATATATTTTTTGATGGGTCTTGTATCAAGAGCCCTTCACCAGAATCAACACACCTTCCTTGAGGAGTCTTGGATCAAGAGTCCTTCCTTACATTAAGATACATACCGTAAGGAATCAAGGTACATTATATGTTGCTCTACCATACTTGATCAAGAGCCGTTCAGCAGTATCAAGGCACACGCCTAAAAGGATGCACCACCTTGTGTTGTGGCTTCTTTGATCAAGAACCCAAGAACAGTAAGTATCAAGGTCCCCGCATTACGTGGCATCCTTGATCAAGAGCTCTTGAGTATCAAGGTACCACTTTGTGTTGTGGCTGCCTAGAGCATCAAGGTCCCCACCTGGTGTCGAAGTTAACTTGATCAATAGCCCTTGAGGAGCATCAAGGTATTCACATGGTGTAGTGGCTGCCTTAATCAAGATTCTTCCACCTGGTGTTGTGGCTGCATTAATCAAGTCCTCCCACCTAGTGTTGCAGCTTCCTTTATTAAGAACTCTCACCTAGTATTGCGACTGCCTTAATCAAAAGTCCTCCCACCTAGTGTTGCGGCTGCCTTAATCAGGAGCCCTCCCACATGGTGTTGCAGCTTCCTTTATGAAGACCTCTTCCACCTAATGTAGCGGCTGCCTTAATCAAGAGCCCTCCCACCTGGTGTTGCAGCTTCCTTTATCAAGAGCTCTCCCACCTAGTGTAGCGGCTACCCTAATCAAGAGCCCTCCCACTTAGTGTTGCAGCTTCTTTTATCAAGAGATCTCCCATCTAGTGTTGCGGCTGCCTTAATCAAGAACCCTCCCACCTAGTGTTGCGGCTGCCATAGTCAAGAGCCCAGCAATTGCACAAACCAGGGCAGCATGCGTTTAGAGCATGTCGCTCCTGCCTCTCACAACTACTGAACCACTATGTTGTACAAGGTCTTGGATGTACTGGAGGACACAAAATGCAGAAGTAGAATACACAGACTTTGCGAAAGCCTTCGACAAGTGCGATCATGATATAATAACACACAAAATGCGTGTTAAATGAATATCGGGAAAAGTGGGTAGATGGATCTATTACTTTCTAACCAATAGGTCACAAAGAATAATAGTAAACAGAGAAAAGTCAGAGGCGGCAGTGAAAAGCTCTGTTCCACAAGGCACAGTACTCCAGCCCATCCTTTTCCTCATCCTTATATGATTATATCTGACTATACTTATGTTATATTGTAAACTGTTTACTATAATTCTTACCATTTAGTTTTAAGTTAATTTTTAAGTCTGGCCACAATGCTCTGCATATTAGGGGCTTTTGGCATGTACACCTCTTGTAATCTCATAAACCAATTTTAAATCTTTGTATCATGTCCCAATAAACTATAGACAGAGATGTTAGCAATAGCACCGTGTCTTCCTTTGCTGACGATACCAGAATTTGCATGACAGTGTCATCTATTGACATTACAAATCTCCAAGCAGATATAAACCAAGTCCTCAAATAAGCCACGGAAAACAATATGAAGTTCATTGAGGACAAATTTTAATTGTTCCGTTATGAAAGACTTGGGGAAATAAAAACTAGATCGGAGTATAAAACAAATTCTAACCACATAATAGAGCGATAATGTCAGAGGATCTCACTTTCAAAGATCACAACAATGCCATTGTCACATCTGCTAGGAAAATGAGAACCTTCAAAACAAAGGATGCCAAGTCAATGGTGATTCTCTTTAAATCACTTGTTTTCTTACTAGGCTGGAATACTGTTTACGATAATGATCCCTTTCAAGGCAGGCAAAATTGTAGATCTGTAGAATATACAGAGAACTTACACAATAAGTGCCAGGGGCTCAATACCATTCAACTGCCTCCCAGTATACATAAGAGGGATTACCAACAGACCCCTAGTTGTCTTCAAGAGGGAGCTGGACACTGGACAGACACCTAAAGTCAGTACCTGTGTGGAAATTATTCCACGGAAACGTTTATAGCATAAGCTTAAGGAACCCTTAACATATTACATGTATAAAATATTTGTCATATTAGACAGATTTAAGTAATTGTTCATAGTAAATAATAATCTTAGGAGATAATAACATCGTTTAGAGACCTAATGTAAGTAGGATTAGGTAAATTAGTAGAATTAGATAAAATAGCTAGTGTTTTGAATTTGAATGAGACGACGCTAGCAATCAGTTACCAGAACTCATAGAGGTAACACCTATCACGCAAGTTTAGCAGAACACCGGCAGAAACTCACAAGGATTGAAGAACTACTTAAATTATAGAGCTTCTTCAAACATAAAGGGGTACAACTTGTATCCTGAGGTACCCTCAGGACGAGACGACCGTTCCAAGCAGCAAAATTAAGAACATAAGAAAGGAGGAACACTGCAGCAGGCCTGTTGGCCCATACGAGGCAAGTCCTTCACAATCCATCCCACTAACAGAATATTTAAGTAAAAGGACACAAATGCAACTAATGTGACATTTTATTGTGGCAATGTTTCGCTCTCCAGGAGCTTTTTTTTCTGTTGGAACGCAAGTTGGAAGTTCAAGAGACGAAGGTGAACGGAACATCACCGGACGTTCGCCTTCCCAGAGGTATTGAGTGTAGGACACATCACACCTTATCATTATTGGCGAGTTAATTTGCCATTTTAGATAGGTGATACACAATATTATTCACAAATGTTACGGGGTATTTTTGTGGACTTCAGTGTATGAGCCATTTATAAGTCTGGGAGATGACCCAGGGTGTCCGTGTCAACGGTTCTTGCTGGAAGCAGCTTGCAAAGTGGCAGTTCACGCTGATGGTCCTCGACTATAACTCAACATTTCTTGGTCCTTCGAACCGGATGTAGCATAGCTAGTTAATAGACAGGTCTCAACTTAGCTAGGCTACAGTTATGTGCCAGAGATTAATTAAGCTAATTAAGCTTGTAAATTAAATCTATTTGCAATTTACAGGCAAGCCAGGTAGGCTAGTCAAGCTTGTAAATTAAATCTATTTTGCAGTTTACAGGCAGGCCAGGTAGGCTAGTTAGCGTGTAAATTTATAATAATAAATGACAAGTCAGATTTAGGCTATAGTATACACTAGTTTCCACCGTTATAGTACTAGGCTAACATCTATTTATTCAATCAATTGTGTTGCATTAAGCTATTATTCATTAATCCATACGCTGGATTATTGAATTTATTTGCATTTAACCTAGTGAATTATAAATCTACCAAGACTGAATCTGGGCTGAATTTATTATCATAGTCTCGTGTTAATGCAGGGATTGCTATTTATACCAAGGGCTAGCCTAAATCCTGTGACTGTTTGCATGCTAAACCATTTCAGTTAGGCTTGAAAGCTGATGGGGTGCATTTCAATTTGGAGTCTAGCCAACATATGGTAAGGAAAATCGTTAAGGGGCCGATGAGCCAAATCGACCTTTTTTTTTTATTATGCAAATATTTCAATGGGAATATTGTCTTTGAATTAAGCAGCATTTGAAACATAGACACTGAGTTTTTAGTGACATTTTGCCTTAGAGTTATAGAGAAAACAAAATAAAATGTTTTATTTGATAGGGTTTATGACAATACCTCTCCTACAAAAAGGTCGATCACCATGCCCAGCCCTTCTAGGGCAGGGTAGGTGCCAAGGCTGGAGCTTGATACTATCTGCGGCTCGCAAGCCTGTCCTTCCCGTCAGCCTCCTTGGGGCGGGGAAGGTGGCAGACCAGAGGGGCCTGGCAACTATCTACCTACCTGCCTCGTGCTTGTGGGCGAATATGGCTAGGCCTGGGACCAGTTGGTCCCACCGCTGAGGGGTACCCCCTCCCATGGGAGACTTCGGTCTCTGCTACTCCCACACCAGGGAGCCGGAGCCGGGTCGCCATCTGGTAAAGACCCGGGCCGGGAGATTTCCCGGTGAATCAACACCTCCTCCTCCTCTCCTACAAAATTAGTAAGACATACAATGTTCTAGTTGAGATCAGATGAAAGACGAAGAGTTAGGTTAAGAAGATTCAGAGTGGTATGAGCTTTCTGTCAATAGATTGCATTATATAAAATGTTGAAATACGTGTTTTTTTTTTTTTTGGGGGGGGGAAATAAAAATCACTAACAAGAAACCGTAAAGCACATCGCAAAATCACTCTGAATCTGGATAGAACCATCATTCATCAATAACCTACGAAAGAATCATGATGCTATGACAAATACTCTTTGCACGAGAGGGATTATAATGGCAATAACTTATTCCTGAGATATTGATAATTATGTAAATGTGGTGAGTTAATTTGCCGTTGTAGATAGGTGATACACAATATTATTCACAAATGTTACGGGGTATTTTTGTGGACTTCAGTGTATGAACCATTTATAAGTCTGAGAGATGACCCAGGGTGTCCGTGTCAACGGTTCTTGCTGGAGGCAGCTTGCAAAGTGGCAGTTTGCGCTGATGGTCCTCGACTATAACCCAACAACCTGACCAGAGTTCGGCCAGCAGTAATAGCCTGTGACAAATGGTTTAAAACCGACAAGTTGAAGATTGAGGTGACACTTATGCAACATATGGGAATCTTTATTGAAGCAACGTTTCGCCACACAGTGGCTTCATCAGTCCAATACAAAGCAGAAAGGTGTAAGGAGAGGAGGAGTACTTTCTACAAGACTGATGGACTGAACACATCGACTCCAGGCTGAGGGACTGATTACCTCATACTCCTCCTCTCCTTACATCTTTCTGCTTTGTATTGGACTGATGAAGCCGTGTTCCCGGTAATATTACCGGGAGGCCTGGTCATAGACTGGGCCGCGGGGGCGTTGACCCCCGGAACACCCTCCAGGTAGCAATCCCACCTAATGTGGCTGCATTAATCAAGAGCCCTCTCACTTATTGTTGCTGCTGCATCAGTCAAGAGCCCTACCACCTAGTACTGCGGTTCCAATAATCAAGAGCCCTCTCACCTGGTGTTGCGGCTGTATTAATCAAGAGTCCTCCCAGCTGGTGTTTCGGCGGCCTCGTACTGAATGACCCGATGCCTTACTACAACCTTCCCATTTTCTCTTACTGAAAAATAAATCTATTAATCTACATTTTGTTGATCTTACGATACATTAGAATATCACACGTGGCTCTGTTATCTCAATATAAATTAAAAGACTTGCAGGAGACTTCGAATAGAATAATTTCCATTCAGTAAACACTGCTCCAGTAACGTAGTGTAGAGGGAGTGGTTGACGTGCTGCGGAAGAGCTTTTATCTGCTGTTAGGTGCGTTTACAAGAGTTTCTGCATAGCTCCTGGCCCCGTCTCACACCACAGATGTGTGTTGTAGGGCAAGACTTAAAGTACAGAAGGTTGGTAAGTTTAGTCCTTGTATACTTCGCGTAAGTAAAGCAAATAAGTTTAGATACAATTACACAATCCTTCAATGATTACATTTGTGTTACACAATAGGTGCAAATTACCTAGGATAACCCCCAAAAAAGTCAAAGTGACCTTATGCTCATATAAAAAAGAAATTCTAATCCTCAAAATAGCGCCGAAAGTACATTGTTTGTGTATACACATTGAGAGATACATAGTGTTAGATGTATGGTGTATGAAGGGTAAGCAAATTTATTTAGGCACAGGCACAGATAAGTACAATTATCAAACATAGTGTAAATTACCTAGAATAACCCAGAAAAGTCAGACAAAGTGACTTATTTCCATTGGTGTGTATGTTAGGTTCTCAAGGACCCCAGTGGAAATAAGTCACTTTGACTTTTCTGGGTTTTATATATACGTATATGATAACTATACTTATATATACCTGTTCCTAAATAAACTTATTTATAGAGGGTGTTGTACATTAGGTTTTCAAGGACCCCAGTCGAAATGCCTAAGTCACTCTGACCTTTTTTGGGTTATCCTAGGTAATTTACACTATGTATGATAATTGTACTTTTATGTACCTGTTTTTAAATAAAACTTATTTATTAAGGGTGTACGTATATAGCTTTTTAAGGATCTCAATGAAGGATGTACGTTAGGTTTTCAAGGACCCCAATGGAAATAAGTCACTTTGTCTGACTTTTCTGGGTTATCCTAGGTAATTTACACTACGTATGATAAGTGTACTTGTGTACCTGTACCTAAATAAACTTACTTATGTGTTGTTGTAGTGGCGTGTGCAGCAGTGTGGGTGGCTGGTGTAGTGTCGTGTGCACCAGCGCCCAGTACCTCACCTACACTCAGCGACGCTACACGCGCTCTACACCAGGTCAGACACTACCTATTTTCAACCCAATTTATCATTTTTTCCAAACAAATCTCCGTGCCAGTAGTGCGTAGTGATCTGTGTCAGAGTCGCGCGTCTAATCTGGTTATTGCCGTGATGGCTATTATGTTGTAGTTTAAGTATAATTCCTTGAAGTGTGTGATGGTCTTCTGCTAGATAAATGGAGGCGCAAAATACGCTTGTGGTGTGCGTGTTACAACTGTGTGTACAGTGAAGATAGTGCAGTGGTAGTGGTGATGCAGTGCACACACCACCCATCACTTGTTATACCTGATACACAACACTTGCATAGTAAGTACATTTGTAGTGATGCTAAATATGTGACAGTACCTTCATAGCTCATCACGGAAAACTTAAATCTTCACGGGGGAAACTCTTCTATTTGCGAGAATTGATGTATTTTTATTTTATTTTCATAGGAACTTATTATTAATGTGTGTGGATTTAGTATGCAATTATTTTTTTTAATGAGTGCTGTGTTATTTCAAGAGTAATGAAAGGAAGGGGAAATAACCTTGATTTGGTTATAACCGACAAGGTGACCCTTATTAACACTGGAGATGAAGGAGTCTGGCGCCAGCGATTACAAATCTATTACATTTAACGTTGAATAGAGGTATGATAGTAAGAATACCACAGTAAAGGTCCCTCTTAGTTACGGTAATAAAGCACTTTTGCTTTTTTTCTGCTGTCCTCTTTTGAAAAGTCTTGTTAGAGTTCTTCATGCAGGCAGAGTCTAGTTGTGGTATTTAGCTGTACGTTGGTGATGTAAGGGGTGAAATTTTGCAGCGTTGTTTGTTGGTATTTACATGACTGAAAGAGGCAGTTTTATTATTGGCGATGGTTGGTGCGTTCCCTACTATACTTGCCAATGGAAATACGTCACTGACTTTTTTTTTGGGTTATCCTACGTAATTTACACTGTATGATGATTGCACTTATGTGTATCTCTACTTAAATATATTTACTTAACACACCAATATCAGAGGAACTTCCTTTAACACTGCTTTTCTATGTTATGTATCTAATTGTCATCAGTTAAACTGGTCTTACTGCACTATTAAACACTAATATGTATAGTAAAAATCAGTGGGCTTGTTGACAACCTCTGTTGCATGATAAATATTGCCATAGCATATACTGTACTGTGCCTGCATGAGTGAACATACTGCAGTTGTCTCGTACAGCTGTAGTTACAGCAGTGTTTGGATGTACTTTATAGTGTCAAGAGCTGTTACAAGGACAGCACCAGATTTTTAAGGTCGGTAACTTTTTAAAAATTACTGTTATTTTGAAATAATTTTTATTTGTAATTGTGGAAGTCTTATTGTTTTCAAAATTTTTTAAGGTAGTGAAGTCCTGATCCATTATCTTGAAAGTTTTTTCCCCAGTGTGTATAGATGCTTCATAGCAATTTTATGGGTCACTTGAAGATTTGCATTACCCATCAGCTTGCTCCCCCCCCCTCAAAAAAAGTGAATTACAGTAGGACCCCATGTCCACGGATTCGGTTTCTGCGGCTTCGGTTATCCATGGTTTACCGTGGCTCGAAAACAACCCTTAATTTTGCTTAAAATGGTACCAAGGCACAAAAGTAGTGATGGTGACTTCTTCAAAGCCTAAGAGAAGCTGTGAAGTGCTTCCCATCAGTGAAAAAGTGCTAATTCTTGACTTATTGTGTATAATTTATCAATTAAACTTTATCATAGGTATGTACATAAATGAAAAATAACTTACATGTAGGGTTCGCTACTATCCATGGTTTTGTGTATCCACGGTAGGTCTTGACACGTATCCCCATGGTCACGGGGGGACTTCTGTATGCCAATAACTGCAATTTTTAGGTAATTTTTTTATGATACGTACATAAATTCTAGTAATGTTAGGTTATGTTAGTTTCAGTGCAAAATCAAATATTGGCATATAAATTTTTTTTTTTGCATAACTGTAAATAAATATTTTATTAGGAGAGAAGCAAATCTTCAGGGAAATCTTCCTTATTTTTGTTCTTTTTCTAAAATAGGTTTTGCCTAATGAAGATGTACTAGTACTCTTCATGTTTTTAACGTCTTTAAATCATTAGTTAAAGCAGCCTGTTCCTACCATTTCTTTTATTTTCCCAATTCACTTATATCCTAATACAGTGGACCCCCGAGTTTCGTAAACCCCGGAAATCGTACATTTATGTAAGTATAATATTGTAAGTGCTTGTGGAAAAGTATTTTTGGGGGTCTGAAATAGACTAACCTACGTGACATTTTTTCTTAAGGGGGTAAATTCATTCGGTAATGGCACTTGAGCAGACTTCAGGAGTAAAGTTTTTACGAAACTCTGGGGTCCACTGTATGTGCACTTTTATTACAGTAATAAAAACATTCAGACTTTGTTATACCACTGATTTGTCATACTACCTCCATTGTGTACACAGCAATTCAAGGCTTGTTGCATCTTGCTGTAATCAGTCAGCAATATAGTGAGCAGCCTGGCAATAAAAGGGCAAGGCAAACACAGAAGGGGTAGTTTTTCTTTGCCTTTATATTCTTTCACCACTATGTACGACATTTACACAGTTATCAGTATAACAGCAAGACAGAGCAAAGAGCCACTCATAGCAGGAGTGGACTGGACCAGCGTAAGTGAGAATCTGCCTTGCATCCAGGCAGGCAGGTGTGACATCATCTTGGCTGAGGAGCCAGCTCTCACTATTGGGTTGAACTGGACAATTAATACAGCAGTGGGACCCCAGAACTGCTATATTCTGAATTGTCAGTCTGCTGGTTGGGAGAGCATGCCATTGAGTGTGTGTGATTAATATTGAATAAATGGAACGTAAATGGAACATACTTGGCACGTGCCACAACCTCTTCATCTCATTTTGTTCCTGACATATTCTCTTTCAGTAAATGTAAATGGTGGTAAATTTTTGTTGAGTTTTCTTTAATAGCTTATGATTTATAGTACAAGTAAAACAGATTTTCCAGCATCCTTGGCTCCTAAGCCTTGCTGAAATATTGATTTTGCTGGATCGACAGAGGTCACATAATTCAACAATACACTACTGACCCACCATGGACTGCTAGAAACTTAAATTAAGCAGCATAAACAAAACTAGTTTATTAATTACTGTACCCATGAAGAATGTTGCAGTACTACTGCTCCCAAAGTGGTAAATTTTAAAATTTTACTGGAATCGTAGAGATTTGGAAGTTGAGGGTTGTCAAGGTTACTGTTTATTCCATAGTTGACTGTTTGTGGATTTATGATGTTGCAGGGGCGACATTTGGAGAACTTGAGGTTGAAACACTTTTGTCACAAAGAAGCATTGTTAAAGAAGCATTGTTTTAATACCCCTTCCACCTGTCCTTCGTGTTAGCGTGACTTTGTAAATGGTCCAAGTCGGACTGAAACGTCGTCGTAAGCTCCTCTCCTTTTATATGTGCGGGTTGTGTGTGTAAGCATTGTTTTAGTATTATTTAATTCACCTGACTAACTCAATTAACTTGTCAATAGTAAGTCTTTCAGCTACATCTGTTTCATCTTCACCAGTCTTGTCCCTCATCATTTTTTGTTTTTATCATGATTCAGAACAATGGTGTATCAGGTATATCTTTGTTGACATTCATCCATTCTGCCAGATTTTCTTCATTAAGTCTACTTGCTATATCCTTGGCAATAGGTCCCATAGCACTTTTTCACACTCGAGCAACTCTTGAACTAAATCTTTCACCTTTAATTCATGATATCTTGTAAAGTCATTGTCAAGCATTTCATCAGGTGAGTTTCCAAACATCAGAGTAGGCCACAACTTATGCCAGCCCTTCTTTAGTGTTGATACTGTTACCTTCTCCCAAGCACTAATGATGAACCAAAGCACATCTTTCAAGATAAACTCTTTAATAAATGTCTCTACAGGCTTACCAGAATTTTCCACATTACATATTAGCTTAATGAAAAGTGAGCAATATTCACCCTTCATAGAGTGCAGTATTCCTTGGTCTTGGGTTTGGATAAGTTTGGGGTAAATGCACTGCATACAGTATTTGTACACAAGTTCAACTGTGAGGTGAGCTGAGTAGTTGTCCAGAATAAGAATTATTTTGCAATCATCTGGTAGGCTTACAGATGTGCAATGTGCCCTAGCTTCTTTTCAAACCATTCTAATGCAAATTCATTAGTAATCTGGCTATTACTATTTGCACTATATTTCTGAGTAAATTTTAACAGGGTTCAAGGCCCTAGGGCATTTATTTTTGTCCGATACCTAGTAGCTTACATCAGTGTGCACCTGCTGCATTTGAGTGCCCTAAGATGGCAACTCTATCCATAGATTGTTTAAATTCTGTGGGCTTCTCTTCATCATATCCTCCTTGGTGTGCCCTGCCAGTATAAAGCAGTTTCATCTTCATTATACATCTGCTAAGGATTGAGGTGCTTGTTGGCTACAACCTTCACAAATTTGACCACATTTTGTACTTGGTAACTCCTTTGTGGTCATCAGATTGTTTTTCTTCACTTTCCAAATGGAAATTTCATGATGCTTCTTAAACCTTTGAAGCCATTCTTCACTATAGTCATACTTAGGCTCTAATTTAAGCTCTTTATGGAAGAACTTAACCTGTTCCATTAACTTGCTGTTCAAGACGTCCACTCCATAACACAATGCTGTCTCAACTATTCTATCATCACTAGATCATGTTCAGTACTCTTACTACCTGTCTTAAGTTTTTTAATGCTCATTTACATCTTAGAATCACTGTATATAATTTCAGTATTTAATCCCTTTACTTTTTTTATCATAAACATTTGGCAAATCAATACATACATGCCGCACAGCTTCTTAACAAAAACACCACTGTCCAGCTATTTTAATAGTTATACCTTGTATAAATATAGAATGGTGTTTGTGACACCACTGACACGCATTTTTTAGAAGCCATAGCTATGGTTAATGCTAGCAAAATATGCTAAGAATTCCACAAAATCAAGGGATCACCAACTGCAGTGTAAACAATACAAGTGAATTTGTGCTGCACACAACGCTGTCAGTGGCCGTCTTCATAATTTTGTCTGGACCAAACAAAAGGTGCTGGACCATCTGTTGGCAGAAAATCGATGTTGTACCTGTATTTGCAATGTCTTTTTGATCTATACGTGTTAACTATAGTTGTTTTATCTTTTACCTCGTCTACTTGCTTTCTAGGTTCTTTCCTTCCTTTCAACTGCATCTGCATAGCTCTCGTCAATCTTTGAGATGAACGAGTTTTATTTCCATTCTCAGCATTAGTCTCTCCACGCTCTTATTGCTTATTCACACACAACCCGCACATAGAAGAGAGGAGCTTACGACGACGTTTCGGTCCGACTTGGACCATTTACAAAGTCACACTAACACAAAGAAAGCTCCTCTCTTCTATGTGCGGGTTGTGTGTGTATTATTCCAGTCACGGTATTGTGCCTTTTTTGTTACTTATTGCCTATTGTCTGGTTTATCATATCTCAAATCACATTTTTTTTGTTCCTTTATCAATATTTATTTTTTATTTGGGTCTTTAGTATTGTTTTTGCTTGTTAGCGTATGAATTTTCTTTTCCTGAATCTTGATCTAGTTCCACTTGCTGGTTTATTTTTTTTTTTTTTTTTAGCAAGCATTTAGTGATTTTGTTAGGGTACATGTATAGGCAGTGGGGTAGAAGAGGTATGGGGTAAGTTTAAGAATGTAGTGTTAGTGTTCAGCAGAAGTTTGTGGTTATAGGAAAGTGGGTGCGGGAGGGAAGAAGAGCGAGTGGTGGAATGATGATGTAAAGAGTAGTAAAAGAGAAAAAGTTAGCATATGAGAGGTTTTTACAAAGTAGAAGAGATGTAAGGAGGAAGGAGTATATGGAGAAAAAAAGAGAGGTTAAGAAAGTGGTGAAGCAATGTAAAAAGAGAGGAAATGAGAGGGTGGGTGAGATATTATCAACAAATTTTGTTGAAAATAAGAAAAAGTTTTGGAGTGAGATTAATAAGTTAAGAAAGCCTAGGGAAAGAATGGATTTGTCAGTTAAAAATAGGAGAGGAGAGTTATTAAATGGAGAGTTAGAGGTATTGGGAAGATGGAGGGAATATTTTGAGGAATTGTTAAATGTTGATGAAGATAGGGAAGCTGGATTTCGTGTATAGGGCAAGGAGGAATAACATCTTATAGGAGTGAGGAAGAACCAGTTGTGAGTGTGGGGGAAGTTCATGAGGCATTGAGTAGAATGAGAGGGGGTAAAGCAGCTGGGATTGATGGGATAAAGATAGAAATGTTAAAGGCAGGTGGGGATATAGTTTTAGAGTGGCTAGTGTTTTTATTTAATAAATGTATGGAAGAGGGTAAGGTACCTTAAGGATTGGCAGAGAACATGCATAGTTCCTTTGTATAAAGGCAAAGGGGACAAAAGAGTGTAAAAATTATAGGGGAATAAGTCGGTTGAGTATACCTGGTAAAGTGTATGGTAGAGTTATTATTGAAAGAATTAGGTGTAAGACAGTGTGGAGGATAGCAAATGAACAAGGAGGCTTTAGGAAGGGTAGGGGGTGTGTAGACCAAGTGTTTACAGTGAAACATATAGGTGAACAATATTTAGATAAGGGTAAAAAGGTGTTTGTGGCATTTATGGATTTGGAAAAGGCATATGATAGGGTGGATAGGGGGGCAATGTGTCAGATGTTGCAAATGTATGGAATAGGAGGTATGTTACTGAAAGCAGTGAAAAGTTTTTACGAAGATAGTGAGGCTCAGGTTAGAGTGTGTAAGTGTGTAGGAGGGAGGGGGACTATTTCCCAGTAAAAGTGGGCCTTAGACAAGGATGTGTGATGTCACCGTGGTTCAATATATTTATAGATGGGGTTGTAAGAGAAGTGAATGCGAGGGTCTTGGCAAGAGATGTGGGGTTAAAAGATAAAGAATCAAATACAAAGTGGGAGTTGTCACAGTTGCTTTTTGCTGATGACACTGTGCTTTTGGGAGATTCTGAAGAGAAGTTGCAGAGGTTGGTGGATGAATTTGGTAGGGTGTGTAAAAGAAGAAAATTGAAAGTGAATATAGGAAAGAGTAAGGTGATGAGGATAACAAAAGATTAGGTGATGAAAGATTGGATATCAGATTAGAGGGAGAGAGTATGGAGGTGGTGAATGTATTCAGATATTTGGGAGTGGACATGTCAGTAGATGGGTCTATGAAGGATGAGGTGAATCATAGAATTGATGAGGGGAAAAGGGTGAGTGAAGCACTTCGGAGTCTGTGGAGACAAAGAACTTTGTCCATGGAAGTAAAGAGGGGAATGTATGAGAGTATAGTTATATTAACACACTTATATGGGTGTGAAGCATGTGTGATGAATGTTGCAACGAGGAGAAAGCTGGAGGCAGTGATGTCATGTCTGAGGTCAATGTGTGGTGTGAATATAATGCAGAGAATTCGGAGTTTGGAAATTAGGAGGAGGTGCGGGATTACCAAAACTATTATCCAGAGAGCTGAGGAGGGGTTGTTGAGGTGGTTCGGACATGTAGAGAGAATGGAATGAGACAGAATGACTTTGAGAGTGTATAAATCTGTAGTGGAGGGAAGGCGGGGTAGGGGTCGGCCTAGGAAAGGTTGGAAGTTTTACATACAGAAAACAATGAGAAATAAATATAAAGCACTAATTATAATGGACAAATGAACAGTTAAATAAGTTTTACCTTTATTGAAGACTTGTTGGCGTATGAGAGTCAGGAGAGTTTGTTTAGAGGCAGGACAAGATAGCCCTTCAATATGACAATAATATAAACTCTACAGCTTATTTATCTAGCACAATTCATCTAATATGACATAATAAACAATATTAATAACATAGAAACATGATATAAACTCTAGAATGAATAAAACATGTCATTACGAGTAAGGACTGGTGGTAGTGTGTTTGTTGTTGGGTATAAGGGCCACTGACCATAAGTTGTGTGGATGGCAGCAGAAAGCCACCAACACTTCACACAAACAATGTGCATAATTTATAAATAAGAAATATTTACACTTTAATTTATAAATAAGAAATATTCACACTTACATAAATAAGAAATACTTACACTTACCTTGGAGATGGTGGCAGAGGGCGGCGCTCTTGTCAGTGTCCCTATACTATTCCTCAAACATTGTAGAAGTTAAGTTTCTTGTCATTTTCTATCGATTAATCGCTTAACTTACTTAAGTAAGTTTATTCAGGTATACACAAATCCAGTTATACATAGATTATCATACATAGCAGCATATGTGTAGAAAACCTAGGATAACCCAAAAAAGTCAGACAGAGTGACTTACGTATTTCCATTGCTTCACTGTTAATGCTACACTTTTATCACTAGCTGGTGCTATAGCCTTTATCGACTTGTGAAGCTTCTTTGGACCCATGGTGACTAATTTCAGTGACAATCGTTAAACCAGCAATAAACACAATAAATTTATTGTGAAATGTTTGAAAGAGCGCGCTGGGTATTGTTCACTCAAGTGTAAACAACGCTAGACTGGCATCCTGCGCAGCGAAGCGCACAAGTGCGGGCAAGTGGACAGGTCTGGTACGGATCACTACACTAGTCAAAATCGCTACACAAGAAAAATATTGACCATAAAAAGCAATTGTTACACAAAAAAAATCGTTATTCGGACAGATCGTTACTCGGGGGTCTACTGTATGTTTTAAAAATTCATTCTAGTTCATCAGTGGGTGATTTCTTTTTGCCTCCAGCTGAAGAGGGCACTAATGAAAAAAGGTGCTTTGGCTTAGACTCTGTGATTCATCTTTTTGGATCGTTTCACACCCTGTTTCCTTATTCTCAGATTTGCTTGCAAGAAGGCTCCTGATCCCTTGAAGCACATTCTCTCCTTTTTTTTTCTTATTCTGATGGAAGCCAATCCAACTTGAAGTGAGAATAATGAAAAAAGATGCTGGTGTTATGTCAGTCATCTCCAAAAATGGATTAAATTTTCACTTCACTGCATCATCCAAGACTTGCCTAAGTTTCATAGCAGGAAAAGCCAGAATCTAGTAACTGCTGTATGGATTTCTATAGACCAATAATTACTGAGGGTGACCATTTTCTCCTTCAATTTGTTTCATTTCTTCTTTAAATGAGATAAGAACTGTCACAATCTCTTTCAGTTCTGTAATCTCCATTACCAATAATTTCTAATTTTTATTCTCCCAACCATTTGGCTAATCTAGCTTTGTTGACATGCTCAGATCCTTTCAGAACTGATTTGTATCATCTATGTGAATTCCATCTTATTACATTTGAATTCCAAATTGTTACATGTAAAGATTGCAAATAAATACCTTTTTCTTGGATGAATGGTGCAGCAGAAGTTGACCTTTGGATTAAATTCATAAATGCTTTTTGAATTGCAATAGAAAAGAATTGTTGATGACTGGATTAGCGAGACCATCAATGGTATCTGCCTCTTCCTGACCTGATAAGTTAATTTTTAAGGTTCAGTGATGTAAAAACCAATGAGAGGGACAGTAAAAACTTCAATTGTTTTGAGGCATTGTTTCCAGTAACTTTCTTTGCTTTATCTCTGATAGCATAATGGACAATCAGCTCCTCATATGCAGTTGCCATGTTGCACTTCTGACCCTCACTTTTATGGTAGATGTATTCCTGGCTGATGGCACATAAATCAAACTCATTATAACATATAGTAATGGATAATGATGCATTCTCAAACTTTGTCAATTCAACCTATTTTTGCTCACACCAGTAATTTTTTTTTTTTTTTTTTTTTTTTTTTACCAAATGCATTCATGCTCTATGAATGTTTATTTCATACATGTACGAAGGTCTTACATTTTTTTGGGAAATATTGATCAAGAACGTAAGCTGTTGGCTTGTTGGGAAGGAGAGGAGGGTTGTTGGTTATGCAAGGTGGTTGGTGGGTAGTCTGGGGGCTGTGGAGGGAGGCCCCAGCCAAGGCCTAGGGGGGGAAAGGGGAAGGGATGGATGGGACCCCAGGAGGGTGGCCTGTCCTGGACTGGTGGCTGGGGCACTCACTGCATCCTTTATTCCCTGTGTTAGTAAGGGTGGGAGAGGCCAGGGGCTCACAGGTCTTGGATAGGTTTATTGGGTGAGGAGTATAACATGACAGCAGTATCCCTCACTCACCATTACCTTCACAGTACATTAGTTGAGTGATATGTAATGCAATGTTGGTTAAATATTAGGTGGTACTGTACTTGAGTGATCGCATACAAGTTAAAACACAGAGACCACCTTTTCCAATTACATAAGAGTGAATTTTTACTGCATGTAACTAATTCCTGATTATTTCTATCAGGAATTTGTTTCATGCAGTAAAAATTCACTCTGTGATTGGAGATGATGGTCGCTGTGTGTTTTAACTGCATATAAACAAAATTTCATGTGGTGAACCCACATATTTTTACTTTTTCCTGTTAGTAACTGGAAAAAATTCTTTTGGGTTATTGGTGTTTGACTTCAGTAATAAAAATGAAAATTCATGGAAAGAATAATACATTGTGGAAGTACATGTATTGCAGTGCTTGCCTCATAAATGATTTTTATTCATCTTCTGCTGAAATGCTCAGGTGCAATATTATAACTAGATAACAGTAGGTTTGTTTCTTGAATTTTTCATCATCTAATAATTGATACTCTCATAAACCAGCTTATTAAATTTTTTTAAGAGTATGCTGTTGAGTCATGGTTCCATGTCAATGCATAGCTGTCAAGAGTCATGTCCTTGCTAAATTTGCTTTTCTTGAAATGCCTGTGATACTAGACTGGTTCTTACTAATTTTTTATTGTTCGGTGCTTTGCTTCTTATAGCACTGGAAGGCAAAAACTAATACGTATGTACATGTGAAGTAACCATCATTTATTCTTATGCCAAGTACAAACATGGCTTATGTTGTGTTCCTGTTCAAGCAGTTGCTTTCAGCAAGTTGTACATATTCCTAACAGTGAATTTTGGCCTTGAGGGTAAAATGTTGTGTACCTACTTTATAATGTTGAGAATTAAGTATATTCATAGATTTGAAATTTTGTTTACTGACACCCTCAGTGAAAAAAATATGCTATGGGTTTCTCTTTCCAGTTCAGCTTTGCCATATAGCATATTGTGCCCAAATGCAGACAGTTTATTGGCTTTGTTTCTCACTCTGAAATTATGAATATGCCAGGCTACATGTTCTCCACATACATGTATATGCCATACAATGCTACTCTAATGTCTTCAAACTTAGGACCATCCACTACATCAGTAGTTGACTATTCAGCAAGACAAATAGACTGTATTGTAAAGTAGCTGGATAAGAAAAAGACCTCCAGAAAAACAACAAATCCGGAAATTTTGTTGAACCCTATTCAGGTGATCAGTATTGTACTGTGTTAAAGCTATAGTACTGTATGAGTTAATACCTAGTTATTAGGAGGTCATGATCTGTGGATGAAGTGCAGTAGATGGTGTGTGCTTTTTCTACTTGAAGTACTATTTATATTCATTCCTTGTAGGCATACTCATTGCATATTTTGAATTGCTTGGAATTGTTTTTGCCAAGTGTCCCATGGTCCCCCAATTTTTTTTCATCACTTTTGTCATGATCTTCATTCGGTTTACTTCAAAGTTATACATATTTCAGTTTTAGTTTTTGAAGTTTACCAGTTTACTCATATTATCTTTATGCAACTTTTCATGAATTATCAGATAATCTGGTTTATGTGAACTAAGGTGTACAGAGAGTATGATGGAATATATTGTACCTTCCAGATTCTGCAAAAGAAGTAGGGTGGAGGAGGAGCGTGTGAGGAGGAGAGTTTAGAGGAGTCTTCATTGCCTGAGGTGTCATGTCAGGCTCAAAGTGCTACAAATGCAACCGCATGGGACACTTTGCTAGGGAGTGTCCCATGGGTAGTGGTCCCGGTCCAAGGGGGCGTGGTGGTCCAAGGGGTAGGTTTTTCAATAGTTATCAAGCAGATTTATTATAATTATTGGCAGTTAATCCAAAAACTGCTCATTTAATTTTTTTTTAAATTTAGAATTGAAGGCCATTAGCATTGGCTGTATGCACAAGGCATGATCATTGGCTAAAATCCTTTTGTCAGTGCTTCGGCAAATATTTTACTTTTCATTTAGCTCAGAGCTGTTGCCTTGTGACAGTTTTGGGAGCCATTTTTTTTTTTTTTTTTTAAGAGGGCTCTTAGTTTCTAAACAAAAATTATATATATATATCTCATTACAGATTTTTAAAAAACACTCCCTTGTTATCGTATAAGGTGTAAGTCTGGTTAGACGAAGGTGAGGGTTTTGGGAATAACGTATATAGTATGCGGCATAAACAGTGTACTATTGTATTGTAGGTAGTAGGTTGGTAGACAGCAACTACCCAGGGAGGTACTACCATCCTGCCAAATGAGTGTGAAATGGAAACTTTTAATAGTTCTTGTTTTTACATTATTGACTTAATTTCTATGGGAAATTGGAGAAGAATCCTTCCTCTCTAAGCCATGCTTGTCTTAAAAGGCGACTAAAATCTCAGAGCAAGTGACTAGTAGCCCATTCTGTATAAATTACTAAATTAAAGAAGGAAATTTTAAAACTTGATGTTTGAATGTGCATGGGCATAGTACAGATGATGAGAAAGAATTGATTGTTATGAATGAAAAGAAATTGGATGTCCTAGCTTTAAGCAAAGCAAAACTTAAGCAGGTAGGGAATTTCTATGGGGAAATAATATTAATAATAAATTTCTTTTCTGCAGTATACATCTAATGTAGTTTACACGTAATAAAATATTGTTAGGCACAAAAGAAAGCCACTAACATGCAGTGCATTTTGGACACTAATCCTAATGCTTAAAGACTATTCAAGAACTAGACATGGGTTATTTAGTAGGAGTTTTTAAATGTATAAAAATGAGAGGTAACAGAAAGAACAGTAGTAAAATTTTAAGTACATATACTAGTATATATTATTACTTCAGATTTATTCAGTGATCTGAAGTTAAATGGGATTTCTTAAACAGTTTCAAACTGACTCGAAGTCTTCGGTTTTTGGAATGATTGAAAGAGATGGTGAAGATACAGGAAGGCAGTTTCAGTGGAGATATGATGGAACAAGATGCGTAATTAATTTTATGGGAGTTTGAGGACGACTGGGAGTACAGGGATAAAGTTGGGTGAGCTGGTTATCTTTTGTATAGCATAGTGATGGTGTAGTTATGTTAAAGAGATGAGGTACTTTCTAACAATAGCTCTAAATTTATTGGCAGACATAGGACCTTTCATTGATTCGGGCAATGAATTCCAGTTCTTAGGGCCTTTTATGTGCATTGAGTTTTTGCATAGGTCAAGTTGGACACATGAACACTGGGGATGTAGAAGAGAGTTTTGTCTTGTATTATGTCTGTGTCCTGTTGCTGCTATCAAGGGAAAGTTTAAGAGGAAGGTTTGTGTTGGAGTAAACAGGATTAGGTTGGGTGTATCTGAAAGAATCAAAGCTAAGGAAGGAATAGCAGTAATATTAAATAATCATTAGTGGAAGGAAAAGAGGATTATGTAAATGTATAAATCCAAGGATTGTGTGTATTAAAATGAGGATGGGATATGAGCCTTGGGTTATACCAAGTGAGTGATTGTGTGTGTGTGTACTCACTTATATGAGAAGAGAGGAGTGAGGAGATTAGATGAGAAGAAAAGAGGGGGGTGAGATAAGATAAGAAGAGAGAGGTGAGGAGACTAGACGAGAAGAGAGGGGTGAGGAGACTAGACGAGAAGAGAGGGGTGAGGAGACTAGACGAGAAGAGAGGGGTGAGGAGACTAGACGAGAAGAGAGGGGTGAGGAGACTAGACGAGAAGAGAGGGGTGAGGAGACTAGACGAGAAGAGAGGGTGAGGAGACTAGACAAAGAGAGGTGAGGAGACTAGACTAGACGAGAAGAGAGGGGTGAGGAGACTAGACGAGAAGAGAAGAGAGGGGTGAGGAGACTAGACGAGAAGAGAGGGGTGAGGAGACTAGAAGAGAAGAGAGGGGTGAGGAGACTAGAAGAGTGGAGTGGGGAGAGGAGAAGATAGGGGGCAAGACAAAAGATGAGACAGGATGAGAGGGTTTTTTTATTACAGGGTCAGAGGACATACCCTTGAATACTTAAAATCTTATCTTAGCAGTAGACACCAGTATGTCTACACAAATGGTGTAACCTCAGCTTTTAGTTGTTGGAGTGCCACAGGGCAGGTCCTTGGCCCTATGCTCTTTCTCATTTACATCAACAACATTCCCAACGCATCTCATGTCCTTAAACCAGTTCTATTCCCAGATGAAACTACTTATGCCTTGTCCCACTCAAACCCGACTATGCTTCGTGACACTGTTAATGACGAGTTACTAAAAATATCTAAATGGATGACGACGAACAAACTGTCTCATTATAGACAAAACCTGCTTCATGCTGTTTGGAAACAGAGCTTTAAATGTGTAACTTAATATATTGATTAATGGTTCCCCATTACAAGACACACTGACGGTAAATTTTCAGGGCTACACCTTGACTGCAACCTTAAATTTCAGACCAACATCCAACATATAGCCAAGAAAGTATCGAAAACAGTAGGCATCCTCTCCAAGATATGGTACTCTGTACCCCAAATGACACTACTTACACTATACCACTCTCTAATCTACTCTTAACCTCACCAATGGTGTTTGTGCTTGGGGATCTACCACGACCAATCACCTTAAACCATTAATAACCCAACAAAAAGCTGTGGTGTGGATGATCACCAACTCCTGCACCAGACAGCACACCCCACTGCTTTTCAAGAGTTTGAACTTACCTAATATACAAAATATGCACTCATATTATTGTGCTTACTATATATACTATATAGAACATTAAACAACAATATAAACCCTCCTCTCAAACTTCTTGATGGCTACAACAGAACACAGACACAACACAAGGCACAAAACTCTCTTCGATATCCCTCATGTCCGTCTCACTATATGCAGAAATGCAATGCACATGGAATTCATTGCCTGACCCAGCAAAAGGTCCCCTGTCTGTCAATCAAATTAGGGCTATAAAAAATATCTCCCAAACTTAATTATACATACACTTTACTAAACCATTCAAACAGTAAGCCGAGAAGAGAGAAGAGGGGCCAGGGGACAATACAGAAGGGCAATGAGACGAGAGAGGGGCGAGGAGACGAGCTGAGCAAGAAAATGAGGCAAGGATACAAAGATGGGCCAGGAGACAAGGAGATGAAAAGGGCAACATGATAGAAAGGGACAAGATGACAAGAAGGGCAACACTTTGAGGGGCAAGGAGACGAGAGAACAGGGCGAGGAGACAAGAAAGGAGAGAGAGTGGGGTGAGGAGACGAGGGAGGGAGAGAGCTGGATGGGGGGGGAGAGCGAGCAGGGTGAGGAGATGGAGAGAGGGGCGAGGAGACAAGGAAAGAGAGGCGAGGAGATGAGTGGAGAGCAGGGAGAGGAGACAAGAGAGCGGAGTGAGGAGAGAACCTTGCGAGGAGAGGAGAGAGAGAGAGAGCAGGGCGAGGAGAGAGAGAGAGCAGGGCGAGAAGAGAGAGAGAGCAGGGCGAGGAGAAGAGAGAGAGAGCAGGGCGAGGAGAAGAGAGAGAGAGCAGGGCGAGGAGAAGAGAGAGAGAGCAGGGCGAGGAGAGAGAGAGAGAGAGCAGGGCGAGGAGAGAGAGAGAGCAGGGCGAGGAGAGAGAGAAGCAGGGCGAGGAGAGAGAGAGCAGGGCGAGGAGAGAGAGAGAGCAGGGCGAGGGAGATGAGGAGAAAGCAGGGCGAGGAGAGAGCAAGGCGAGGAGAGGAGAGAGAGAGCAAGGAGAGAGAGAGAGAGAGAGAAGGAGCGAGGAGGAGGAGAGAGAGCAGGGCGAGGAGAGGAGAGAGAGAGCAGGGCGAGGAGAGGAGAGAGAGAGCAGGGCGAGGAGAGGAGAGAGAGAGCAGGGCGAGGAGAGGAGAGAGAGAGCAGGGCGAGGAGAGGAGAGAGAGCAGGGCGAGGAGAGGAGAGAGAGAGAGCAGGGCGAGGAGAGGAGAGAGAGAGAGCAGGGCGAGGAGAGGAGAGGAGAGAGCAGGGCGAGGAGAGGAGAGAGCAGGGCGAGGAGAGGAGAGAGCAGGGCGAGGAGAGGAGAGAGCAGGGCGAGGAGAGGAGAGAGCAGGGCGAGGAGAGGAGAGAGAGCATGGCGAGGAGAGGGAGAGAGAGCAGGGCGAGAGAGGGGGAGAGGGGGGAGAGAGCAGGGCG